>SJYX01022179.1:250643-296274 GCA_006410675.1 Oreotragus oreotragus
TCATTTCTTAATCAGTCATCACATTTTGCTCAAGCTTGCTGCTGCTGCTACTAAGTCACTTCAGTCGCTTAGTGCTGACCTATTGCGTTTAACGCCACATTCCGCAGCAAAAAAAAAAAAAAAAAACGTACTGCTGCGTCTACTGAGGGGAAACCAGCCAGCTCTTCTTGCTGCTGCTGCAGCAAGTTGAAAAAACGGAGATGTTAAGGATCTTCCCACTTGTTATCTAGCGGTTTTGCTTTCCCTTCCTCTACCCTCTTTCCTGCCCTGGTGCCAAGACAACTTGAGTTACTTAAAGCAGCCCTTGGTCTAGACTAGCATCCAGCTGCCCCCAACCCTACACATACACCCCACATGCAGATTATCAGCCAACAGAGCACCAGGTGACCTTGAACCAGTCATGTCCCTCTGAGCCGCCTTCTCATCAACTATAAAACAAGAAAACTGGGTTAGATGATCCCTTTCTGTTCTGAAATTGCCCAATTCTCATTTTCCCATGATTCTCTAATGATGCAAAGTCATCGGTTGACTAAAATCGAAGACACTTTAGAAATAATCTGTCCAGAATCTCCATATTTCATTTTCAAACACTTTCCTCACTTTTGCTACAGGTACATGCCAGGTACCCTATATGGGCTCACCTATTTTTAGGTTAACTTTTTAATCAAAATATATTGCAAAGGACACGTTTTACTTCTGTAAACAGAAGATCATGATCATTTGCCATGAACAGACTATAACTAAGAAGGCAACCTAAAAATATTCTAGCTGCCTGTTGTTGTCCCCACAAGGACCTCAGTCTGCTGTTCGCTCCTCTCTGTTGAAACGGCAACACAGCAATGTTAAAACATGGGAAAGAGGGGACTTCCCTGGCTGGCCAGTGGTTAAGACTCCACACATCCATTGTAGCGGGTGCAGGTTCAATCCCTGCTCAGGGAACTGAGATCCCACAAGCAACAGCTGTGAGGTAAAAAAAAAAAAAAAACATGCAAAAGTCATGCTTGCCCCCAAGGAGGCCTTCTCCTTATCCTACTCAGCACTGGTCACAAGCCTCCAGGAGAGCTGCTGCTGCCGCTGCTGCTAAGTCGCATCAGTCGTGTCCGACTCTGTGCGACCCCATAGACGGCAGCCCGTCAGGCTCCCCCTTCCCTGGGATTCTCCAGGCAAGAACTCTGGAGTGGGCTGCCATTTCCTTCTGAAAGTGAAGTCGCTCAGTCGTGTCTGACTCTTCGCGACCCCATGGACTGCAGCCCACCAGACTCCTCCCTCCATGGGAGTCTCCAGGCAAGAGTGCTGGAGTGGGGCGCCATCGCCTTCTCCCCAGAAGAGCTGGTGTTACTCCAACAGGGGATGGACGCCACCCAAGACTATTCCAAAGACCTTCACTATGGGTAAAAGGCGCTTCACCACTGTCCTTTGTTTGCTATTGTAATCAGTCCACCCAGTGCTGACCCAATCAACAGATGTGAGTTTCAGCAAACTCTGGGAGATAGTGAAGGACAGAGAGGCCTGGCTTGCTGCAGTCCACGGGGCCGCAGAGCTGAACACGACTGAGCAACTGAACAGCAACAACAACTGCTCCAAACCGTCCATTTCTGCATCTTCACCATCATCTTCCTCTGCGGGCATTTGCCAGGAAGCAAGACTGAGTGACTGAACTGAACTGAATTAACTGGGGTGAGAAAGCAGGAGCACTTAGAAACTGTGTTAACCAAGTTCGTGTGCCCGACTCACAGTGAGACCAAACAAACCGTAACATTAGAGCTCAGAGCTGAGAATGCTTCATTGCAGGGCCGAGTGAGGAGAGGTGGGTGACTCAGGCCCCAGAAAGCCTCGAGCTCCCTGCAGGCGTTTAGCAAAGCATCTCTAAGAGCCGGGTGAGGGAAGAGGGTCTCAGAGTTAGTGATCAGACTGGGCACAGCTCTCTGATTGACAGTTAGTGAGGGAACAGGTGGTGTCACAGGGGTTAACTTTCTCAGTCCTTAGGCTCCAGGAGCCCCAGGGCTTGACCTGTGCTCAAGGTGATCAAGTAGGTAACCTCTTCCTGTTGTCACACCTGCAAAACAACTTAGGTAATTTGCATCGAATACTATTATCTAGGTGTTATGTCTGCCTGGAATGCAGGAGACCTGGGTTCGATCCCTGTGCCAGGAAGATCCCCTGGAGAAGGAAATGGCAACCCACTCCAGTACTCTTGCCTGGAGAATCCCATGGAGGGAGGAGCCTGGTGGGCTACAGTCCATGGGGTCGCAAAGAGTCGGACACGACTGAGTGACTTCACTTTCACTTTCACTTTCAGGTGCTTAGAAGAGAAGTTAAATTGAGGGATATGGGGGAAGGCCTGTCCTGGGAAGGCCCCCAAAGGGTCCTGCTACCATGGTTTTGGTTACACACACACACTATGCCAAAACAATTTGGAAACAGTGCAGTTAACCCCACCCCCACCGTAAGGGGCGCAGGTAGAGTCCCTAGTCAGGGAGCTAAGACCCCCGCATGCCGCAGCAGCATGCCAAAACAATGAAAACAAGCAAACAAAAAACTTGCAAAAGCCATGCTTACCCCCATGGAGACCTCCTCCTTGTCCCACTCTGCGTGGGCAAGGGCCACCAGTCTCTGGGGAGCTGGTGTTACTCCACACAAGACTTCCCCAAGTCCCCAGAGTCACACAGCTCAAGGAATCTCTGGCCTTGGGCCATCCAATGTTGCTGCCTTTGCTGAAGGAACCTCTGCTGAAGGAACCTCTGCCCGGGTACAGCAAAGCCCAGCGTCCACTGAACACAGGGGAGCTCCTGAGGTTTCCCCTTCTCCCTTTTGTCTCCTTCCAGGCATTGTGTGGAAAGGATGGTGCACGCTCGTGTCAGAGTTGAGTACAGAGCCCTGGGGAAGACGGCAGGGTGGGNTGGTGGGAGGGATTGGGGGCAGGAGAAGAAGGGGGCGACAGAGGATGAGATGCCTGGATGGCATCACTGACTCGATGGACATGAGTTTGAGTGAACTCCGGGAGTTGGTGATGGATGGGGAAGCCTGGCGTGCTTTGATTCATGGGGTCGCAAAGAGTTGGACATGACTGAGCCACTGAACTGAACTGATCCATTTTATTGCTATATAGTAGTTCCTAGTGGTCTCTTATACTCCTTTGCATTTCTGCATTGTCTGTTGTAACCTCTCCTTTTTTGTTTCTAATTTTGTTGATTTAATTCTCTCTTTTTTTTCCTTGAGGCTGGCTAAAGGTTTGTCAATTTTGTTCATCTTCTCAAAGAATCAGCTTTTAGTTATATTAATTTTTACTATTCTTTCATTTCTTTTTCATTTATTTCTGCTGTGATCTTTGTGATGTCTTTCCTTCTGCTAATTTTGGGGGTATTTTTTTCTTCTTTTTCTAGTTGTTTTAGGTATAAAGTTAGGTTACTATTCGATGTTTTTCTTGTTCCTTGAGGTTGGATTGTGTTGCTATAAACTTCCCTCTTAGAACTGCTTTTGCTGCATCCCATAGGTTTTGAATTGTCGTGTTTTCATTGTGATTTGTTTCTAGGAATTTTTTGATTTCCCTTCAGTAACCTGGTCATTATTTAGAAATGTATTGTTTTATCTCCATGTGTTTGTGATTTTTACAGTTTTTTTTTTTTTTCTTCTCTTGTAGTTGATATCTAGTCTTATACCATCATGGTCAGAAAAGATGCTTGATACCAGTTCAGTTTTCTTAAACTGAGGTTTGATTTGTGACCCAAGATATGGTCAATACTGGAGAATGTTCTTTGTGCACTTGAGAAGAAGGTGTGTTCTTCTGCATTTAGACCAAATGTCCTGAAGATATCAATGAGATCCATCTCATCTAAAGTATCATTTATGACTTGTGTTTCCTTATTGATTTTCTGTTTTGATGATCTGTCCATTGGTGTAAATGGGGTGTTAAAGTCTCCTATTATTATTGTGTTACTGTCAATTTCTCCTTTCATGTCTGTTAGTATTTGTCTGATATATTGAGTTTCTCCTATGTTGGTTGCATAGATATGTACAATTATTATGTCTTCCTCTTCGATTGATCCTTGATCATTATGTTGTGTCCTTCCTTATCTCTCGTAATATTCTTTACTTTAAGGTCTACTTTGTTTGATATGAGGATTGCTACTCCAGCTTTTTTTAAATTTTTATTTGCATGGAATATAGTCTTCCATCCTCTCAATCTATATGTGTCTTTAGGTCTGAAATGCATTTCTTGTAGACCACATATATAAAGGATAAAAAATTTTTGTTCATTTAGCCAGTCTGTTGTTCAGCTGGAGCATTTAATCCATTTACATTTAAAGTAATTAGTGATGTATATGTTCCTATTGCTATTTTCTTAATTGTTTTGGATTTGTTTTTGTAGATCTTTTTCTTCTCTTATATTTCCTGACTAAGTCCCTTTAACATTTGTTGTAAAGCTGGTTTGGTGGTACTGAATTCTTTTAACTTTTGCTTGTCTGAAAAACTTTTTATTTCCCCTTCAATTTTGAATGAGATCATTGCTGGGTACAATAATCTTGGTTATGAATTTTTTTCCTTTCAGTCCTTTAAATATACCTTGCCATTCCCTTCTGGTCTCCAGAGGTTCTGCTGAAAGATCAGCTGTTAAGCATATGGAGTTTCCCTTGTATGTTACTTGTTACCTCTCCCTTGCTGCTTTTAATATTCTTTCTTTGTGTTTGGTCTTTGTTAGTTTGATTATTATGTGTCTTGGTGTGTTTCTTCTTGGGTTTATCCTGTACGGGACTCTTTGCACCTGTTGGATTTGATTGACTATTTCCTTTTCCATGTTGGGGAAAATTTCAGCTATAATCTCTTCAAAGATTTTCTAATACCCCCCTTTTTTTCTTTTCTTCCTCTGGGACCCCTATTATTCAAATGTTGGTGTGTTTGTTAATGTCCCAGAGGTCTCTGAGACTATCCTCAGTTCTTTTCATTCTTTTTACTTTATTCTGCTCTTCAGAAGTTATTTCCATCATTTTATCTTACAGATCACTGATCCATTCTTCTATTTCAGATATCCTGCTATTGATTCCTTCTAGACTGTTTTTCATTTCAGCAACTGTATTGTTTGTCTCTGTATGTTTCTTCTTTAATTCTTCTAAGTCTTTGTTAATTGATTCTTGCATTTTCTTCATTCTGTTTTCAAGGGTTTTGATCATCTTTACTATCATTATTCTGAATTCTTTTTCAGGTAGTTTACCTCTTTCCTGTTCATTTATTTGGACTTCTAGATCAAAACTTCTAGTTTGTTCCTTCATTTGTGCCGTATTTTTCTTTTTTCATTCTTTTGTTGTTGTTGCTGTTTGTTTTTAACTTATTCTGTTTGAGGTCTCCTTTGCCCAGGCTTCAAGGTTTAATTATTTCTTCCTTTTAGTTTTTGCCCTCCTAAGGTTGGTCCAGTGGTTTGTTTAAACTTCCTATAGGGTGAGATTTATGCTGAGTTGTTGTTTTTCTTTTTTTTTTTTTCCTCTGATGGGCAGGATGTGTGAAGTGATAATCCTGTCTTCTGGTGATTGAGTTTGTATTTTTGTCTTGTTTGTTGTTTGGATGAGGTGCTCTGCATAGGGTTCTACTGGCAGTTGGGTGATGGTGAGTCTCGTATTCAAGTGATGCCTTTTACAGGAGTTCTCACTATTTGATACTCCCTAGGGTTAGGAGTTCTCTGGTTGTCTAGAGTCTTAGAGTTAGTGCTCAGGGCTTGATCTCCTGCCAGGAAAGAATATTCCACACATGGTCTGTTATGGCATTGCTGCTGCTGCTGCTAAGTCGCTTCAGTCGTGTCCGACTCTGTGTGAACCCATAGTCGGCAGCCCACCAGCCTCCCTCATCCCTGGGATTCTCTAGGCAAGAACACTGGAGTGGGTTGTGGCATTGAGTGATATTAAAACAAATACCTAAAAATGAGAAACCACAAATGAATCCCAGACAAATTCCATGTTACAAAATCAGGCAAATAATAAGAAAAAAATAGAATATAAACATATACATGTACACTCATAATCAAAATCAAAACAGTCCAACAAAAATAAAGATCAATAGATTGACCTGGAAAATAAAGGAAATGAAAAATCATATCTTTCAGTTATGGAACAACAGACTGGTTCCAAATAGGAAAAGGAGTACGTCAAGGCTGTATATTGTTACCCTGCTTATTTAACTTATATGCAGAGTACATCATGAGAAACGCTGGGCTGGAAGAAGCACAAGCTGGAATCAAGATTGCCAGGAGAAATATCAATAACTTCAGATATGCAGATGACACAACTCTTATGGCAGAAAGTGAAGAAGAACTAAAAAGCCTCTTGATGAAAGTGAAAGAGGAGAGTGAAAAAAAGTTTGCTTAAAGCTCAACATTCAGAAAACTAAGATCATGGCATCTGGTCCCATCACTTCATGGGAAATAGATGGGGGAAACAGTGTGAACAGTGTCAGACTTTATTTTGGGGGGCTCCAAAATAACTTCAGATAGTGACTGCAACCATGAAATTAAAAGATGCTTACTCCTTGGAAGGAAAGTTATGACCAACCTAGATAGCATATTGAAAAGCAGAGCCGTTACTTTGCCAACAAAGGTCCATCTAGTCAAGGCTATGATTTTTCCAGTGGTCATGTATGGATGTGAGAGTTGGACTGTGAAGAAAGCTGAGCACTGAAGAATTGATGCTTTTGAACTGTGGTGTTAGAGAAGACTCTTGTGAGTCCCTTGGACTGCAAGGAGATCCAACCAGTCCATTCTGAAGGAGATCAGTTCTGGGTGTTCATTGGAAGGACTGATGCTGAAGCTGAAACTCCAATACTTTGGCCACCTCATGTGAAGAGTTGACTCATTGGATAAGACTCTGATGNGGGGGATGCCAGAAAGAGAGCCGAAGGGCCAGCACTGCCTTCGAAGAAGGAAACAGAACAGACTCCATCTTGAAAGCAGGATTCCGCCATGGCTGGACTGTGGACTTGGAGCTCTATGCCTGGTATCTATGGAAACAACATACCAACAGGAAAACCATGCCCCCAGAAGGAAGAGCCCCAGGGCTCATACCTAGACTATCCCATCGCCTAAAAGAATACCCCAATTATCTGTGTAACCGCATAGAACCAATCATACATTCTATTATGCTTATTGGGATATGACCACAGGCCTTCTGATAATTGTCCACTGTTAACTACCTAGGCTCAAGGCAGACGAATCTCGGGTTAACTTTGATTGTATCTTTCTTTTCCTATGTTCAGACTAGTTCCAGAGAATTTGAGGAGGTGGGTTTGAGCACATACACTTAGGGTATACAAGGTTTTCACAAAAGCTGGTCGGAGTCCTTGGCTAAGAGGAGACTCTGCCTTGGGCCCGTCGGTGTCATAAACAGCACTCCAGTATCTGCATTGTCCTTCTGAGTGAGTTTGTTTCCCAGAACGCACGGCTACAACACCTTCTGTCTGCTTAGGATGGTGCAGGGGAAAAAACGTGTCAATTGCCCAGCTTTGGATGCAATCTGCCTCCCAGTTCTATCTTTTTACAGCAACATGAATTTGGGCAAGTTGTCCATCACCTATGAGCTTTCATTTCCTTTTCAAAATGGCTCGTGCACATCCTCGTTGTAGTGAATGTGAGAACTCACCCCAGGAACGCTCCCAGCCAGGCACACAGGTAACCACTCAGCCAGGTCTTAGGCTCGTCCCCTTTTAGCTTTCTTTTTTTCCCACAACGTTAGCACTATTTATGGAAGTCCAAAATTCTCCCTTTTTATTTGTTTGTTTGTTTTGCCTTCCAAATTCCGAGTCTTATCTGCAAAGTAAAAGAGAGAGGGAGAGAGAGAAGGCTGTGAATTTTCATAATCTAAGGGTCTTTTTCTATGACTTGATTATGGAAAGTGATGGATGGGAGCTGAATAGAATGACAAAAGGGGAGAAAGACAAGAGAGAAGAAAAACCACCCCAGCAAACCCAATCACCAGCCCCTTTTGAATAATCATTAAGCAGCCTGTTGGAAGCTTCAAGTCCCATTTTGGGGATGAGAGAGTAACAACACAAACCTAGAAAATGAGATACATTTTATCATAGATTTTAATTATCTTGGTTGGTTTTGCCTTTGAGGCTGTGGAGTTGGGGAAAAGCACAAAGGAAAACAGGGAAACACTGCCCTCTGCTGCCTGTGTGGTAAATAGCAGCATAGATGCAAAAAAATTTTCCATGATCAAATAAAAACACACATGCCCACAATGTTTGCAAAGGAATCACTGTGACCAACCTAGACAGCATATTAAAAAGCTGAGACATTGCTTTACCAACAAAGGTCCGTCTAGTCTAAGCTAAGGTTTTTCCAGTAGTCATGTACAGATTGTGAGACTTGGACTATAAAGAAAGCTGAGCACCGAAGAATTGATGCTTTTGAACTGTGGTGTTGCAGAAGACTCTTGAGAGTCCCTTGGACTGCAAGAAGATCCAACCAGTCCATCCTAAAGGAAATCAGTCCGGAATATTCATTGGAAGGACTGATATTGAAGCTGAAACTCCAATACTTTGGCCACCTGATGCGAAGAGCTGACTCATTTGAAAAGACCCTGATGCTGGGAAAGATTGAAGGCAGGAGGAGGAGGGGACGACAGAGGATGAGATGGTTGGATGGCATCACTGATGCGATGGACATGAGTTTGAGTAGGCTCCACGAGTTGGTGATGGACAGGGAAGCCTGGCGGCTGCAGCCCATGGAATCACAAAGAGCTGGACATGACTGAGCAACTGAACCGAACTGATGCACAGATATTTGACTTTGTGGAATGCATCTTCCCATCCAAACCTGCCTTCAAAGTTTGTACAAATGATCAAAGAACAGAGACATGTTCTCCAATGATCGTGTTCTTCACTGGGCTTTGGTTTCATTTATCTGGACAGAAAATACTTTTATTTGATTTTTAAAAGAAAATGACATAGAAGTTATAAACTGAAAAAAAAAATTCACTTTGTTTTTGCCCTCCTAAACCATAACTAGATACTTTTATTAGATTTTCATATAAATACAAGCAAAGGTGACTATATAATTTTTCCCCTTTTTTTCTCATGCAGTAATTAACTATTCAGTATTTTCCTGCTTTTGTCATGTGTCTCAGAGATCTTTTCATTTCGGGACAGAGTAAGTTTCCTTGTTTTTTTCTTCACTGACTATTTTACATGTAGAAAGAACACACTGCCAGTTTTGAAACCCTTTACATTGATTACCTTCTTGCAAAATGTGAATGATTTAAAAATTTCAATATAAAAGTAACCTCCTTCAGCCCACACTTTCCCACAGACAAACACTGTCCGTGGCCTTTTGGAATAACCTTGCCTCCTGGCTGTATTTTTATTCTGGGTCTCCTGGTGATTAAAATCTCTCACCTTGGTATCCACTGCATTCCACAGCTCAACAGAGCTCCGTCGTCACTGAACTTTAGAAGCTGGTACTCAGAATTAAAAGGGCTTAATGTCACCAAGAATTCTATTAAAACACCCACGGTGAAGGGAAAAAAAAGCCTTCTGCTTCAGCTGAAATGTTCTTGTAAAGGGCAAAATGGAAAATACACCTCCTGGCTGTATTTTTATTCTGGGTCTCCTGGTGATTAAAATCTCTCACCTTGGTATCCACTGCATTCCACAGCTCAACAGAGCTCCGTCGTCACTGAACTTTAGAAGCTGGTACTCAGAATTAAAAGGGCTTAATGTCACCAAGAATTCTATTAAAACACCCACGGTGAAGGGAAAAAAAAGCCTTCTGCTTCAGCTGAAATGTTCTTGTAAAGGGCAAAATGGAAAATACAAACACCACTGCCTTTTTCCTCTTGGATGCCACAACCATCAGCACCTCCTGAAAATGGCAGGGCTGCCAGCTCTTGATGGAAGCCAGGTCTGGCTTTTCATATGCGAAATGGTTAGAAAACAGTGTCTTCCAAGGCAGCTAGCAAGCCAGTGAGACTGTCAAAGGAAAACCCAATTATCCAGAGCAAACACTGACCATACAATTAAATTATACCAGTCAGGAAAGCATTTGATCATCTACCACTGGACTTTTCCAGAAACTTCACCCTGAATCAGTCTGAGCCATTCATCTGCCACCCAGCCTCCCCCAACAAGTCGGTAGTAGCTACATCATGGCTGCCCCCTTCGCCTTGGTCCACCCCAGAGGTCACCTGTAGCATCACAGGAAGTTCCAGTGCTCACAGGGATTTTACCATCAAGGACCTGTTTCTCTCTACCTGAGGGGGTTTTCTAACTACACAAGTAAAATAGGCCTTGGGAAGTTCAGGCATGCAGGGCAGAACCAAAGTGCCAGGGAATTAAAGTTCCCCAAAACAACCCTCAATCAATGAGAGACAGGGGTTGGTAGATAAATATGCAGTCCTCTTGCCTCTTGCCGGTGCACTTAGAGTCTCGAAGGACACAAGTGTGATTGTATCCCAAGTACCGATAATAGTGATCCACTCATTAATACTTTTCTTACTGGCTTTTTTCCCTTCCCTACTCTTTCGCCTCCTTCCAGCGATCACTTGCTATGACAGTGATCAGGAGACAGAATACACCATGACTTAACCAGAGGAAGTGTAACAGAAAGGACCATTATCTGTGACAAAGAGTAACTGTGTAAGGCACCCTATGGCTTAGGCTGAGCACCCACAGGCAAAGATGGGGGACATTCAGGCTTCTTTGGGAAAGCCCACAGGATAGTAGAGAAGTCTGTGGCTCTGGCTAGGCTGGAGCTGGTCTGGAGGGGCTGCAAGCAAGAAACCACCCTCCAGAGTCCTTTTGGGGAGCCGTCAATCACCACCTGATTTGTGGGGATGTGGAGTGTGGGAGTCAGCGAGGACAGGAGTCCTTCAGAGCACGTGAGCTGTGCTTCCGACCCTAGTTTCCAGACCGAGAGGGTTGCACAAAGGCTATCCACACACCGAGGCTGCAAAGTTGAAGAAGGACCACATTTTGACCCATGGGCAGGTTCCGCTGAATGCCCCCACACCCATAACTGAGCTCCATACAGCACAGAAATGGCAGGAGACCCTCCCCCTCCAGCAACACCCCCTCCAGCGTCCTTGTCTGAGAAAGCTCGGCAACATGTTCCTGTTAAAGAAGAAATTCTTAAAAGAAATTCCTTTATCAGCAGTGAAGTTGCTCAGTCATGTCTGACTCTTTGCAATCCCATGGACTGTAGCCTACCAGGCTCCTCCATCCATGGACTTTTCCAGGCAAGAGTACTGGAGTGGGTTGCCATTTCCTTCTCCAGGGGATCTTCCCCCACATATTGAAGGATGCATCAGAGCTGAGAAGCAATAAGTCGACCACAAAAACCTCTCCCAANCCATCCATGGACTTTTCCAGGCAAGAGTACTGGAGTGGGTTGCCATTTCCTTCTCCAGGGGATCTTCCCCCACATATTGAAGGATGCATCAGAGCTGAGAAGCAATAAGTCGACCACAAAAACCTCTCCCAAAGAAAATGTTGCACCCAAATCTTAATTTCAGGATCTGCTTTCTAAAGCATCCGCATCAAGAGAACGTCCAGCAAACCTGATTCTGTCTTCTCTCTGTGTGACTTCAACGAAGGGCTGTAACAGCTCAGCTCCTCATTTTCTTAGGTGTAAAGTGGAGAAGGGGTTGACAGAGGATGACATGATTGGATGGCATCACCGACTCGATGGACATGAGTTTGAGAAAACTCTGGGAGTTGGTGATGGACAGGGAAGCCTGGCGTGCTGCAGTTCACGGGGTCGCAAAGAGTCGGACACAACTGAATGACTGAACTGAACTGAATGTGGAGGTGATAATAAACAATTCAATTCCTGCCTCATGGGGTGTTGGTAAAATGAGAAAACTCGACCATTCACTGTGCACCTGGCACAAATTTCATCCTCTTTCTTCATTCTTTTCACATCAGCTGAAGCTCCAAAGCTCCTTCTTTCACTCTTTAAATGAGGGGCTAAGTTGTCAGAGGGGGAAGGCAATGGCACCCCACCCCAGTACTCTTGCCTGGAAAATCCAATGGACGGAGGAGCCTGGTGGGCTGCAGTCCATGGGGTCGCTAACAGTCGGACACGACTGAGCGACTTCCCTTTCACTTTTCACTTTCATGCATTGGAGGAGGAAATGGCAACCCACTCCAGTGTTTTTGCCTGGAGAATCCCAGGGACGGGGGAGCCCGGTGGGCTGCCGTCTCTGGGGTCGCACAGGGTCGGACACGACTGAAGCGACTCAGCAGCAGCAGCAGCAGCAAGTTGTCAGAATGCTCTGAGCTACTTAGGCCAAGATACTTTGTCCTTAACTGTGCTCTAGGACAGCTGTGGTAGGAGGGGATTATAAGGATGCTTTGCTCTGGAAAAGGACGATTTGAAGCTTTGGAAACAAAGGATAAGGACAAATGTTTATCTGCAAAGGAAAGTTCAAATGGAGAAATTCTCCTAGAATACGATACACCATTTTATGCAGGCACTTAGATAAATGAGCCTTAAAGGGGTGATATACTATCTACTCATTGGAAAAGACTCTGATGCTGGGAGGGATTGGGGGCAGGAGGAGAAGGGGACGACTGAGGATGAGATGGCTGGATGGCATCACTGACTCGATGGACGTGAGTCTGAGTGAACTCCGAGAGATGGTAAGGAACAGGGAGGCCTGGCGTGCTGTGATTCATGGGGTCGTAAAGAGTCAGACACGACTGAGCGACTGAACTGAACTGAACTGATACTATCTACTGGGCTTCCCTGATGGCTCAGTAGTAAAGATTCTCACTGTCAATGCAGAAGACACAGGTTTGATCTTTCATCCTGGACAATCCCCTGGAGAAGGAAATGGCAACCCCCTCCAGTATTCTCACCTGGAGAACCCCACGGACAGAGGAGCCTGGTGGGCTACAGTTTATGGAGTTGCAAAGAGTTGGACATGACTTAGCAACTGAACAACAACAAATAATAGCTACTATATATTGAGATCTCACTATGTGCCAGGAATGTATAGAAATAACCCTGCTGAATCCTCATACCAAGTCTTTAAGGGAAATGCTATTTTTAATCCCAATGTTTGCAAAAGATGAAACAGAGGCTCAGAAAGATGAAGCCATTTGCCTAAAAGCAGAGCCAGAATTTGAACCCAAATCTGTTGGACTCGAAGCTCCAGCTGCACCTGCTGTAGATGGATGGGTTCCTGATTTAGACTAAAGAGTCAGGAGATTGCAATTCATGATTAATCTCTAAGTTCCTGTGAGAATTGGGAAGAAGTTCCTCCTTTCTCAAGAAAGTGATTCGCTCATCTGTAAAATGAGGGAGTCGAGTTAGAACCGTGATTCTCGTGGGAGTGATACCATCCTCAAGGATACTGTGGAAATTTACAGGACTAGCTGGCACTGTGGTGAGAGGATGCACAAAGGCATTTCAGGGTTGAGTACCAAGAAGAGCAGACGCCCTAAGTGATGCTTGAGATAATCCTGTCCAGTGAAGAATAGGCTTCATGCCCTGTCTATCCCACAAAAGATTCTTCTTGTTGAAAAGGTTATCTCAACCTAGACCCCAACACCATTTCAAATACAAAAATAATTCATTCTTACTCACTTCTGATATACAATAAATTTTTCAGTGTACCACTGCAAAAGATCCCACATGTCGCAACTGAGACCAGACAGAGCCAAATACACTAATTGATGATTTCACCGGGGTATTTAAATGACCCAGGTGTAATCGAAATTCATCAAGCTGGGTTCAAGATCACCACACTTTGACAAATCTTAAAGTATCCAAAGTTGACCTCATTTTTCAAAAAGAAGTTCAATTTGAACACCCCGGTTTAAAAAGTTAGTAGTTGCAAACAAAAGCTGCTGAGGTCAAAAAGATTTGAGTTTAGATCTCATTGCCAGCATTTTCTACATAGTAAGAAAATTACTCAGCCTGTCTGAGCCTCCATGTCCTCACGTGTAAAATGAGAATAATAATTCACGAGAGGGCTCTAGACATAGTGTACGTAGCAGTGCTACCATTGCTCTTGTGCTTCTCCAGGCGTTTCACGCCCCATTAGCTCTGACTTCCCCAAAGCAGGGCTTGTGTCAGCGATGTTCGTGTCCCCCTCTGTCCCCTCCCGAGCCCAAGGACATGGCTAATCAACTATGACACTCTTCCTACTGACCCTTAAAATCCATCTCCACACAACTCTCCCTGAAGCAGCACTCTCCGTGAGAGCTGGCGTATGAAATAAAACCTAGCTGCTATCCGGACCCGCATCACATTCATCTTTGCCTTGTCTGGAGCATCTTATACAAAGACTAGTTGAGCTTGTAAAAAACTGGGAAAAGAATCAATATTTAGTTATTATAGCATCTGAAACTGAACACACTCAACCAGGTGTTTTGTTTCATCTTTTTAAGTGGCACTTTATTATTATGTGTTGTTTGTTTTTGACCACAGGTATGCGGGACTTTAGTTCCCCCACCATGATCGAACCCATGCCTCCTGCATTGAAAGTGCAGAGTCTTAACCACTGAACCACCAAGGAAGTCTGTGGTCTGGTTTTTTAATAGTACCTCTTAAACTCTTACATGAAAGAACCACAATTCTTGAGTAATCAAAGAGATTAAGAACCAAACTAATTTAGGCAAGGAATACCAACCCACACATTGAAGGTGGCTAAACTAGGTTCAAACCCAGGTCTGCCCATCTAATGCCCAAGGTCTGTCCACCATAGCATGCCATGCTTCATCAACTTGGACATGCAATGCACATCTAACATCAGAAAATAGATAACAGTGGATGAATTATCCAGAATCCAGAACGTGAAAAAAAGACATGCATTATACTGTTAGGAGTGAGTTAAAAAGAGAATATTAAAAAAAAATGATCTCATGTCAAAAAGTAAATAAAAATAAGTGAAGTCAGATGGTTCAAAAGCAGCAAGAAGAATCGACAGTGCACAAGACTGACAATTTATCGGCTGCTAATTCTGCAGATTTACTTTTTTCCAGCATGGGCCCATCAGGTGCTCCACTAATGGAGCAGATCGCCTCCGCTAATCCCATGAAGAGCAGCAGCCCACTCTCTGCAGTCCTACTTGCTGTCTTGCTTTCAGCTTGGTCTTCTTTCCTGCTGGTTTCGTGTATCTCATCAGAGACCAGAAGTGGGAAAACAGAGCTGTCCTCTGGCAAAACAGAAGTCTTTGCAGGGGAGAGCCAGGAGGACCCGCCACTGTCCAGCCATGCCCCTCCAGCATCCCTTCTCTGTGTCCTTCTCTCTATTAATAGAAGCAGCCAGCATCTTTTCCTGCTCAGAGCACCCCAACTTCCACACATCTCCTCCACACCCATCAGACCACTCCACACAAGACAGGCATCACAGCCCATCTTGCTGAAAATAGTCTTCCATCCTCCTCCAAAGCAGCAGATGGCATCATAAATAATACAACTTCAACAACTTTTCTTTCCTCCAGATTTTAGCTCAATATAAGGAATCATTTTCCAACTGCCACAACTTCCCAAAGAGGGTGAATTAACCCCTTCAGGCAATGGTGTGTCTGATCCCCACGGGATCTCTTGAGAAGATGTCCTTGGGAGATTCCAGTCTCAGAGGAGAAATTGCTTTGTCTGCCCACTAATGCCCCTTGCCTACTCTAGAGTTCTCTGATTCAATGGGGATCTTGAGGCCTTTGGTGGCAGCAAGGAGGAAATTCAAGGCAGTTCTGTGAGAAGAATCTTTGACTCCAGCACAGAGATCATCAAGCTTTTTGTGCAAAGAGCTAGCTGGCACAGGCTTTAGGCTTTCCATGTTCTACGTTGTTTGTTGAGATGACTCAATTCTGCAATATCAGGAAGGCATCCATAGACAGTTCTGTAAACAAATAAGTGTGGTAACGTTTCAACAAGACTTCATTTACAAAATAGATGACCATTAAGTCTTAGCTTATCTCAAAATAAAAAGGTAAAAACAGAAATTGGCAGCAGGCTAGATTTGCCCTCATCTATCATGTCCAACTCTTTGGGACCCGTGGACTGTAACCCACCAGGCTCCTCTGTCCACGGGATTTTCTAGGCAAGAATACTGGAGTGAGTTATTTCCTACTCCAGGGGATCTTCCTGACCCTGGAAACAAACCCACATCTCCTGAATTGACAAGTGGATTCTTTACCAGTAGCGCCACTTGGGCTATAGTTGGCTAATATTTATTCTAGAGGAAATTGATCCACCTGCATCTCCTCCGCCTTCCTGCTTCATCCAGTCAACCACTGAGCCAAGTCAGCACCATTTCCAGAATCTGTCTCATGACCATCCACTAGAGAGGCAAGGCCAGCCTCTTAGGCAACTGAGCCCACATCAGCCATAGCAAGCAATGGCAGCAAGCCCCCCAAATAGATCTTCCTTTGACAGACAAGCATACATTTCTTAAAATGTCAGCAGGCACTAAAACCCTGGGGTAGAAGTGTTTAGCCTTCCAAACAGGAGAATTCTTGTCGGTTTACGGGAGCTCAGCAGACCTAAGGAACCACGTGAGACTCAAGATTCAGGACTGTACTCTCCTAAAATGTCAGGTAAGTACCAGATAGCTTCCATATTTGCAAGTGAAAGTTGTTCAGTTGTGTCCAACTCTTTGCGACCCCAAATCCATGGAACTCTCCAGGCCAGAATACTGGAGTGGGTAGCCTTTCCCTTTTCCAGGGGATCTTCCCAATCCAAGGATTGAACCCAGGTCTCCCACATTGCAGGTGGATTTGTTACCAGCTAAGCCACAAGGGAACCCCAAGAGTACTGGAGTGGGTAGCCTATCCCTTCTCCAGGGGATCTTCCTGACCCAGGAATCAAACTGGTCTCTCTTGCATTGCAGGTGGATTCTTTATCAACTGAGCTATCAGGGAAGCTTCCATATTTAAGGCACTGGATTTGCTGTGTTGGATAACATGGTTCAAACCAGGCCTTCCCCAATTTTCTCCTAACCCCTTGCAGACATTTGGGTCTATTTGGAGGAGAAGGAAAGCTCAAAAACCAACTCAAACCAACTTCTGACCAAAAGTTGCTTTTTTGAATTCTTGCAATAGAAGGGAAAGACAGCAAATAACACTTGGGCCCACAGCTCTGCATTTAAGAGGACAGGCTAAAAAAAAAAAAAAGAAGACAGGCTGTATTACTGAAATTATCTTACTGGCAAACTGGCGACAGGGGTGAGAACCTGGGACCCCCAAGTTGTATTGGTCAGGGCTCTGGATCCCTACACTGACTACTGTAAGAAGGCAGGAAGAAGAGCAGGGATAACTTGGCCCTGGGGTACCCACCGTTAAGGGGCAACTCTGCTTAGAGGCTGATGAGCGTAACAGAAACAGGGGTAATAATAATCCATTACTAATTGCTCTTTATACATTTCATCTCACTTGTCATTCTCAGCCACCCTGAGAGGCTGCCATTCATATCGACTACCTGTACATCTCGTGGGCTGCCCAGAGGAGTTTAAATCCTAGAATTAGCTGAAACTAAGACTACTATCTTGGGGCTTCCCTGGTGGCTCAGTGGTAAAGAATCCATCTGCCAACTCAGGAGACACGGGTTTGATCCCTGATCCGGGAAGATCCCACGTGCCACAGAGTAACTAAGCCCATGAGCCACAGCTACTGAGCCTGCGCTCTAGAGCCTGGGAGCCACAGCTACTGAGTCCACGGGGCCCTACAGCCTGTGTCCATAACGAGAAAAGACACCGCAATGAGGAGCCCATTCACCACCACTAAGGAGTGACCCCCACTCGCCACAACTAGAGAAAAAGCCTGCTCAGCAATGAAGACCCAGCACAGCCAAAAATAAACAAATAAATATTAAAAAAAAAAAAAAAAAGAAAGAAAGAAAGAAAAGAAAACTACCATCCTGGTTACTTTGTGGGCTCCAGGGTGAAAATCTGAACTTATTTTTGAGGCAAGTTGTCCTTTATCTTGGAAACAATCATTTCAGTAGTCCCCTTGAGTTACACAAGTACAAAGTAAGTGCATTCCTACCCGCTGGTTTGGGGAAAGGGACTTTTTTAGTAGAGATGGGCTTGGAAAGGGCCTGAGTTTAAAAGAGGCTGATAAGCAAATCGATAGTGAATCCTTTCTCATGGGCGTATGTGAACCTACACGGTGGGCCAAGGAGACTTCTGGGAGAAAGGAGTAGGTATTTATCTACCTCTTGTATTTTTTAGAACATGTCTGACATGGGTGGACCTACCTGCGGCCAGATGGTGGGAAGAGAAAGAAGCACCTCCAAGAGGAAATTCATCAGGAAGGAGTATGGACCAGGCGACTGCACAAAGGTTGACGGAGCAGCTTGTTCTGGGCAGTGGGTGGATGCTGTTCAATTCATGATACTGCTCTTGGGTGATGGGCTGGGGCCCATGGTTGCTTTTGATATGAAATGAAAGATTGCCCACATCCCCAGCCACCTGGGCCAACTGGAGAGAAGAGTATCCTTGACCAAGGGTATCTCAGGGGGAAGGAGCATCCCCCACTGTTCTCTGTGGAACCACAGCAAGAGCTGACATTTCTCCTGACTACAGGTTCTGCCCAGCTTCAGTAGGGGCCCAGGACCCCAAGTATTGTTTTTCTCACCCGAAGAGCAACGATAAAGTTTCTTAGGCTTCCCAGGAAAGGCCACTGAAGACAAAGGGTGGGCATCGAAGGGTGCACTGCCTGCTAATCTGAACAGGTGAAGGAGAGCATGCACAAGGTGGCTGTTGGCCAAGAGACTCATTTTGCATTTGTGTGAGCTGTTGAGGTCTGGGACGACTTGCAAGTTCTGAGCATGTGAGCCTGCTGAGGCTTAGAGAGGTTCATAACAGGATCTCGGCCCTTCTGAACCCTCCTCACTGCACATAGAATCCCCCAGGAAGTTCTAAAGCAGCCCGGTTGAATCGATCTTTTGGCTTAGAGCCAAAGAAGCATCTATTTTTGAGAAGTTCTGTAGGTAAATCTAATGTATTGGCAGTTGTGAAGTACAGGACTAGCCCAAGACAGACAGATGATAGAAGAACAGAGAGAAAGAGATAAGACAGATAGATAGTAGATAAGATAGATTGATATCCCCATTTTGTGGATGAGGAAGCTGAAGGTTAGAAATTCAAGTAAGTACCCCAAGGTCATTCAACGGATAAGCCTCAGAAGTGAGTGAAGTCACTCAGTCGCGTCCGACTCTTTGCGACCCTGTGGACTGTAGCCCACCAGGCTCCTCTGTCCATGGGATTCTCCAGGCAAGAATACTGGAGTGGGTTGCCATTTCCTTATCCAAACATGTGTCAGAAACATATGTCAAACTAAGTCTGTCTGATTATTGCTGACGCCATATTGCTGACGCCATATTGCTGACGCCATATTGCTGACGCCATATTGCTGACGCCATATTGACGCCACTCTATCCTGTGGCCTTGAGGATCCTGGAGAAGGAGGAAAAAGGAACCAAGACAGACGAAAGAGGACAGAAGGAATCCCTGGGTTTCCCTGGTGGTCCAGGGGTTAAGAATCCGCCTTGCAATGCAGGGGGCACTGGTTCAATCCCTGGTATGGGAAGATCCCACATGCCGTGGAGCAACTAAGCCCGAGCCCCCCACCTCCTGAGCCCACATGCTAGAGCCCTCAGATCCTGCTCCACAACAAGAAACCACACACCACAACCGGGGAGGAGCCCCTGCTCACCTCAACTAGACTGATGCATGCTACAGCGATGTGCAGCAATGAAGAGAAAAGCCGTGTGCCGCAGTAAAGACCCAGCACAGCCAAAAAAAAAAAAGAAAGAATCCCCCAAAGACTTCAGCTTCTTACCAGTTAAAGATACCCTTGCAGTGAATCAAAAGATTTTGCACAGAGTCACAAAATTTCTTCTGTATGTCAATGAAAAGCCATCTAGGCCAAATCAACATGTTTCAAGAGAGGTTTCTATCTCCCACTTCTTTCTAGCCAAGAAGCTTGTCAAGCTCGATGCACTTGAGGCATCACTGGGAGGCAGGCACTGAATGAAAAGGAGAAAATGTGTGTGGATGACAAGGGAATCACAGCTCTGAGGGGCTCCCGGACTCATCCAGCACAGGCAGGAGGAGAGCGCCACCTTGTGGGGGGAGTTGGTGCAAGCCAGGCTGGTTCTGGGCTCTGGACCAGAGATGTGAGGTCTAGACTCTAGAAGTTGAAGGTCCAGTACGTTGGCTGACTCTTAGGAAAAGACCCTGATGCTGGAAAAGATGGAGGGCAGGAGGAGAAGGGGGTGACAGAGGATCAGATGGTTGGATAGCATCACCAATGCAATTGACATGAATTTGAGCAAGCTCCAAGACACGGTGGAAGATACATGCCTGGGGTGCTGCTGTTCATAGGGTGGCAAAGAGTCAGACACAACTGAGCAACTGAACAACAACAATAACGGCAAAAAGGGCAGGAGTCCTCTGAGTGTCTGTGAATACCTAGTAAACAATAGCACTTTTAATTAGAGCTACTGTTTACTGGGGAGAGAGAAATGGCAACCGACTCCAGCATTCTTGCTTAGAGAATCCTGTGCACAGAAGAGCCTGGTGGGCTGCTGTCCATAGGGTTGCACAGAGTCAGACATGACCGAAGCAACTTAGCACGCATGCATGCATTGGAGAAGGAAATGGCAACCCACTCCAGTATTCTTGCCTGGAGAATCCCAGGGATGGGGGAGCCTGGTGGGCTGCCGTTTATGGGGTCACACAGGGTTGGACACGACTTAGCAGCAGCAGCATTGTTTATTGAAGGCTTAGAATGCACCAAGTTCTAAGCAGAGCCTTTCCTCAGTACCCTTGTCCATCACGTATAACTTGTATACCATGAGGCTGAAATATTATCCTTGTTATAGCAATGAGGAAAAGGGTCCAGAGTTGTGGATAACTGACCAGCCCAAGTCACAGAGCAAGTAGTAAGGGATCCGGATTCAACCGAGGGGAAATAACAGTGAACTGCATTTCTGCTAGGGGTCTGTTTGACTACAGATCTCTTGACAGCATGTATGAGAAGGAAAAATGCATGCAAGAAAACAGATGCCAGCACAAACCTGTCCTGGAAACTCTCCCACTATTTCTCCACATCCTCCTGTTCTATAACTAGGCAGGGAAAAACAGCAGCCAGAAGGGTGCTTGCAGCGGTGTACTGCTGAGGGTTTAAAAACTGGCTATATGGGGTATGAAAGCCCTGATTTGTGGCTTTTGCCAATTTCTCTGGTATAAATACTCCCTCTGTGGCCAATTTCAAGCTACCAACTTGGCACCAACTACTCCACAAATTTCCTGAAAATTTAACATGAGCTTATTTAAACTGGCTCCAGTACATCCATGGAATCAATTTCATTCTAAGAGAATGAGGCTCATTGGCTAGACATCAGGACTTCCCCCACCCTCCAGTCCAAGATGGTCTGGAGAGTTTCAGCAACCTTCAGTGACCTCATTCAGGATTTTTCTCTCCGGGGGCTAGTGCATTGTTTACTTCCGCTTGGCAGACATACAATCTGGTTGTATGCTTGGCATGAATCATGGACACTAATGATTTGTACCTCTGGGCTTGGATGCACAGAAGATTCGAATAAGAGACATCCTAAACCAGAAAAACAGGTTTTGTGAATCTTGACAAAGAGGATTGAAAAGTTTCCATTCTAGTTAGGATTGGGTTCAATTAGTGAAAGAACAAATTAGGACTTCCCTAGCGGTCCAGTGGTTAACACTCCATGCTTCCACTGCTGGGGTCATGGGTTCGATCCCTGGTTAGGGAACCAAGATCCCACATGCCACATGGAACAGACAAAAAAAAAAAAGGCAAATTAAGACTTAAAAATCAAAAAGCAAAGCAGAGTGTGAATGGAGTTGATCTACACATATATATCTTGAGGGAGTAAAGAGAGGTCACGATGAGTAACAGAATACCTTTAAAAATTAATATAAAATAAAACAGATAGCAATGGAATTGCAATAAAAGAAAATATGATGACTGGGGACCAGATCGCCCTTCAGGTTCAGAATTGCTGAAGTGGAGTTTGGTCTTCCTTGTGAGGAGCACAGTAGAGTGCTTAAATGCATAATATTTGGGTGGAAATCTGTGGCACTGGCCAAGTTATTTAACACTTCTCAGGCTCAGTTTCCTTGTCTGTGGAATGGTGATATTAATGATACTGTCAAAGCAGTTTTGGAGTGAACTGAGTATAAACATTTATCCACATTTCATTTCAAGCTTGTTGGCAACAGGAAAGACTTAAAAAAAAAAAAAAAAGAAGCTAATTCAAAGATTTTTCTTTGGGGGAGAAACTAAAAGTGACTTAAACACCACTCAACTAAAGTTTTAGAAGAGGAATGTCTGGTTTGAAGGTTATTAAGAAGTCATGCAACTTAAAGAACCCTGCATCTTTGAGAATCTGGTCAAGGGTTACCGGGCCCACCTAAACAGCAAGAGCAGAGTGGATTCAACCTAACTTCCCAGAAGGAAGCTAAATTTCTTTCAAGTCCATCAGAAAAATAGTCCAGAGCTCTATTAGGAATCCTAGATCCTTCCCAAAAAGGCGGAAAATCACCCCAGCCCACAAAGTTCTGCACCGATGAGGTTTGGAATGATTTCCTTTCACAGTGACCATCACATAGGGTGATGTGAGGATTAAATAAAATGGTAACAGCAGCTAACACACTCAGAGTTTTTCCCGTGCCAGGACCAGTGTTGAACATATCACATCCCTCATGAAATCATGTTATCTGCCAATTCAAAATTTTCCACAGGCTTTTTGTTGCACTTAAGACAAAACACATTTCCTCTCCTTGTGTTCAAAGCCCCACGTAGTCCGATTCCATCTGCAACTACTCTCTCCCAATATCCTCCAGCTCCAATGACCATATTTCTGTTTCTCAAATGCATCACACTGATTCCTGCCCCAGGACTCCAGCATGAGCTGTTTTCCCTGCACCAACAGCTCCTTATTTCCTCATGGCTGGCCTCACTGTGACATTCAGATCTGAGACTGACCTTCCCTAACCTGTGAGCTGCTGCCCAGTCAACCCCCGCTCTATCCCTCTACTTCATCTTAGGCAGAATACTTATCTTTGCTTGATATGTTATGCATGCATTTGTTTGTTGATCACCTAATTCCACTAGAATGGAAGAGCTGATGGCAAGGTTTCATCTATCTATCCGGCTCACCTGCATCCTCTCCCACTCCCAGAACATTTCCTGGCACATTGGAAAACTCAGCAGTGGCCACAGGATGGGAAAAGGTCAGTTTTCATTCCAATCCCAAAGAAAGGCAGTGCCAAAGAATGCTCAAACTACCACAGAACTGCACTCATCTCACACGCTAGTAAAGTAATGCTCAAAATTCTCCAAGCCAGGCTTCAGCAATACGTGAACCGTGAACTCCCTGATGTTCAAGCTGGATTCAGAAAAAGAGGAACCAGAGACCAAATTGCCAACACCCAGTGGATCATTGAAAAAGCAAGAGAGTTCCAGAAAAACATCTATTTCTGCTTTATTGACTATGCCTAAGCCTTTGACTTTCCAATAAACTGTGGACAATTCTAAAAGAGATGGGAATACCAGACCACCTGACCTGCCTCTTGAGAAACCTGTATGCAGGTCAGGAAGCAACAGTTAGAACTGGACATGGAACAACAGACTGGTTCCAAATAGGAAAAGGAGTACGTCAAGGCTGTATATTGTCACTCGGCTTATTTAACTTCTAAAGATTAGAAGGGATCGAACCCATGACCCCACCAGTGGAAGCATGGAGTGATAACCACTGGACCACTAGGGAAGTCCTAATTTGTTCTTTCACTAATTGAACCCAATCCTAACTAGAATGGAAACTTTTCTCCTGTTTGTCAAGATTCACAAAATCTGTTTTTCTGGTTTAGGATGTCTCTTATTTGAATCTTAGAAGCCAACTAAAGTTTTAGAAGAGGAATGCCTGGTTTGAAAGTTATTGGCAAATCACGTGGCTTAAAGAGCACTGTCCCTTTGAATATCTGGTTAAGGAATTAGTTCAGTTCAGTCGCTCAGTCATGTCCAACTCTTTGCAGCCCCATGGACTGCAACACACCAGGCTTCCCTGTCCATCACCAACTCCCAGAGTTTATTCAAATTCATGTCCATAGAGTCAGTGATGCCATCCAACCGTTTCATCCTCTGTCATCCCCTTCTCCTGCTTTTAATCTTTCCCAGCATCAGGGTCTTTTCCAATGAGTCAGTTCTTCACATCAGGTGGCCAAAGTATTGGTGTTTCAGCTTGAGCATCAGTCCTTCCAATGAATATTCAGGACTGATTTCCTTTATGATGGACTGGTTGGATCTCCTTGCAGTGAATGAATGAATGTTCTCAGTCAGTCTTCCCTAAAACCCTATGGCAAGTCTATTACTCTGAATTTTACAAATAAAACAACAAGGCACAGAGAAGCTGGTGGATTTGTCCAGAATCCTGAAGCGAGAAAACAGCAAAGCTGGAATACAAACCCAGCTGTGGCTCCAAATGCCCCATATTCTATCTCTTCATCATCATGCCTGCGAACACAAGCTTCTTCCCTCACCCTTCCTGTTTTTCTTTTTCTGGGTTCACCCCGTAGCACACAGGATTCCCTCACCAGGAGTCTAACCTGTGTCCCTTGCCTTGCAAGGCAGATTCTTAATCACTGGACCACCAGGGAAGTCGTGGACATCATTCTTGAGTAAGATCTTTCTAATAAAAAAGCTCCCACTTTCGAAATCAAGAAGGACTCTGCAGGGGCTCTCTTTCCATGTCTTCTTTCTTTTTTGTAGAGAAAAGGTCTAGGCCTCCTAGACCTTCCCTGAGTTCCAAAGTTCAGTTCAGTTCAGTCGCTCAGTCGTGTCCGACTCTTTGCGACCCCATGAATCGCAGCATGCCAGGCCTCCCTGTTCATCACCAACTCCCGGAGTTCACTCAGACTCACGTCCATTGAGTCCGTGATGCCATCCAGCCATCTCATCCTCGGTCGTCCCCTTTTCCTCCTGCCCCCAATCTCTCCCAGCATCAGAATCTTTTCCAATGAGTCAACTCTTTGCATGAGGTGGCCAAAGTACTGGAGCTTCAGCTTTAGCATCATTCCTTCCAAAGAAATCCCAGGGCTGATCTCCTTCAGAATGGACTGGTTGGATCTCCTTGCAGTCCAAGGGACGCTCAAGAGTCTTCTCCAACACCACAGTTCAAAAGCATCAATTCTTTGGCACCTTCACAGTCCAACTCTCACATCCATACACAACCACAGGAAAAACCATAGCCTTGACTAGACAGACCTTAGTCGGCAAAGTAATGTCTCTGCTTTTGAATATACTATCTAGGTTGGTCATAACTTTTCTTCCAAGGAGTAAGCGTCAGATTCAAATGGTAACCTACTAGGGACCAGACAGAATACCGAAACAATGGAGGAGCAGTCAAGAAACAATGGCGCAGCAATAAAGCTGGGTCCTGGTTCCTCTCCAAGGAGTATACATAAAATATACCCTTGGGTTCTCTTGCAGGAACTAAACCCTGCCCCCCAGCCCCCCCACCACAAATGGAAGGGTAAGCCCAAGATTCCTGGAACAACACCTTGTTAACCTCAGCACCAGCCAATCAGAAGAAAGTCTTTTAAACAAGATTTCATTTGTTTATTTGTGGGCTGTGTTGGGTCTTCACTGATGTGCCAGGGCTTCTCTAGTTGTGGTGTGGGGGCTTCTCATTGTACTGGCTTCTCTTGTTGTAGAGCTTGGGCTCTAGGCATGGGGGGCTTCAGTAGTTGTAGCCGGGGGCCCAGTACTTGCGGTGCACAGGCTTAGTTGCTTCATGGCATGTGGGATCATCCTGCACGAGGGATCAAACCCACGTCCCCTGCATTGGCAGGACAACCAGGGAAGTCTCCTCACCCCAAATTTTGCCTATAAACCTCTTCCCTGCAAACCATCAGGGAGTTTAGGTTTTTTGAACTCAAGCCACTCATCCTTCTTGCTTGGCCCTTGCAATAAACCTTTCTTTGCTCCACAGTTGGATGTTTCCATTTGTCTGGCCTCACCTTGCATTGGGCACATGAACTTGACATTTGGCCACACTTTTAAAGAGTTGTCCCCACCCGACCCAGGAGAAGGCAATGGCACCCCACTCCAGTACGCTTGCCTGGAAAATCCCATGGACGGAGGAGCCTGGTAGACCTGATGTAACAAGACATGAATACAAAAAAAAAGTAAGCCATTTGGCTTGAAGAATATCAGATTTGATTTGATGTTTTGATGTAGGCCAGCATGGATTAGTAGTAAGGGTCAAGCCAATCCTCAGTTTACCAAGGGGGTGTGCTTGCTCAGCTGTGTCCAACTCTTTGCAACCCCATAGACTGTACCTGCCAGGCTCCTCTTTCCATGGGGTTTTCCAGGGAAGAACACTGGCAGTGGGTTGCCATCCTTCTCTAGGGGATCTTCCTGACCCAGGGATCAATCCCATGTCTCTTGCACCTCCTGCATTGGCAGGCGTATCCTTTACCACTGAGCCACATGGGAAGTGCACCAAGGGGGCACATGATGGCAAAGGCTGGTATTCACCAGGCTTCCAAGCACATGCCATCATTTTTCACAGTCCCTTTCCATTTGGGTCCCTCCTCATCATCGCAACAAGGTATACTCCATATTAGGCAATAGGACTTTGAATTTGTGGTATTTGTTTCACATAATAGAACGATAGATAAGAACAAGTACAGCTGGGCCTCAGGAACAAGTGGAGTGTTGCAGAAACCAGTCCTCGAGAAACCAAGCACCACACCCGGAGAGTTGGAGAACTCAGGCTTATTACACTGGTGGGCCCAGAGGAGTTAACTCTCCAAGCTCTGAGCCCTGAACAAAGGGGTTACAGAGTTTATATACACGGATAGGCATGATTAAGCAGGTTTGTGAGTTTGCAGGGGCTGGGCGATTGCAAAGAGCAGGACAAGGGTGACTGACATAAACTCCAGTTCAGAGTATTATGAATTCCCACTTTCTGAGACTACATGACCCACGTGATCCAGACTTTATGAAGAGCAAGCTGAGTTATAGAGGCAGAAGGAGAAGGAGGTTATGTAAAATTTTAACCTTTCCCCTTCAGGAGGACAGAGCATCTCTTACCCATGCTTTGCTCTGCAGGTTGTAGGATTTTCTTTTTCTTCTTCTTCTGCAGACTGGCTCCATCCATACGGCAGAGGGCCTGGTGGTTGGTGGCTCCAGACATCTGCTTACGATGTGGCCACCAGAGAAGGATACTTCAAAACCCCAGGCATAGGTCTAGTCAACTACAAATTGGCACTTGCCAAGGGCATTTGCCATCTGCCTCTTCCAGAGGCTGATCTCTGTTCTGCTGCAGCTGTTGACCTTCGACACACCCTGAAGGGAGTTCAGCATGGAGAGTGAGACACTCTGCGCCAAGAAAACTGGTGGAACAGGTCTTTAGATAGTTAGATATTTTCAGAAACTGATTTCTTGATCCCAATCCTTGCATTTCCCCCCATCCAGAAAAGCACTAAATCCCTTCATGGTGACACCCAGTTCCTTGTGGCTACCAGAAAACCTTTTGTTAAGATGAGTGTTTGATTGTGTGAACTCCCCCTTCACCAAAATCACATATATTGACCTTCCCCCTCTGCCTCTTTGGAGCAGTCTCTCAGAGCTATCTGAGGTGCTGTCTTCTGGGCTGCGGTCCTCATTCTGCCCCAAATAAAACTTAACTCACACTCTCAACATTGTGCATCTTCTTTTAGTCGACATTCTAATTGATGCAGCTTATATCAAGAGTTTATTTCTAGATGATTAGCTGTTGTCAATAAACTGTGTTGCCCTCATTTTCTACAAGGAAACTGTGGAGTTTAAACTTAAAATGCAGCCAAGAAAATTTGAGGTTACCTGAGACAGACACATCCGGAAGAGTTCCTCAGCAACACCTCAATTTGTTCCCCACAGTGCGGGGTCCTGTCTTCCATCCTGCAGGGTCAGAAGGTGGCTATCAGTACACGAAGAATGGACCTGAATCCCACATGGTTTCACCTCTAACCAAGCTCTTAGAGCTTTATGCATAAAAGTCATTCGTGATCAACAGATGAATGGATAAAGAAGCTGTGGGACACATACAATGGAATATTACTCAGCCAAAGAAAGGGACAGATATGAGTCAGCTGAACTGAGCTGGATGAGCCTAGAGCCTGTTCAGAGTGAAGGAAGTCAGAAAGAGAAAAACAAATGCATACATTAACACATATATATGGAATCTAGAAAGATGGTACTGATGAACCTTGTTTACAGAGCAGGAAGAGAGACAGAAACATACAGAATAGACTTGTGGACACAGCAAGGGAAGGAGAAGGTGGGACGAATTGAGAGAGTAGAATTGAAACAGTACTGTGTGTGAAATAGACAGCTACTGTTTTATATAACACAGGGAGCTCAAGCTCACACTCTGTGACAACTGAGAGAGGTGGGATGGGGCAGCTAAGAGGGAGGTTCAAGAGGGAGGGAATATGTGTATACCTATGGTTGAATCATCTTGTTGTATGGCAGAAACCAACACAACGTTGTAAAGCAATTATCTTCCAATTAAAAATAAATTTAAAAAAACCATTCCTGGGGAGTGTTATAAGCACCAAGTGAAGAACTTACTATATTTGCTGATCAGCAATTTTTCTTCCTAGAGGCACAGTTAAATATAAAGCCAAATTTGACTCAAAAGTTGTCTAATGATCACAGAGTCAGAGAGGAATGAATTAGATGATCTCAGTGGCAAGTACCCTTTAGCAAATGCATACTTTCTGTAGAAACAAGGTCAGTTCCAGACACTGGATCCATCGCTTTCATAGATGACATTCCAGCCATTTCCCCTCTGAAAAGTTTCTTTATTCAGAGGTAGAATGCTTTCATCACTTAGGTATACAATTTCTTGGTTATAATCACTGTTTTCTCATTCCTCTCAGAATTTCTACCCAGAAGATCTGGATTGGAATTAAGTGATTCAGATAATATTACATAATTTCTACAGATCTTATTTCATTTCTACTTTTTTCTAATTTCATTCCAGGAGGTGTAACTTTCAGTTTTCAGGGAGCCAACTATTATTTAGAATATTCATGAAATGCACACTTAAACCCCTTAAGGCTATTTTTAAAATTAAAACAGTAATATTGAAGACTAACTCTTCTAAATGCAAAATTCCTTCCATTTTCATAAGCATGTAAAGGAGTACCTTTTATTTCAAGCCATTTTATAAACTGCCATTCCAATTGTCAAAACAGCTAGTAATTCAGTAACTTTAATAGACAACAGCTTCTTAACTTCATAATAAATTTTACTTTTATATATTTTGTTGCTATAGCTGCTAGATGTTTAATCTTGAAAGCAAAGAAATATGAAAAAAGTAATGTTACCTTCTGAAAACAAAAACACATTAAAACTAGAAAACATGGAATAAAAATGGGACAAAAAGATCAACAATCACATAAAATGAAAGTGAAGTCGCTCAGTCGTGTCCGACTCTTTGCGACCCCATGGACTATAGCCCACCAGGCTCCTCCATCCATGGGATTCTCCAGGCATGAATACTGGAGTGGATTGTCATTTCCTTCTCCAATCACGTAAGTGAAGTCACTCAGTCGTGTCCGACTCTTTGTGACCCCGTGGACTGCAGCCCACCAAGCTCCTCAGTCCATGGGATTCTCCAAGCAAGAATACTGGAGTGGGTTGCCATTTAAGGGGGCTACAAATGGCCTTCAGAGTTTCCCAAACCTTGATGAGAAAATTTGTATTTTAGAATTTTGTCTAAGTATACCTGCCATGGAGAAGAAAATGGCAACCCACTCCAATACTTTTGCCTGGAGAATCCCATGGACAGAGGAGCCTGGTAAGCCACAGTCCTTGAGGTGGAAAAGAGTCAGACACGACTGAGCAACTGAGCCCGCGCGTACACAGTCCTGCCATACCTCCTCCCACAAAGCTAAAAGCAGTTTCTTCACGCTGTAGCAAATCTGTCTGTACATTCAGACAGTTCAGATAATTGATGGGCTCCACCCCTGGTGGCTCAGCAGTAAAGAATCCACCTTTCAACGTAGGAGACACAGAAGACACAGATTCGATCCCTGGGTCGAAAAGATCCCACTGCAGTATTCTTGCCTGGAAAACCCCCATGGACAGAGGAGTCTGGCCGGCTATAGTCCCCAGGGTCTCAGAGAGTCAGACACAGCAACTGAGCACTGACTGACTGGGTTATGCCACAGAACATTTCTGACAAAAATGAAATAAATATATGATACTAACTCAATGAGCATTTAGTGAACACATCTCGTGCACCCAGCACCATTTAATAAAGGCAAACTTGGACACTTTTCTTTAACGTGCTCCTTCCTCAGCATGCCGAATTTCCCCTCTCTTTGTCCGAATCCCACCTGCTCTTTTTATTTATTGATTTCATATCTAATTGGCTGTGCTGGATCTTAGTTGCAGCACATGGGATCTAGTCCCCTGGCCAAAGATTGAACCCGGGCCCCCTGCACTGGGAGCACAGAGTTTTAGCCACTGGACCACCAGGGAAGTCTCTCCACTCATTCTTAACAATCCATTTCATCTGGGCAGCATATGACAAACCGTCCTATGACAAAATGATAGATGTCACATTGTCATTTGTGTGAGTCGGCTTGGCTGTACAACAGCCCTGTGAACTAGACATTATCTTCATTGTTCAGAGAAGCAACTTGTTATCTAGTGACAGGCAGAAGTTCTTGAATACAGGCTTCCCAACTCTGAAGGGTCAAAATCGCAACTTCGCTGCCTCCTTTTATTCCAGGAATTAACAAACCTTTTCTATAAAAGGCCAGATGGTAGATCTTCTCAGTGCTGCAAGCCATGCAGTTGTTGCCTCAGCCCTGGCCTGGCAGCAAAAGCAGATGCAGAGAATGGGTGGGGGGAGGGGGGAGCAAACTGAATGGGGTTTAAATAAAACTTTATTTTTAAAAACAGGTAAAACAGATAAAGGCCTGTGAGACATTATCTAGTCCCTTGTTTTTCAAATGGTGATCCATGGGCATTTGTTTACCCTTGAAGAGATCAAATCAGTCAATCTTTAAGGAAATCAACACTGAATATTCACTGCAAGCACTGTTGCTGAAGCTGAAGCTCCAATACTTTGACCGCCTGATGCGAAGAGCTGACTCATTGAAAAAGACCCTGATGCTGGCAAAGATTGAAGGCAAAAAAAGAAGGGGGCAACAGAGGGTAGGATGGTTGGATGGCATCACCCACACAATGGACATGTATTTGAGCAAACTCCAAGAGAGAGTGAAGGACAGGGAAGCCTGGTGTGCTGCAGTCCATGGGGACATGACTTAGCAACGGAACCACAGGCCCTGGCCTACACCTATCAAAAGCGAGGTTCTGAGGGTGGGGGCAGCAGCTTTAAAAGTCCTCCCGGAGAGTCATTAATGCTCACTGAAGTTTGGACTGTTGTGTTGGAGAAAATTCATGAGAGTCTGTTGGACTGCTAGGAGATCAAACCAGTCAATCCTAAAGGAAATCAATCTTGAATGTTCATTGGAAGGATTGATGCTGAGGCTGAAACTTCAATACTTTGGCCACCCGATGTGAAGAACTGACTCATATGAAAAGAGCCTGATGATGGGAAAGATTGAAGGCAGGAGGAGAAGGGCATGACAGAGGATGAGATGGTTGGATGGCATACCGACTTGACGGACATGAGTCTTACTATGCTCCAGGAGATGGTAATGGACAGGGAGGCCTGATGTGCTGCAGTCCAAAGAGTCAGACATGACTGAGCAACTGAACTGAAAGTTTGAGAGCCACTGCTAACCTTCCTGATGATTCATACAGGACTCTCCCACACCAAGTATGAAACTAAAGTGATCAGTATGTTCCAGTTCACCAGAAAACTTCTCTGCCACTCTTTCCCCAAATCACTCACACTCTACCCCCAAATCATGAATTTTCTGCTCCTCTGGGTCTCCTGCTTCAAAGCCCAGTCCTCATTCTCTGTTGTCATTGCTGTCTTTCTGTCCCAAACCCATCTCCTGTCTTCCCACCTGCTAGAACTCAGTTGCCCTCTTTAATCCTGCAGCTCATCCAGGTACTCCTGGCCACTCCTAGCCTGGCAGGGAATGAGGGGGTTTCCAACCTCTGCTGAATAATGTCCCCAGACTGTGCTTCCTCCTCGCCACCTTGCCATCCCCTTGTGCCACTCTCACCTCCAAGTGTTCTTGGTGAATGTGAGGCTCCTGATGTCTTGTTGCAGAGGATTCAGTCAGAGAGAAAGTGATAGGTAAGAACTGGATTTATTTAGAAAGACACACACTCCACAGACTTCTCAGGGGTGTGAGTGGTAAAGAGTCCACCTGTCAGATGCAGGAGACACAAGAGATGCGAGTTCAACCCCTAGGTCAGGGAGATCCCCTGGAGGAGGAAATGGCAACCCACTCCAGTATTCTTGCCTGGAAAATTTCTTGGACAAAGGAGCCTGGATCACAGGGTCTCAAAGAGTCAGAAATGACTGAGCACAGATATACACAGACACATACACATACAAATCCACAAACAAAGCGTGAGCCATCTCAGAAGGTAAGAGCAGCCTCAAAATATGGTGTGGTTAGTTTTTACAGGCTAGGTGATTTCATAGGTTCATGAGTGGGTTATTTCAATTATTTGGAGGAATAGGCAAAGATTGGGCCACCATCCACTTTGGGGCATTTTATTGTTAGTCTCAGAACTGTCCTGGTCCTGGTGGGTGTGTCACTTAGCTTATGTCAGTGTATTACAAGGGGCATTTGATTTGGTTCATGGTCCACTGGAAGGTCCACCATCCTGGACCTGATTAGTTCAAACCAAATTTTTTTTTTTTTTTGCTTGATCAAGGCTTAGTTGCAGCACACAGGATCCTCTTTGCATCATGCTCAATCTCTCATCGCAGGCACATGGACTCTCCAGCTGTGGCACAGGCACCCAGTTGTTACCCAGTATGTGGGCTCTTAGTTCCCTGACCAGGGATCAACGTGCCCCCTTCATTGCAGTATGGAGTCTTAACTGCTAGACAAGAGAATTCCCTCTAACCAAGACTTTTCAAGTCCTATGGCTATATCATTTTTCTGAAGGGTGTGCCCTGCCCCCTTCCCTCCTGTTTCACAAGTCATGGCAATTCCTTCAAATTCTTTCAGGAAAAAAAAAAGCAATTCTCCCCTCAAATTAACACTTTATAATGCTCTTCCCACCTATTAATGTTACTCCATCTTCACTGAGTATTATATACTGCAACAGAAATAAGAGATTAGCTGTGACCACAGGGTTCACTCTGGAAAGACAAATATTAATGATACATATTATCCTCTCCACTTCCTCTTACAAAAACCATCAATGGGAGTGTTTTGAATCCCACCTTAAAATGTGTTGTTATCATTGAAAAAGGTGTTATCTTAAAAACTAGTCACTACCCAAAAGCTGAGAGTTATGTCTTATTTGGCAGGAATTTTTAGGACTTCAAGCCTGGGAGATAGCATCTCAAGCGACCCTGAGGGAACTGTTCTGAGGAGGTAGGGGGAGGAGATAGCTTATGTGGAAGTTTGCAATAAGGGGCAGGTAGTCTGAACATCAAAATAGTCTTATTAATTAAGGAAAACCAGGTATCTCAAGTTAAGGAATTTCGTGCTTTTCTTTGTATGTGTAGATGCAAGAGTCTGGGCTCATTGGAATCATTCCTTTCACGTGTACCTCACCTATCTGGGACCAGTATCCTGTCTTCACATCCTGAGTCTCCTTACCTCGGGGCTCACCATAGGGAGTGGCTACAGTGTGGTAACTGTTCCATAGCAGGTATTCTTGTCTTTCCTGAATTCCCTTAGGGCCCACACTGGAGGGGTGCACTCACTGACAACTGTGATGCCCTTGTTTACTGACGTGACAGGAAATAGTCCGTTTCACAGTCCCTCTCCATGGCCCGAAATTTGATCAACATTTGAGAGACGTGTCATGACCATTGTTTGTCCCACGGCACTGGGAGGCTCATCCCAGATCAGGTGAAAGTTCTGAAACTTTCAAGATTTCAACTGAACTTTGAGCTGATGGAAAGCCATTTAGGAATGATATTCACTGGGCTTTTGATCATGGAAGGCAAGACCTGGGGCCTAGTTGGGAGTGGGGCCTGGGGATGTGAGGGCAAAGGAACAGCCACTCTGCTGAATAAGTAGGTAGACTCCATGGGTTAGGAGATCACCACTGTAAGCGATGTCTGACTTTCACAGGATTAGCCCCTAGAAACAGGGTTTGGGGGCTTGGGTAGGGGTGTGTAGCGGGGCCGGCTGAACTGTAAAAAAGAGAAGAAACCACAGGAGTTGGATAGTTGGCAGCCATCTGGTGCCCAAGGATACAAAGGACTGCCCAATAACCCACTGTGGTTCCTCTTTTTCCCAAAGTGCAAAATCTGTTTAACTGTCACCTGAGCGTCAGACATGGCAGACCAAATGAAAGCTCAGTCATATTGAGGGATAAAGTATTTGATTCTAGTTGAGATGCTCTGAGTTCAGACATACATACAGTGGGTTAGGAGAGCAATGGCAAATTATTCTGAAGACCTCGCCAAGAGGTCATACTCCCCCACTATTATCAAAAATTATATTACTGTTTCTAAAGAAACTGTAAGAGAACAGAACAAGGCCATTGGTAAGAAATGATGATCACTTAAAACAGCTTTTTTTCTTTTTTTAAGACTTACATGTCACCCCACTTCCACCTCACGTACTCACAATACTCATCCCTAGGACCTGTCTTCAAGTGGAAAGAAGAGCAGGCTGGAACAGCTAAGGCAGTGCAGTCAGTGACCCTGATTCTTTCCAACGTAACTAGAATGTTTTCCAAGGCTAAAAAATTATTCAAAGTTGTGCTGTATCCAGTGTGTACCCAGTGTAACAAATCCATGGATACAAATATTCTTATTTCTTTTAGATTAAGTGTGAGTTACTCTCTATAAGCTAGCTAACATACAGTTTATAAGACCAAATGTGAATTATCTATTTAAACTATAGTTACTTCTCACTTTATTATGTTTTAGAATATTTAGGATTTTCTATACTCTGTATGGGCTTCCCTGGTAGCTCAGGGGTAAAGAATCTGCCTGCTAAGCAGGAGATATGGATTTGATCCCTGGGTCAGGAAGATCTCCTGGAAAAGAGAAGGGCAACCCACTCCAGTATTCTTGCCTGGAGAATCCCATGGATAGAGGAGCCTGGCTGACTACAGTCCATGGGGTCATAGGAGTCAGACAGACTTAGCCATTAAACAACAAGTCTTCATTATACTCCTCAAAATGAACACTTTATTTGAATTGAAACAATGAAGTCAAACTGTTTCTGACAGAAAGTAAATCCAATGGGGCTTATTTGGCTAGTCTGATGATGAAAACGGCTGTTGATTAGGTTATAATAACAAATATTTCCTGTATTTGACAGTTTCAACTTTAATGAGCTGTTTCATTAGCTGCAAAGTTCTCACAAAAACAAAACTGAACCATCTGTAACCAAAAAAAAAAGGGGCATTTTATCCAGAACTACTTATGCAAATAAGCCATGTTTAGATATTTCCCAGTTTGACTACTATCAGGTTAAACAGGGCACATACATCTCATTTCTTCAGTTCAGTCACTCAGTCGTGTCCGACTCTTTAATGTCTAATTCATAGTCACTTCATGTCACTTTTGTTTTTCTTCTTTAACTGCTTGCTGCTTTGTTAACTGCTTGTCATTTGATGTCTTGATAAAGCCTATCTGGTATATTTTCCAGAAACTGAAAAAATGGAAAAAATAAGGACTAGGTAACCCTTTGGCAAGTTGGGTGGTTTTCAAGTCTTCACTTTCAGCAAAATTGAAACAGGGCATAACTCAAAAAGCTCGCAAAATCATCAAATTTAATTTTTTGAGATCAAGAACTGAGTGATATCGCTATAAAAAAAACTCTGTTTCCAGGTACAGTACATGTTTATATGAACTCAATTTCTCAGGTCACACAGCTACAGAAACTAGAAGTATGAAGAAAACTGTTGCTCAGTCCTTCCCATTCTAGCAGTAAAACATATTCATCCATAGATTTATGGGTTTTAAAAAGCAACAATATCCATTTCACCAAAAGATGTACTTTCCCATAACTTTAACATTTTATCAACTAATTATAAACATGTGCAATATTCACTTTGCTTTCAGCTCAGTCGCTCAGTCATGTCCGACTCTTTGCGACCCCAGGAACCACAGCACACCAGGCCTCCCTGTCCATCATCAACTCCCGGAGTTCATCCAAACCCATGTCCATTGAGTCGGTGATGCCATCCAACCATCTCATCCTCTGTCGTCCCTTTCTCCTTCTGCCCTCGATCACATAATAATAATTATTTTAAGACTCAGTCCAGAATCAGTTGGTTTGCTATGTAACCTTAGACTATTAATCTTTCTTGGATCTCAGACTCCTGATGTGGAAATGAGTGATAGTTTAGTGCTAGTTTAGAGCTAGTTTATTTTGGTGGGTGGGGGGCTCCAAAATCACTGCAGATGGTGCCTACAGCCATGAAATTATAAGACACTTACTCCTTGGAATTAAAGTTATGACCAATATAGACAGGATATTAAAAAGCAGAGACATTACTTTGTCAACAAAGGTCCGTCAAGGCTATGGTTTTTCCAGTAGTCATGTATGGATATGAGAATTGGACTATAAAGAAAGCTGAGGGCTGAAGAATTGATGCTTTTGAATTCTGGTGTTGGAGAAGACTCTTGAGAGTCCCTTGAACTGCAAGGAGATGCAACCGGTCCATCCTAAAGATCCATTGGAAGGATCTTTAGGATGTGTGTCCATTGGAAGGACTAATGCTCAAGCTGCAACTCCAATACTTTGGCCACCTGATGAGAAGGAAATGGCAACCCACTCCAGTACTCTTGCCTGGAAAATCCCATGGACGGAGGAGCGTGGTAGGCTACAGTCCATGGGTCGCCAAGAATCTGCACGACTGAGCAACTTCACTTTCACTTTGATGAGAAGAAATGACTCATTTGAAAAGACCCTGATGCTGGGAAAGATTGAAGGCGGGAGAAGGGGACGACAGTGGATGAGATGGTTGGATGGCATCACCGACTTGATGGACATGAGTTTCAGTAAACTCTGGGAGTTGATGATGGACAGGGAGGCCTGGCGTGCTGCGGTCCATGGGGTCGACTGAGCGACTGAACTGAACTGAGAGCTAGTTTACCGCTGTTCCGAAGACTGGGTGAATTCATGCATCTAAACCAAATGCCACGCCTGGCACCTAGCGAGCGTGCTTTATAAGCATTACCAAATGATCAAACTAATCAGAAGCAACACCCTGAGAGCTGAAAGCCTGGTGGGGTGGGGGTGGGGGAGTCTGTCTTCCCGGGTAGCAAGGAGGCGCTGGAGGGATCGGATTCTTGGCCACAGACGCAACGGAGGATGCTCCAGGGATGGGGCGGGCAGCTGGGAGGTCACAGGCTGAGAACGAGGAGGTCTGGGAGAGTTAAGAGTAAGTTCTACCCACGCGTTTGCACGGGAATGTCTACGGATCTCAACCGCTCTGGGAAACAGGAACAAGAGCGTCAGGCCTGAACGCCACCGCGGCTGGAGCCCGTCCTAGGTTTCGCCCCCCGGCCCCAGCCGGCCCGGCCCCGCGTGCCGGCGCCCAGTCGGCCCTCGGGCCCCGGGGCGTTGCGCCGGTCGTACGCCCAGGACTCCGGACCCGGGCCCCAGGCGGCCGCCCGCCGCTCGCTGCCTGAGCAGCCGGGCTTCGGGCCGCCGACTGCCACGCAGCCCAGCCTCGCGAGGGTGCCCGCACTCAGCGGAGACCGGAACTGGCCCCTCGCGGCCGCCGTAGACGCGCCTCTGTTGCCATTGTCACCGCCTTTTCTTCCCTCCTTCCTCCTTCCTCCCCTCCCCCCGCCGGAGTTCCCTTTCACTTCCGGGGTCACTCTGGATCCGCTGGTTCCGTAACAACATCCCGTTGGCTTCCCTCAGGCGGCGGGACCGGTGCAGCCGCCGCCTCCCAGGAGCGCCGCCCGCCCGGGGCTCACCGCGCCCCTCTCCGGGCCCAGGCCGCCATGGCCACCAACCCGCAGCCACAGCCACCTCCTCCCGCGCCGCCGCCTCCCCCGCCGCAGCCGCAGCCGCCGCCGCCGCCGCCTGGCCCAGGGACTGGCCCGGGCGCGGGCGGGGCCGGGGGGGCGGGCGCCGGCGCCGGGGACCCGCAGCTCGTGGCCATGATCGTGAACCACCTCAAGAGCCAGGGGCTCTTCGACCAGTTCCGCAGGGACTGCCTGGCCGACGTGGACACCAAGGTGCGGGGCGCGCGGGGGAGCTGCGGGCGGGCGGGGACCGGCACGACCCCGCGGGCCGCCGCCTTGCCGGGCAGGCCGTCGGTGGCCCGCCATCGGTCGGTGGGCCGGCGGCTGCCTCGGCGTCCCCAGCCCCGGGGCTGCTCTGGAGCGCGCCGCCTCCCCACCCCGGAGTTCCCTGCGCAGCCGCTGCCTCTCTGAGGGACCGCTTCGTGCCCGGCGCTGCGCGGGGCTCGCTGTGTTCATTCATTCGCTCAGCCTTTCGCTGGTTTATCAGACTAGCGTTAAGTATCTCCTACGTTCCAGGCACTGCTTAGGTGCCGGGAATATAGGGGTGAGCCACACCGAGTTGCTGTTCTTTTGGAGACTCGTCTGTACTAAGGCGAACGGCGCTTTCATCTGTGATTGCCACTCACCGCCCCCCGGTTTACTTTGTGTCCCAAGTTATTTTTGCCATCTCTCTTGAAGATTGCTGGTAAGGATCAGGTCTTTGTCCTTCGGAGAAAGCGCTAAGTGGTAATGAATTGTTTGCAGTGTTGCGATGCTGGACTTGGTGAGGGACGCAGAGCTGGTCAATGGAAAGGTAGGGTACGGAGATGGGGGCTTTTGTTTCCCCCAGGGACTCTGATTTAATCGCTCAGGCCATGTCTCTAAAGTGAGAAGGGAGGAGGGATGAGAGGAGAGGGGTAGAGGAAACCGAGGAAAGGACGGAGGAGAGGTGACGGCAGATACTGAAGTGGAAGAAGGACTCGGCAGAAGAGTGAGTTGGGAACAGTAAGGGGTATATGGGGAAAGGTTCCCTGTACAAAAAGAGCGGGGCCGGGAAGGGAAAGGGGGTATGTACCAAGTGTCAGAGTGAAGCGGGGTTAGCAGGAGCGGGTCAACTTGGGTGGTTCTGCAAAGGCTGAGTAGAGAAAACAGGAAGGTGCATTCAGTAGATGGATGGAAACCCAGCAGGTCTAGAAGCAAGTGAAGCAGGAAGCTTTGGTTGGAAACAGTTGGGGGAAAACTTTTTTTTTTTTTTAACATCTAGTTTGGTTCATTGGTTCAGAGTTTCGGTGGGGTCAGGGCTTTCACATAGCATGTTCAGCTCTTCTAAAGAAACGGCTTTGAGGTGAAGCACACACCATTCCCTTGTCTCCTCTGGGGAAACCTTTCTGACAGTCTGGGGACATCTTCCCTCTTAAAAACTCTGGCCCACCTTGTAGACCAGAAATAGAATGTGCCTTTTGGGGGTGTTGGGGTTTCTGAACCACATGAAATTCAATTTTCTTGGGGATATTTATTTATGTAGGTAGTATGTAGTTTGCTCACTTCATTTTAGGGAATATGCACAACTGCCTGTTTGAAAATGATGCCAGTTGACTTTCTTCCTCCCTCTCCCTCCCTTCCATCCTTTTTTTCCCCCACAGGACATGGGGAAGTAAATGTTACCCAACTGTCAGAAAGTAAAACTTTTTTTTTTTTTTTAATTTGGCAAGTAGAGATTTCACTTTGCTGTCCTTAGAAACCTACAAATCCATGTGTCATCACTGTGTATGCAGATGAAAATTCAAATACACCAGCAGTGGGGGGTGGGGAGCTATAGTATTTAAGACTCAACTTTTTGTGCATCCACATTCCTTTTGAATATGGTTGTTGTGCCTGTAATATTCCTGCCAGAGCCCCTCAAAGTAGAGTCCTAAAACATTCCTTGGGGAGAAAGAAGGAAACACCGTGGGTCTGACAATCTAATGATAACTAGGACAAGTACACAGATTGACATGAGCATGCAGCCCAAAATCCAGCTATGCTGGGGCTGGCTCCTCTGCTGTGGTCTCGAGATCCCCAGAGCCAGGTGCCAAAGCCATTCCGGCCCCTGTGCACCGAGAAGCACGTGAGGAGGAAAAATCAAGGCAGGCCCACCTCTAGGGACTCGGCAGGGTCTTCCTGACCAAGCGAATGTGGCCCCTTTCACTCCAGGTCGTAAAGGCCAGTTTTTGGATACTTTCTCGGCTGGAAATGGCTCCTGGTCACCATAATTATCGTCTATTTCTTTTCAGATTTAAAAGAAAAATCAGAGACAGAAATAATGTAAGTTTATTCACCCAACAAATACTTCTTATACACCAGGCATTGTTTTAGGTACCAGGGACACAGCAGTGAACAGAAAGTCCCTGCTGATGTGAAGCTCGAAGCCCATCAGAGAAAGTAAATCTCACTCGTGAGAGGTTCTGTGGGAGAGAAAAAGCAGGATGAGGGTGGAAAGGGTTGGTGGTGTGTTTTGGGTAAGTTGTTCAGGGAAGATCGAATGAAATGACATTTGAGCCATCGCTGAAGGAGCTCTCCAGCTGTGGGGGCTGAGCATGCCAACTGGGGAGCACAGCAAGTGTGAGAGGCCTAAGGCAGAACCTACTGAGGGAGGAAGGGCTAGAAGCTGAGGTAGGAGCCCCCTGCCACCCTCCCGTTACAGAGCTGCCGGAGCCCCGGTAAGTTTGGCGCTCACTGGAGCTGAGAAGCCACTGGCAGGTGTTAGAGCAGAAGAAGGATGCGATCTGACTTCCATCTGAGATGGCTTGACCTTGTGAGTCATTAACAGTACCCCTTTGCTTCAGTCGTGACGTGGTTTGGACAGTAAACCACATGGTCCCCCTAGCTTTAGAAGATCGGCACGAGCTGCACTGTGGAAAACCGACTTCAGACATCATGGGTAGACTAGATGCAGGCCAGTCGGCAGCTGTAATCTGGGCAGGAAAGGAGAATGCTGCGGACCGGCGTGGTAGCAGTGGAGGGGATGAGAGGTGCACAGGTTCTGGCTGTATTCTGAGGCTAATGCCTGCGGGATTTGCTGCCGGTTCGGGTGAGGGGTGGAAGAGAAGGTGTCATGACGATGTGAAGGCTTTTGGCAGGAGCTCATTGGAAAAGACTCTGAGGCTGGGAGGGATTGGGGGCAGGAGGAAAAGGGGACAACCAAGGATGAGATGGCTGGATGGCATCACCGACTCGATGGACGTGAGTCTTGAGTGAACTCCGGGAGATGGTGATGGACAGGGAGGCCTGACGGGCTGCGATTCATGGGGTCACAAAGAGTCAGACACAACTGAGCGACTGAACTGAACTGAACTGGTAAAAGGAGATAGCTCTTCCCAGAAGAGTAATGGAGCCCCAAATATTATTGCAGTCACTAGGCTTTTTTACCTAAACAAGAACTTAGAAACCAAGAGATTTAACTTTTATATTTCAAGGTGAAAGTTGTTTTATAGGCAAATAGAGTGCTAAACACATTGTGACATTTGAGCCTTATGTTTCTGAGGTTTGGGAATATTGGGAAGAATAATTATGTTTTAGAATCATTGGGGAGAAAATTAGTTTTGTTCATATAAATTTTGGATAAATGGAGAGGAACATGAGAAATGATCACGAGACTAGTTTTGGTCAGATGGAATATTTGTTGTTCAGTCACTTAAGTTGTGTCCAGCTCTTTGTGACCCCTTGGATTGCAGCTCACCAGGCTTCCCTGTCCTCCGCTATCTCCCAGAGTTTGCTCAAATTCATGTCCATTGAGTCGGTGATGCTGTCTAACCATCTCATCCTCTGCCACCCCCNGACCCCTTGGATTGCAGCTCACCAGGCTTCCCTGTCCTCCGCTATCTCCCAGAGTTTGCTCAAATTCATGTCCATTGAGTCGGTGATGCTGTCTAACCATCTCATCCTCTGCCACCCCCTCCTCCTTTTGCCTTTAATAGTTCCCAGCTAAATATAGGTATAGAATAGAGGATAGAATATAGAGGATAGAAAATAGGTATTAGCAAAATTCTGGTAATTGGAAGGAATGAAGGGGTGCCACAGAGGAATAAAAATCTTTCTCATCTCCATTACCTAGATGGTTACCCAGTCATCTCATCTGATAACTACTTTTTAATTGCTTATGAAAAGGTGTGTGAAAACAAAGACTAAAAGAGTGAGAGAAGGCTTACAGTCCAGTAAGGAGATAAATATGCCCCCCCCCCTAAAATACAATACAACACAAGAATTACTTGAATGAGAGTGTGTATCAGAGACGGTTGGTCCATGGGAGAGGGCCATGGAAGCCTACCTTGGGTGTCAGGATGGCTTTACAGGTTAGGTGAGCTCTGCAGGTGAGAAATTTGCCAGATGAACAGGGAGGAGTGGTTGGTGTACACGATTAAAATCATGAGAACTTGTGACTGGAGAGTAACCTTTGAGGGGTAATCCCTTACCACACAGCAGAAACAGAGGTTGTACAGTTTTGCTTAAAATCATTTGGAAATACTCAGACTCATCTACATTAAAGGTCACATAAAAGATGTAAAGATCACGCGTGTTGGGGACAGATTGTCAGACAGTCCTTCCAGGCAGCATAGAATTGGCCTGTTAATGGGGGTCCTCTCTCCTGCTTCTTGTGTATCAGTAGTGCTCAGGTTTAGCACAGCTTACATCTTGGGCTGGATACTCCTTTGTTGGGGGGGACTGTCCTGTGTGTGGAAGGATGCCACTAGCAACTCCCCTCAGCAGTGACAATCAGAGATGTCTCTAGGTATTGCCAGAGGTCAACTGGGTGGGGGTGGAGTGGGGGGAGGCAAAATTGCTTGCAGTTAGGAACCAGTGCCTTATATCTAATGTAACACCTGGTTCCAGCGATTGTCCCTTCCTAATTTCTCTTGGATCCATGCCTTTCAGCCCATTTTTGCCACTCCAGTACAGATTTTCATTCTTCTAGTTATGGCATGCTTTCCTGCAAATATCTTGAGTCTATTTACTCTCTCACCATAGGAATATCAGATCAGCTATCACATATCACACTGCTCGTTTTTGTTGTGGGTTCCCATTCTCTCTCCCATAATTCCAGGCCTCATATATGAGTCCCCAAATTCTTCCAAACCCTGGTTCCAGGTTATGTTTCCAATCTCATTTCTCTGTTTTTGTTTTCTCTCCTCCAACAAAATTGCATTTAATGGTATGGGGGCTCCCCGACGTTCCTGACTCCACATTTTCTCATCCACCTGCTCTTACATTGCTCTCTGTACCTGTGCAGCCCACCTTTCCTCGTCCCAGCTGTGTTGTGAAACTTTGAATGTCTAACTGGGATGCCCTATTCTCAATGAAGGCTCACTTCCTGTCTGCTTTTCTCCATTTCTTTGCTCCAAATGATGATTTGGAGCAACAGTAACACTTCTTGGTATCTTATCTTCTAGTCCTTTGTCTGTAATTAGGTATATCTGTCTTTGTATTCATCTGTAAACATTGTTTTAGATAAATGGTATTTGAATGTGTTTTGTATTATCCTGAAGCAGAAGGATAATACAAGGTTGTCAAACTATGAAACTTTGTTGCCACATTGATGCTGTAAGAAATGTTAACAGATTCTCAGATTCCTGAGACTATGGATATTAGTGTGGATATTGTGTAACAGTGAGGTTTTTAACATTGATATCTTTTTCTTTCTCTCTAGCCTGCCTATCAAAATCTGAGACAGCGTGTTGACAACTTTGTTGCAAACCACTTAGCAACTCATACATGGAGTCCCCACCTCAACAAGAACCAGCTTAGAAACAATATTCGCCAGCAAGTGCTCAAGTAAGTGTCAGAACTACAGAGTTCTAGGAAGGCTTGAGAATGTCACAGTGTGCCTTGCCTGAAAGCAGAGACATTTGCAGAAGTTTGTTCACCTTGTGCTAACTTTGTCAGGTCTGGTGTGGCTACTTCATACAATGAAACAGTGTAATTTTAGAGTAGACTCTAAATGGCTTCTCATTTCCCTCATAAATTTGACAGTTCCTATAGACCTTTGGAAATGGTGAAGGAGTAACTATGTGACTTCAAAAAAAAAAGCCCTCTAGATCTGATGTGAATGGATGACAAATGCCAGATTGGTCAGTGTGTCCTATGTTACATTTACAGTTCCGTTTTTGGCCCCGAAAGAGTAGGCTTTATTATTCCTGGTTTACAAATAAAGACATTAAAGATGACTGAAATTGAAACATTTTCTCCTGATTTGAGACAGTGTCTTCTATGTTCTAATACAACTGCTTGCATTTTTTTCTTTTTCTTTTTCCTGGCTGAGTGTGACTTGTAAGATCTTAGTTACCCTGTCAGCAATTGAACCTGGCCCTAGCAGTGAAGGCACTGAGTCCTAACCCCTGGACCACCAGGGACTTTCCTGGTTTGTGTTTGTTTTTGTTTTTAATTTTCCTGTGATTTTGCTTGTGGGTTTTAGTGATGATATAACCAGAAAGGGAGTGGTGGTGCATTTGGACCTGTCAGAGTCCTTTTCTTGGCAAACACAAAGAGAGTGAGAAACGCCAGAATGTTTAGATAGACCTAAAAAGATCATATTTGTTCCCCCAAAGAGCAGATTTACAATATTGTTCATGAATGTAAGTATTCACCAGGGTTAGAAGACTTGAACCCTCTCTTCCTGTCTCACACCCCAGAAAAGCTGACTGCATTATTTTAAAAATGCTTTATTCTTCCTGCCTTGACAAATATGTATGTTCAAGTTCATCTACTGGGACGAAATGTTCCTTTTTAAACAGTTAAATCTGATTTATAGCTGTGTGCTTAGTCCCTCAGTCGTGTCTGACTCTTCGTGACCTCATGGACTGTAGCCCGCCAGGCTCCTCTGTCCATGGGGATTCTCTAGGCAAGAATACTGGAGTGGGGTGCCATGCCCTCCTCCAGGGGATTTTCCCAACCCAGGGATCGAACCCAGATCTCCTTCACTGCAGGTNAGGCTCCTCTGTCCATGGGGATTCTCTAGGCAAGAATACTGGAGTGGGGTGCCATGCCCTCCTCCAGGGGATTTTCCCAACCCAGGGATCGAACCCAGATCTCCTTCACTGCAGGTGGATCTTTACCATCTGAGCCACCAGGGAAGCACAATTTGTAGCTGTTGCCCCTCAATTCCCTCTTGACTCTCAGGAACCTCGCAAACCTGCCTAGTGTATTGCTCCCTTGATAGTTCACCCACAGGAAGCCCCACAAATAAAACTTTACACTCTGATTCAAAGACCCATTTAGCCACAGGTAATCCTAGAAACCAGGAACCTGGGCCTCAGACTGAGTGTCCTAGTAAATAAGAGAAGGGAAGAGGGAAATTTGACAGTAGGTTTGTTGTCTACATTTTAAAAGATATTCAGGAACCTGTGAAAGAGTCCAGGTGAGGTCACAAGATGCCGTTAGAGGGCTGCATCTGATAGCTTCTGGGGAGAAGTCAAGGCCTTTCCTGCTGGGCAGCAGGCCTAGGGCTTCCCCATTTCCAGACCTTCAGGAGAACAGTAACCAAAATAGGGCGTAGGGCACTAGGGGTCAAGTCAGAGGCTAGGGGTCAGTCGGGGCCAAG
>SJYX01022180.1:8667-32189 GCA_006410675.1 Oreotragus oreotragus
CTCCCTCTCCCTCTCCCTCTCCCTCAGAGTCCAAAAGTCCATTCTACACATCTGTGTCTCTTTCACTGTCTCTCATACAGGGTCCTCATTACCATCTTTCAAAATTCCATATATATGTGTTAGTATACTGTATTGGTGTTTTTCTTTCTGGCTTACTTCACTCTGTATAATCGGTTCCAGTTTGATCCATCTTATTAGAACTGATTCAAATGTATTCTTTTTAATGGCTGAGTAATACTCCATTGTGTATATGTACCACAGCTTTCTTAGTGAAAATGGAATAATTGTGAACAGATGGAGTCAGATTGATGAAGAGGTTTTGAAAAAAATTTTTTTGAAGAAAGATTTGAAATAATCTTTTGGGTGTCTTTCTTCAAAAATTTGTTTTCAAAACCTCTTCATCAATCTGAATCCATCTGTTCACAATTATTCCATTTTCACTACATTCTTGCAAATAACTGCTGAACTTTACTATCTTGTGTTTCTCTCAAGGAGTTCAGCTGGTAAAGAATCCACCTACAATGCAAGAGACCCCAGTTCGATCCCTGGGTCAGGAAAATCCCCCGAAGAAGGAAATGGCAACACACTGCAGTATTCTTGCCTGGGAAATCCCGTGTACAAAGGAGCCTCACAGGTTACAGTCCATGGGGTTGCAAAGAGTTGAAACCGACTTAGCAACTAAATAACAGCATACTTTACGTAAAGAATGTTGAACCTTTTTTTCTAAAAATCCCTAGGTACCTAAATATGGGTATACCCTTGGAGAATAGGCCCCAAACCAAAACAATAATGGTAATAATTTGCAGTAAATGTATGTTCTTTAGAGCAGAATGACATGTCTTGACTTTCCAACTGTGCCAATGTAATTACTATATTGTTATGAATTATAATTAATGTAATCATTAAGATTACCTTCTGATGTGAAATGTTTCTTGCTGTTAGGAATATAAAGTAGCACATGTATATTACTCTGAAACACAGGAACTCAGAAGGAATAGGTGGAAAATGAAGGAGGGATGCCAAAAGAGGAAAGGTAATCATTTTCAAAAACATTTTCTAAGTATTAGAAGAAAAACAAAACCAAAATGTGTTTCCTCCAAATACACAGGTATTTGTACAAAATACTGAAGATAAGGCAGCTTGGGAAATAAGTAAATATATAGTTCAAGTCCTCATTCCACTTCTGTAAGAATGGGAATATAGTGAATATTCTAAAAATCTAGACATCTTAATGATAAATTTATTTTGTTACTCAGATATATCATTTTATTAAAAGAAAAAGGGTACATAAAAATTTGAGCCAAATACCTCATCAAACAAAAAGTAAGAATCCTTATATATACATAGGATATATATTATTCTTTTCTGTCTATGCTAGCACATAAAAATTGCTTAGAATGTGATTGATAATATATTTTACTAAAGTTATAAAGAGTAAACTCAGCAATACAGGGAAGATACCTAGGTGTTTGCTATTCAAACACAAGTAGCATAAATGTTGAATAGCAAAGTAAAAAAACATCAAGAGCTCAGTAACAAATTGTGTTCAATCATCAATGACATAATTAATTATAAAAGTTACCATCTCAAACATACATGTTCATCTTAAATGTCTGCCCTCTCTTGAATGTAATATGAAAAAACTGATACACCTGTAGACTTTGAGTCTGGCTTTGTTCATGTGCTATGCTTTTGAGAAATACCTATGCAGATGTATAATCACTGCATGCATCGGTATTCAACTCCTTCTTATAGTTGCACTGGCATACCCAGGTTTGTTTAAGATAGTTGAACACATTCCTTGGGTAGGGGAGCAATTATTAGAACATTACTTAAATATATTTGCATACAGGCAAGATCAGTTCAGTTCACTTCAGTTGCTCAGTCATGTCCGACTCATTGCGACTATATGAATTGCAGCACGCCAGCCCTCCCTCTCCATGACTATCACCCGGAGTTCCCTCAAATTCACGTCCATTGAGTTGGTGATGTCATCCAGCCATCTCATCCTCTGCCGTCCCATTCTCCTCCAGCCCCTAATCCCTCCCAGCATCAGAGTCTCTTCCAGTGAGTCAATTCTTCGCATGAGGTAGCCAAAGTACTGGAGTTTCAGCTTTAGCATCATTCCTTCCAAAGAACACCCAGGACCGATATCCTTTAGAATGGACTGGTTGGATCTCCTTGAAAGCATCAATTATTCGGTGCTCAGCTTTCTTCACAGTCCAACTCTCAAATCCATACATGACCATTGAAAAAACCATAGCCTTGACTAGACAGACATTTGTTGGCAAAGTAATGTCTCTGCTTTTGAATATGCTATCTAGGTTTGTCGTAACTTTCCTTCCAAGGAGTAAGAGTCTTTTAATTTCATGGCTGCAATCACCATTTGCAGTAATGTTGGAGCCCCCAAAAATAATAGCCACTGATTCCACTGTTTCCCCATCTATTTCCCATGAAGTAGTGGGACCAGATGCCATGATGTTCATTTTCTGAATGTTGAGCTTTAAACCAACTTTTTCACTCTCCTCTTTCATGATCTCCTTTAGAATGGACTGGTTGGATCTCCTTGCAGTCCAAGGGACTTTCAAGAGTCTTCTCTAACACCATAGCTCAAAAACATCAATTCTTCGGCGCTAGCTTTCTTCACAGTTCAATTCTCACGTCCATACATGACCCCTGGAAAAACCATAGCCTTGACTAGACAGACCTTTGTTGGCAAAATAATGTCCCTGCTTTTAAATATGCTGCCTAGGATGGTCATAACTTTCCTTCCAAGGAGTAAGTGTGTTTAAATTTCATGTCTAATGAAAAAAAATTAGGAGTAGTGGACACAGCTGTGATGGTTAATTTTATGAGTCAATTTGGAAAGCATTTTTAGATGAGACTAACATTTGTATCAGTGAATTCTGAGTGAAGATTGCCCTCCATAATGTAGGTGAGCCTTATCCAATTAGTTGAAGGGCTCGGTAGAACCAAAAGACTAGTCTTCCCAATCAAGAGGGAATTCTCCAGCATAATCCATTCAGATCTCACTGTCTCATTAGCTTTCCTCAGTTTCTGGAATGCTGGGCCAGCACACTGGAGATTTTGAACTTGCCAGCCTCAAAATTTTGCAAGATCCAATTCCAATTAATAAAGAAATACAGCTTCCCTGGTGGTCTAGTGGCTAAGAACCCACCTTACAATGCAAGAGTCAGTCGTTCGATTCCTGCTTCAGGAATCCTAGTCCAGATCCCACCTGCTGTGGGGCAACTAAGCCCAAGAACCAGAGCTACTGATGCTCACGTGCCTAGAGCCTGTGATCCACAAGACAAGCCACCACAGTGAAAACCCCTTGCACTGCAGCCAGAGAATAGCCTCCTCTCACCAGAGAAGTCTGGCACGCTATGGTCCATGGGGTCACTAAGAGTCTGACAGGACTGAGTAGGCACGCTGTCCTTATTAGCCAGTATGAATTAGTAGCAACCTTTTTCCCTTGTGACCCATGGGGTCACAGAGTCAGACGTGACTGAGCGACTTCACTTCACTTTTTCCTTACTGTGTCTGCAATAGGTCTTCCCTGACAGCTCAGTTTGTAAAGAATCCACCTGTAAAGCAGGAGACCCCGGTTCGATTTCTGGATTGGAAAGGTCCGCTAGAGAAGGGATAGGCTACCCATTCCAGTATTCTTGGGCTTCCCTTGTGGCTCAGCTGGTAAAGAATCCACCTGCAATGCGGGAGACCTGGGTTTGATTCCTGGGTTGGGAAGATCCCCTGGAGAAGGGAAAGGGTACCCGCCCCAGTATTCTGGCCTGGAGAATTCCATGGACTGTACAGTCCAAGGGGTCGCAAAGAGCTGGACACGACTGAGCAACTTTCACTTTCACTTCACTTTCATGTCTGCAACATTGGTCTCTAAATGGCTTAATGGTTTTAGTTCTCAAAGGTTTGGATTAACCACTTCATGGTCATAGTGCCGTATAGATTGATTCATGATTGGTCACATCATTTCCCAAATCTAGGGTTTTAGGCTGTGTAGTGAACATATGTTCAATCCTCCTGATGTAGTCTTTCAGATCCTCACTCCCTTAGACACTTCCACAGTTCAGTTCAGTTGCTCAGTCGTGTCCGACTCTTTGCAGCCCCATGAATCGCAGCACGTCAGGCCTCCCTGTCCATCACCATCTCTCGAAGTTTACTCAGATTCACGTCCATCGAGTCCGTGATGCCATCCAGCCATCTCATCTCGGTCGTCCCCTTCTCCTGCCCCTAATCCCTCCCAGCATCATAGTCTTTTCCAGTGAGTCAACTCTTCGCATAAGGTGGCCAAAGTACTGGAGTTTCAGCTTTAGCATCATTCCTTCCAAAGAAATCTCAGGGTTGATATATGAGTCTTAAGGCACATATTAAATACCTTAGTCACATAATACTTGTAGTGTGCCTATTTTGCTGATTAAGTTCTGAGTCGTGTAATTTGTAAAACATAGTAGACATAATAGCTTTAATTTTTACTATTTCAAGGTCATATATTTGTGAATAAATTCATTTTGCCTCAAGTCTTTCTTAAGAACACTTACTTTACTCAATAAGACACCAAACCACATAGTAAAAATTGGCTTTCTTTTCTATTAGAGGCCAAGGAGGCCAAATCATTAATGAAAGTCATGATTTGACTTCAATCCTCTACCTGATAATATGATTTTTGTTCATAAGTATAATGGAATGTCATCTCTAGAAAAAGTGGACACTTTGAGTGATGGCTGAAAATTTGTCAACTTGAAGTTTCTCTTCTGTGACAAATCACTTTGGAGCATGAGAAAAGTTTGTGCTCATTTATTTTATTCAAGACAAGTTAACTCAAAAGAAAGAGAGCTCAGATGCAGAAAGCAAATCACCAACTCATAAAGTGTATCAAGGGTCCTTGGAACATTCTTCCTAGCAGGTAAGGCCTTTCATATTTGTCACAGGGCAGTGCTTACTACACTTATTTACAGGTGGTCACAGTGAGTTGATCCTTGGATGGCAGGACATTGCACTAGTTTTACCATTTGATTGTCAGAAAATAATTTAAATACACTATAATGGAATAGGAAGAAACTAAGAGGTATGTTTATATCTTAACTTTTATGAAATTGGTAATATTACTATTGCTGTTTATTAATGTTGATGTTAGAAAACACAGGTAGCCTGTTACCAAGTGCCCACTAGAGAAGGAAACTTGAATTTCAGTGTCATTGTCAAATCACCTTGGATTTTTTTAAAAAGGCAGTCTTCACTAAAATATAGTGAGCAGATCATATCTACAGGGCTTAGCAGTAAAATATAACAATTTCGGTCTATCCTAAGACTGTCTCTTATACACATCTAGATGTGTATAAGAGACAGGGCAGACTCCACTGTGCTAGATCCGGGGAGGCATCACAGGGGGTCCTTCCAGGGCAGACCTTATCTGTAGCTTGTGTCCCTGCCCAAGCATCTCCCACGCAGTGTCTCACCNAGTAAAATATAACAATTTCGGTCTATCCTAAGAGAAAGAATCCCATTGCTCACAATTTTGTGACAATTTAAGGATTTTTTTTTTACCAGTTAAGAAAACACTATGCTTAATTTCTAAACACTACTTAACACTAAGACAAATAAGTGTAGTCTTAAAAATATAAGGTATATTTAAAAGAACAATAGACATAACTTAATAGACTGAATTATCACAAAAAGAACAATCAATTCAACCAGCATTCAAACCCAAACAGCAATGTTACAAGGATCCAAAAGCTTCTGTCATCCTGCTTCCCATCCATCACCCACCAACTCCCTTAAAGGTAACTATGATCTCTATTTTTAGTATTATAGATTAGTTTTACCATAAATATAATCATATAACATATGTTCTTTGTGTTTGACTTCTTTGCTAAATATTCTGTTGGTAGGGTTTACCTATGTTGTTTCATTTAGGAGTCGTTCATTTTTTAAACTGTTCTAAGTATTTCACTATATAAATATATCACAAATTATGTATCAACTTTAAATTATAGGTAAATAGATTCTAATTAAGAGCTATTATAAATAGTATCCCTGTCCTAAACAGTTATAAATTAAGTGCCTGAATGCTGATCAAAGATAAAAAATATTTTAAGTCATATAAAGTTGAATTTTGAAGGGCTCAATTTATGGGAAAATATAACAGTTTATACATCAGGGTCCCTTGAAAAGGCCATTAGCTTCTCAAAGAGAAATTTCCAAGTACTGATTTTTCACATTATTTTTATTTTTATTTTTTTTTTGTATTTATTTATTTTTTTACATGAACTCCCAAACATGAACCCCCCCCCCACCCCCCNAGTATTCTTGCCTGGAGAATCCCATGGACGGAGGAGCTTGGTGGGCTACAGTCCACAGGTCACAAAGAGTTGAACACGATTGAGCAACTTCACTTTGATCTTTATTATTTATTTTGTGATACTAATTTTGATTTTGTTTATTATTTTTATATTATTTTAAGTATAAGTTTACTTTATTTGAAATTATTTTTATTTCCTAAAGTAGGTTTGTATTTCTATAAACCCCTCCCTTAGAACTATTTTTGCTGTGTTCTGTGTGGTTTGGTTCATTGTGTTTCCATTTTCTTTTGTCTCCTGGTAGCTTCTGATTTCCTCCTTTATTTCTTCAGTGATCCATTGATATGTTTCAGTTCAGTTCAGTCACTCAGTCGTGTCCAACTCTTTGTGATCCCTTGGACTTTAGCATGCCAGGCTTCGCTGTACAACATCAATTCTCCCAGGGCTTGCTCAAACTCATATCCATTGAGTCCATGATGCCATCCAAGCATTTCATCCTCTGTTGTCCCCTTCTCTTCCTGCCTTCAATCTTTCCTAGCATAAGCATCTTTCCCAATGAGTCAGTTCTTCAATCAGGTGACCGAAGTATTGGAGTTTCTGCTTCAACATGAATCAATTCAGTTCATTTGCTCAGTTGTGTCTGACTCTTTGTGACACCATGAACTGCAGCATGCCAAGCCTGCCTGTCCATCACCAACTGCCGGAGTTTACCCAAACCCATGATCATTGAGTCGGTGAAGCCATTCAACCATCTCATCCTCTGTCGTCCCCTTCTCCTCCTACCCTCAGTGTTTCCCAGCATCAGGGTCTTCACAAATGAGTCAGCTCTTCACATTAGGTGGCCAAAGTATTGGAGTTTCAACTTCAACATCAATCCTTCCAATGAACACCCAGGACTGATCTCCTTTAGGATGGACTGATCTCCTTTAGGATGGATCTCCTTGCAGTCCAAGGGACTCTCAAGAGTCTTCTCCAACACCACAGATCAAAAGCATCAATTCTTCATCACTCAGTTTTCTTTATAGTCTAACTCTCTCATCCATACATGACCACTGGAAAAACCATAGCCTTGAAAGTTGGACTGTGAAGAAAGCTGAGTGTCGAAGAATCAATGCTTTTGAACTGTGGTGTTGGAGAAGACTCTTGAGAGTCCCTTGGACTGCAAACAGATCCAGCCAGTCCATTCTGAAGGAGATCAACCCTGGGATTTCTTTGGAAGGAATGATGCTAAAACTGAAACTCCAGTACTTTGGCCACCTCATGCGAAGAGTTGACTCATTGGAAAAGACTCTGATGCTGGGAGGGACTGGGGGCAGGAGGAGAAGGGGACGACCGAGGATGAGATGGCTGGATGGCATCACGGACTCGATGGACGTGAGTCTGAGTGAACTCCGAGAGATGGTGATGAACAGGGAGGCCTGGCGTGCCACGATTCATGGGGTCGCAAAGAGTCGGACACGACTGAGCGACTGAACTTGAACTTGACTAGATGGACCTTTGTTGGCAAAGTAATGTCTCTGCTTTTTAATATGTTGTCTAGGTTGGTCATAACTTTCCTTCCACAGAGTGTCTTTTAATTTCATGGCTGCATTCACCATCTGCAGTGATTTTGGAGCCCCCAAAAGTAAAGTCTGCCACTGTTTCCTCTGTTTCCCCATGTATTTGCCATGAAGTGATGAGACTGGATGCCATGATCTTAGTTTTCTGAATGTTGAGCTTTAAACCAACTTTTTGACTTTCCTCTTTCACTTTCATCAAAAGGTTCTTCAGTTCTTCTTAACTTTCTGCCATAAAGGTTGCGTCATCTGCATATCTGAGGTTATTGATATTTCTCTCAGCTATCCTGTTCCCAGCTTGTGCTTCTTCCAGTCCAGAAACTTCCCTGGTGGCTTAGAGGGTAAAGCGTATGCCTGCAATGCGGGAGGCCCAGGTTTGATCCCTGTGTTGGGAAGATTCCCTGGAGAAGGAAATGGCAACCCAATCCAGTACTCCTGCCTGGAAAATCCCATGGACAGAGGATCCTGGTAGGCTACAGTCCATGGGGTCACAAAGAATCAGACACAACTGAGGGAGTTCACTTCTGCATGTATATTCTATGTTTATTGAATAATAATAATTCAATATTCATTATTCCAATGAATGAATATTCAGGACTGATCTCCTTTAGGATTGATTGGTTGGATCTCCTTGCAGTCCAAGAGACTCTAAAGAGACTTCTCAAACCCCACAGGTCAAAAACATCAGTTCTTCGGCACTCAGCTATCTTTATAGTCCAATTCTCACATCCATGCATGACTACTGGAAAAACAGCTTTGGTAGTACAGTAGCTAGACGGACCTTTGCTGGCAAAGTAATGTCACTGGTTTTTAATATGTTGTCTAGGTTGGTCATAACTTTTCTTCTAAGGAGTAAGCATCTTTTAATTTCATGGCTGCAGTCACCAACTGCAGTGATTTTGAAGTGAAGTGAAGTTGCTCAGTCGTGCCTGACTCTTTGCGACCCCATGGATAGTAGCCTGCACCAAGCTCCTCTGTCCATGGGATTTTCAAGGCAAGAGTACTGAAGTGGGTTGCTATTTCCTTCTCCAGGGAATCTTCCCAACCCAGGGATCGAACCCAGGTCTATCACATTGTAGACAGACATTTCACCGTCTGAGCCACCAGGAAAGTCCAAGTTTGTCATTGTTTCCCCATCTATTTGTCATGAAGTGATGGGACCAGATGACATGAATTTAGTTTTCTGAATGTTTAGTTTTAAGCCAACTTTTTCATTCTCCTCTTTAACTTTCATCAAGAGGCTCTTTAGTTCTTGTTCACTTTCTGCCATAAGGGTGGTGTCATCTGCATATCTGAGGTTATTTATTTTTCTCCCAAAAATCTTGATTCCAGCTTGTGCTCCATCCAGCCCAGGGTTTTCTATATGTACTCTGTATATAAGTTAAATAAGCAGGGTGACAATATACAGTCTTGACATACCACTTTCCCAAGTTGGAACCAGTCTGTGGTTCCATGTCTGATTCTAACTGTTGCTTCCTGACGTGCATACAGATTTCTCAGGAGGCAGGTCAAGTGGTCTGGTATTCCCATCTCTTGAAGAATTTACCACAGTTTGTTGTGATCCACAGTCAAAGGCTTTGACATAGTCTGTAAAGCAGAAGTAGATATTTTCCTGGAACTCTCTTGCTTTTTCTATGATCCAGGGGATGTTGGCAACGTGGTCTCTGTTTTCTCTGCCTTTTCTAAATCCAGCCTGAACAGGTGGAAGTTCACAGTTCACTTGCTGTTGAAGACTGGCTTAGAGAATTTTGAGCATTACTTTGCAAGAGTATGAGATGAGTGCAATTGTGCAGTAGTTTGAACATTCTTTGCCATTGCCTTACTTTGGGATTAGATTGAAAACAGACCCTTTCCAGTCCTGTGGCCACTGTTGAGTTTTCCAAATTTGCTGGCATATTGAGCGCAGCACTTCCACAGTATTATCTTTTTGGATTTGAAATAGCTCAAATGGGATTCTATCACCTTCACTAGCTTTGTTCATAGTGATGCTTCCTAAAGGCTCACTTGACTTTGGACTCGAGGATGTCTGGCCCCAGGGGAGTGATCACACTATCATGGTTATCTGGGTTATGAAGATCTGTTTTGGATAGTTATTCTGTGTATTCTTGCCACCTCTTCTTAATATTTTCTGCTTCTGTTAGATCTATACTATTTTTGTCCTTTGTTGTGCCCAAATTGTATGAAATATTCCCTTGGTATCACTAATTTTCTTGAAGAGATCTCTAGTCTTTCCCATTCTTTTTTTGTTTTTTTGCATTGATCACTGAGGAAGGCTTTCCTATCTTTCTGTGCTGTTCTTTGGAACTCTGCATTCTGATGGGTATATCTTTCCTTTTCTCCTTTGCCTTTTGCTTTTCTTCTTTCCTTAACTATTTGTAAGACCTCCTAAGACAAACATTTTGACTTTTTGAATTTCTTTTTCTTGGGGTTGCTCTTGATCACTGCCTCCTGTACCATGTCATGAACCTCATTCCATAGTTCTTCAGGCACTTTATCTGTCAGATCTAATCCCTTAAATCTATTTGTCGCTTCCACTGTATAATTGTAAGGGATTTGATTTAGGTCATACCTGAATTGTCTAGTGGTTTTCCCAATTTTCTTCAATTTAAGTCTGAATTTGGCTATTAGGAGTTCATGATCTGAGCCAGAGTCGGCTCCCAGTCTTATTTTTGCTGACTGTATAGAGCTTCTCCATCTTTGGCTGCAAAGAATATAATAAATCTGATTTTTATATTGATCATTTGATGATGTTCAATGTAGAGTCTTCTCTTATGTTGTTGGACGAGGTTGATGTTTAGCAAATATTGTTTAGCTCCACATGTTTTTGTTTTTTTTGCAACTCCTTTTGTAATGTATTTGTAGTTCATACCATTGTGGTTGAAAAAGAGTCTTGATATGATTTTCATATTCTTAAATTTATTGAAACATTTTGTTAGCCTAGCACGTCACATGTGCTCTTAAAAGAAATGTGTACTTTGTTTCTTTGGGATAATATTCCAGCTTGTGCTTTTTTTTTGCAACTCCTTTTGTAATGTATTTGTAGTTCATACCATTGTGGTTGAAAAAGAGTCTTGATATGATTTTCATATTCTTAAATTTATTGAAACATTTTGTTAGCCTAGCACGTCACATGTGCTCTTAAAAGAAATGTGTACTTTGTTTCTTTGGGATAATATTCCAGCTTGTGCTTCATCTAGCCCAGGGTTTCCTATGATGTACTCTGCCTATAAGTTAAATAAGCAGGGTGATGGTATACAGCCTTGATGTACCCCTTTCCCAATTTGGAACCAGTCTGTGATTCCATGTCCAGTTCTAACTGTTGCTTCCTGACCTGCATACAGGTTTCTCAGGAGGCACGTCAGGTGGTCTGGTATTCCCACCTCTTGAGGAATGTTCCAGAGTTTGTTGTGATCCACACAGTCAAAGGTTTTGACATAGTCAATAAAGCAGTTCAGTTCAGTTCAGCTCAGTCGCTCAGTCGTGTCCGACTCTTTGCGACCCCATGAATCGCAGCACGCCAGGCCTCCCTATCCATCACCATCTCCCGGAGTTCACTCAGACTCACGTCCATCAAGTCCGTGATGCCATCCAGCCATCTCATCCTCGGTCGTCCCCTTCTCCTCCTGCCCCCAATCCCTCCCAGCATCAGAGTCTTTTCCAATGAGTCAACTCTTCGCATGAGGTGGCCAAAGTACTGGAGTTTCAGCTTTAGCATCATTCCTTCCAAAGAAATCCCAGGGTTGATCTCCTTCAGAATGGACTGGTTGGATCTCCTTGCAGTCCAAGGGACTCTCAAGAGTCTTCTCCAACACCACAGTTCAAAAGCATCGATTCTTCGGCGCTCAGCTTTCTTCACAGTCCAACTTTCACATCCATACATGACCACAGGAAAAACCATAGCCTTGACTAGGCGGACCTTAGTCGGCAAAGTAATGTCTCTGCTTTTGAATATACTATCCAGGTTGGTCATAACTTTTCTTCCAAGGAGTAAGCGTCTTTTAATTTCATGGCTGCAGTCACCATCTGCAGTGATTTTGGAGCCCCAAAAAATAAAGTCTGACACTGTTTCCACTGTTTCCCCATCTATTTCCCATGAAGTGATGGGACCGGATGCCATGATCTTCGTTTTCTGAATGTTGAGCTTTAAGCCAACTTTTTCGCTCTCCTCCTTCACTTTCATCAAGAGGCTTTTTAGCTCCTCCTCACTTTCTGCCATAAGGGTGGTGTCATCAGCATATCTGAGGTTATTGATATTTCTCCCGGCAATCTTGATTCCAGCTTGTGTTTCTTCCAGTCCAGCGTTTCTCATGATGTACTCTGCATATAAGTTAAATAAGCAGGGAGACAATATACAGCCTTGACGTACTCCTTTTCCTATTTGGAACCAGTCTGTTGTTCCATGTCCAGTTCTAACTGTTGCTTCCTGACCTGCATACAGATTTCTCAAGAGGCAGGTTAGGTGGTCTGGTATTCCCATCTCTTTCAGAATTTTCCACAGTTTATTGTGATCCACACAGTCAAAGGCTTTGGCATAGTCAATAAAGCAGAAATAGATGTTTTTCTGGAACTCTCTTGCTTTTTGATGATCCATCAGATGTTGGCAATTTGATCTCTGGTTCCTCTGCCTTTTCTAAATCCAGGTTGAATAGTTGGAAGTTCATGGTTCACGTACTGTTGTGTGTCTTTTAAGTTCAGTTCAGTCACCCAGTTGTGTCTGACTCTTTGCGACCCATGGACTGCAGCATGCCGGCCTCCCTGTCCATCACCAGCTCCTGGAGTTTACTCAAACTCATGTCCATTGAGTTGGCAATGCCATCCAACCATATCATCCTCTGTTGTCTCCTTCTCTCCAGCCTTCAATCTTTCCCAGTATCAAGTTCTTTTCAAATGAGTCAGCTCTTTGCATAAGGTGGCCAAAGAACTGACTTTAAAAGTCTTTAAATGTCTTTTAATCTGAAGTGAGAGTCTTTAAAGCAGCATTTATATGGGTGTTGTTTTTATCCATTCAACTACTCTATGTCTTTTGATTGGAGCATTTAATCCATCTACACTTTTAGTAGTTATTGATAGGTGTATACTTATTGGCATTTTGTTAATTGTTTGCTGTTGTTTTTGTAGTTCTTTCTGTTTCATTCTTTATTTCCTCTCTTCCCTTATGATTTGATAACCATTTTTAATGTTATGTTTAAATTTCTTTCTCTTTTTATGTGTGTGTCTGTTATAGATATTTGGTTTACTGGTACCATGAGGTTTATATGTAAACATAAACATGTGTTAATTTTTTAAGCTGATAATCTCTTAAGTCTGAATGTTTCTGAAAGAGATGGGAATACCAGACCACTTGACCTGCCTCTTGAGAAACCTATATGCAGGTCAAGAAGCAACAGTTAGAACTGGACATGGAACAACAGACTGGTTCCAAATAGGAAAAGGAGTACGTCAAGGCTGTATATTGTCACCCTGCTTATTTAACTTATATGCAGAGTACATCATGAGAAACGCTGGACTGGAAGAAACACAAGCTGGAATCAAGATTGCCGGGAGAAATATCAATAACCTCAGATATGCAGATGACACCACCCTTATGGCAGAAAGTGAAGAGGAGCTAAAAAGCCTCTTGATGAAAGTGAAAGAGGAGAGTGAAAAAGTTGGCTTAAAGCTCAACATTCAGAAAACGAAGATCATGGCATCCGGTCCCATCACTTCATGGGAAATAGATGGGGAAACAGTGGAAACAGTGTCAGACTTTATTTTTTGGGGCTCCAAAATCACTGCAGATGGTGACTGCAGCCATGAAATTAAAAGACGCTTACTCCTTGGAAGAAAAGTTATGACCAACCTAGATAGTATATTCAAAAGCAGAGACATTACTTTGCCGACTAAGGTCCGTCTAGTCAAGGCTATGGTTTTTCCTGTGGTCATGTATGGATGTGAGAGTTGGACTGTGAAGAAGGCTGAGCGCCGAAGAATTGATGCTTTTGAACTGTGGTGTTGGAGAAGACTCTTGAGAGTCCCTTGGACTGCAAGGAGATCCAACCAGTCCATTCTGAAGGAGATCAGCCCTGGGATTTCTTTGGAAGGAATGATGCTAAAGCTGAAACTCCAGTACTTTGGCCACCTCATGTGAAGAGTTGACTCATTGGAGAAGACTCTGATTCTGGGAGGGATTGGGGGCATAAGGAGAAGGGGTTGACAGAGGAAGAGATGGCTGGATGGCATCACTGATTTGATGGACATGAGTTTGAGTGAACTCCGGGAGCTGGTGACGGACAGGGAGGCCTGGCATGTTGCGATTCATGGGGTTGCAAAGAGTCCGATACAACTGACAACTGAACTGAACTGAATAACACTGCATTTTCACTCCTTCCCAGAGTTAACGTTTTTGACATCATACTAGCTTTATGGGATGCCCAGGTGGCACTAGAGGTAAAGAACCTGCCTGCCAATGAAGGAGTTGTAAGAGACGTGGGTTCAATCCCTGAGTCAGGAAGACCCTCTGGAGGAGTGCACAACAACCCACTCTAGTATTCTTGCCTGGAGAATCCCAGGGACAGAGTAGTATCACAGGCTATAGTCCACAGGGTCGCAAAGAGTTGGACATGACTGAAGCAAGTTTGAAGGCATGCACTAGCTTTATAAGTGGTTGTTCTATTAACTTTGCTGTATGTTTCCCTTTACTGATAAGATATTTTCTATCATAATTTTCACATTTATAGTTATGATCTATTTTTTTCCACTCAGAGAAACCTCTACAGCATTTCTTGGAAAGCCAAGTTACTGGTGCTAAATTCTAAACTTTTGCTTGTTTGTAAAACCTTTTATTGTTCCTTCAAGTTTGAATCAGAGCCTTGGTGGATAGAGTATTTTTGGTTTGAGGGTTTTTACTTTCATTACTTTGAAATATATTGTGCCAAACCATCTGGTTTTCAAAGTTTCTGTTAAAGAGTCACCTGTTAGTTTTATGGGAGTTTCTTTAATATATAATGGTTTCTTTTTTCTTTCTGCTTTTAACATTCTTTTTATCTTCAATTTTTACTCATTTAATTATAATGTATCTTGCTGTGCATCTCTTTGAATTCATCTTGTTTGGGACTCTCTTTCTCCCTGAACCTGGATTTTTGTTTCCTTTACCAGGTTAGCTGAAGTTTTTAGCTATTAGTTCTTCATATAAGGTATCTTCCCCTTTCTCTCTCATCTCCTTTTTGGGTCCCTACAATGCAAATGTTAATATTCTTTGCCCTTGTCTCAGATGTCTCTTAAACTGTTCTCATTTTTTAAAAATTCTTTCTTCTTTTCTTTTTTCAGCTTGCCTGATTTCCACTACTCTGTCTTCCAGTTCACTGATCCATTCCTTTCTATCATCTAATCTACTACTGTTTCCTTCCAGTGTATTTTAAAATTTCATTTATTGTACTCTTCAGCACCTTTTGGTTCTTTATATTTCCTTTGTTAAATTCTCTCTGCATCCATTCATTTTTCTGTGGAGCTTGTTGAACATCTTTATGGTCATTACTTCAAACTTTTTATTGAGTAGGTTGCTTATCTTTGCTTCATCTAGTTCTTTTTCTGAGGTTCTCTCTTACTATTTCATTTGGACTACAGTCCACTAAATGTTCAATTGTCTAATTCTGTTTTTATTTCCAAGTAGACCAGTTATGTTTTCTGATCTTGAGAGGAAGCCTTATGTAGGAGCTGTCCTATGGAAACCAGTGACACACTCTTCTCTGGTCGCCAGATTTATATGCTGTAGTGATAGCCTATATGTGGGCCTCATGTGTGTTTCTATTTACCATATTTATAACCCAATAAAGATTAATTTTCAAATTTACTCATTTCACAGGTACTGTTGATTAAAAATATCAAAATATAACCTTTTTTAGAAAAATATTGGCAATAATGATATTTGAGAAACACTGACAATTAAAATTAGATCAGATCTTTAATGTTACTAAAGTAACAAAACATAACTGTGCTTTTATCTATGTATATATGTATCTATATATATCTACCTATGTATTTATTTATCTATGTATCTGTCATCTATCTAGTATCTATCTATTGTTCTGTAATGTTTTGTAGTTCACAAAGTGCTTTTTTGGTTATATTATCTCATTTAGTCCAATGCCAACACTATGAGATAGATATTACTGTTTTTATAAATTAAGAAGCAGATAGTTGAGGCCAGGCTTAACTCACTTTGCTAGAGAGTAGGGGAGCTGGGACCCAAGCCCACATCTTTTGATATCTAACCTCAAATATTTTTAACATTAACATGCTATCTATTTCTTTTAGCTTTTTGCATTAAGGAATAATGAATAAACAAAGAAGTGCCTCTATTTTCTGTCAACTTTGATGTTTTAATATACATACACATTTATAAAATGTACATGATGACCAAGATAATGAACACAGTTATCATCCAAAAATTTTTTCTTAGAACTCTTAGTAATTCCCTCCTGCCTATTATTTCCCACACCCCATCCCAAGCAACCACTAATTTGCTTTATTTGACTATAAATTATTTTAGATTTTTAGAGTTTTACATAAATGGAATCATATGTGTGTATTACTTATTTTATGGTTTCTTTAATTCAGCATGCTTATCTTGAAAATCGTCAGTGTTCTTGCTTGTGTCATTATTTTATTCCTTTTTATTGCTGAGAAACATTCTATATACAACAAAGCTGTATATTATTTATTTAAAATATATGCAGAGTACATTGTGTCAAATGCCAGGCTGGATGAGTTACAAGTTGGAATCAGATTGCTGGGAGAAATATCAACAAGCTCAGTTATGCAGATGGTAACACTCTAATGACAGAAAGCAAAGAGGAACCAAAGAGTCCCTTGATGAGGATGAAAGAGGAGAGTAAAGAAGCTGGCTTAAAACTCAGTATTAAAAAAAACTAAGATCATGGCATCCAGTCTCATCACTTCATGGCAAATAGAAGGGGAAAAAGTGGAAGCAGTGACAGGTTCTCTTATCTTGGGCTCTAAAATCACTGCAGAGGGGACTGCAGCTATGAAAGAAGGAGATGCTTGCTTCTTGGAAGGAAGTTTATGAGAAACTTAAGCAGTGTTTTAAAAAGCAGAGACATCAGTTTGCCAACAAAGGTCTGAATGGTCAAAGCTATGATCTTTTCAGTAGTCATGTACAGATGTGAGAACTGACCATAAGGAAGGCAGAGCTCTGAAAAATTGATGCTTTCAAATTATGGTGCTGGAGAAAGCTCTTGAGAGTCCCTTGGACAAACCACTAAATCCCAAATGCAATCAACCCTCAATACTCATTTGAAGGACTTATGCTGAAGCTGAAGCTCCAATATTATAGCCACCTGATGTGAACAGCCAACTCATTGGAAAAGACCCTGATGCTGGGAAAGATTGAGGAAAAAATTTTGACTGTTATCTCTTTTAATATTTTTATGTTCTGACTTTCTCATCAAGGATAGCACTTACATGATGTTAGACTGCAATGTTTCCCTATAACTCAGTGAGTTTTTGAAAATTCTTTTTTATTCACATGCTTTATTTTTTATAATTTTTACTTCTATGTCTTCAAGTTTAGCGATCTTTTTCTTTGTAAATGATTCAGTTCAGTTCAGTTCCATTGCTCAGTCATATCCGACTCTTTGTAACCCCATGAATTGCAGCATGCCAGGCCTCCCTGTCCATCACCGACTCTCTGAGTTCACTCAGACTCACACCCATTGAGTCAATGATGCCATCCAGCCATCTCATCCTCTGTCATCCCCTTCTCCTGCCTCCAATCCCTCCCAGCATCAGAGTCTTTTCCAATGAGTCAACTCTTCACAGGAGGTGGCCAAAGTACTGGAGTTTCAGCTTTAGCATCATTCCTTCCAAAGAAATCCCAGACCTGATCTCCTTCAGAATTTAACTCAGATTACCATTATAGGGCTGTCGTGCTGTGATTCATTGGGTTACAAAGAGTCAGACACAACTGAGTGACTGAAATGAACTGATCATTATATCTACTACTGTGGGCAAGAAACCCTTAGAAGAAATGGTGTAACATTCATAGTCAACAAGAGAGTCCGAAATGCAGTACTTGGATGCAATCTCAAAAATGACAGAATGACCTCTGTTCATCTCCAAGGGAAACCATTCAATATCACGGTATTCCAAGTCTATGCCCCTACCAGTAATGCTCAAGAAGCTGAAGTTGAATGGTTCTATGAAGATCTACAAGACCTTCTAGAACTAACATCCCCCAAAAAATGTCCTTTTCATTGTAGGGGACTGGAATGCAAAAGTAGGAAGTCAAGAGACACCTGGATAAAGTACTGGAGTTTCAGCTTTAGCATCATTCCTTCCAAAGAAATCCCAGACCTGATCTCCTTCAGAATTTAACTCAGATTACCATTATAGGGCTGTCGTGCTGTGATTCATTGGGTTACAAAGAGTCAGACACAACTGAGTGACTGAAATGAACTGATCATTATATCTACTACTGTGGGCAAGAAACCCTTAGAAGAAATGGTGTAACATTCATAGTCAACAAGAGAGTCCGAAATGCAGTACTTGGATGCAATCTCAAAAATGACAGAATGACCTCTGTTCATCTCCAAGGGAAACCATTCAATATCACGGTATTCCAAGTCTATGCCCCTACCAGTAATGCTCAAGAAGCTGAAGTTGAATGGTTCTATGAAGATCTACAAGACCTTCTAGAACTAACATCCCCCAAAAAATGTCCTTTTCATTGTAGGGGACTGGAATGCAAAAGTAGGAAGTCAAGAGACACCTGGAATAACAGGCAAATTTAGCCTTGGAGTACAGAATGAAGCAAAGCAAAGGCTATAGAGTTCTTCCAAGAGAATGCAATGGTCGTAGCAAACACCCTCTTCCAACAAAACAAGAGAAGACTCTACACATGGATGTCACCAGATGGTCAACACCAAAATCAAATTGATCATATTGTTTGCAGCCAAAAATGGAGAAGCTCTATACAGTCAGCAAAAACACTGGGGTCTGACTGATGGTCTGACTGTGGCTCAGATCATGAACTACTTATTGCCAAATTCAGACTTACTAGACCATTCAGGTATGACCTAAACCAAATCCTTAAAGATTATACAGTGAAAGTGAGAAATAGATTTAAGGGACCAGATCTGATAGACAAAGTGCCTGATGAACTATGGAATGAGGTTCATGACATTGTACAGGAAACAGGGATCAAGACCATCAAAAAAGCAAAATGGGTGTCTGAGGAGTTCTTACAAATAGCTGTGAAAAGAAGAGAAGCCAAAAGCAAAGGAAAAAAAAAGGATATATGAACCAACTTGAATGCAGAGTTCCAAAGAATAAGAAGGGGAGTTAAGAAAGCCTTCCTCAGTGATTAGTGCAAAGAAATAGAGGAAAACAATAGAATGGAAAAGACTAGAGATGTCTTCAAGAAAATTAGAGATACCAAGGGAACATTTCATGCAAAGATGGGCTCAATAAAAGACAGAAATGGTATGGATCTAACAGAAGCAACAGATATTAAGAAGAGGTGGCAAAAATACACAGAAGAACTATACAAAAAAGATCTTCATGACCCAGATAATCATGATGGTGTGATCCCTCACCTAGAGCCAGACATCCTGGAATGTGAAGTCAAGTGGGCCTTAAGAAGCATCACTAAGAAACAAAGGTAGTGGAAGTGATGGAATCCCAGTTGAGCTATTTCAAACCCTAAAAGATGATGCTGTGAAAGTGCTGAGCTCAATATGCAAGCAAATTTGGAGAACTCAGCAGTGGCCACAGGACTGGAAAAGGTCAGTTTTCATTCCAGTCCCTAAGAAAGGCAATGCCAAAGAATGCTCAAACTACCACACAGTTGCACTCATCTCACATGCTAGCAAAGTAATGCTCAAAATTCTCCAAGCCAGGCTTCAACAATATGTGAGCCATGAACTTCCAGATATTCAATATGGCTTTAGAAAAGGCAGAGGAACCAGAGATCAAATTGCCAACATCCGCTGGAATGTTGAAAAAGCAAGAGAGTTCCAGAAAAACATATATTTCTGCTTTATTGACTATGCCAAAGCCTTTGACTGTATATATCACAGTACACTGGAAAATTCTGAAAGAGATAGGAATACTAGACCACCTGACCTGTCTCTTGAGAAATCTGTATGCAGGTCAGGAAGCAACAGTTAGACTGGACATGGAACAACAGACTGGTTCCAAATAGGAGAAGAGTACGTCAAGGCTGTATATTGTCACCCTGCTTATTTAACTTCTTATATGCAGAGTACATCAATGGAAACACTGGGCTGGATGAAGCACAAGCTGGAATCAAGATTTCTGGGAGAAATATAAATAACCTCAGATATGTAGATGATACCAACCTTTTGGCAGAAACTGAAAAAGAACTAAAGAGCCTCTTGATGAAAGTGAAAGAGGTGAGTGAAAAAGTTGGCTTAAACTCAACATTCAGAAAACAAAGACCATGGCATCTGGTCCCATCACTTCATGGCAAATATATGGAGAAACAGTGGAAACAGTGACAGACTTAATTTTTTGGTTTCCAAAATCACTGCAGATGGTAACTGCAGCCGTGAAATTAAAAGACACTCACTCTTTGGAAGGAAAGTTATGACCAACCTAGACAACATATTAAACAGTAGAGACATTACTTTGCCAACAAAGTCTGTCTAGTCAAGGCTATCATTTTTCCAGTGGTCATGTATGGATGTGCGAGTTGGACTGTAAAGAAAGCTGACCACAGAAGAATTGATGGTTTTGAACTGTGCTGTTAGAGAAGACTCTTGAGAGTCCCTTGGACTGCAAGGAAATACAACCAGTCCATCCTAAAGGAGATCAGTCCTNTATCATTTTTCCAGTGGTCATGTATGGATGTGCGAGTTGGACTGTAAAGAAAGCTGACCACAGAAGAATTGATGGTTTTGAACTGTGCTGTTAGAGAAGACTCTTGAGAGTCCCTTGGACTGCAAGGAAATACAACCAGTCCATCCTAAAGGAGATCAGTCCTGGGTGTTCATTGCAAGGACTGATGTTGAAGCTGAAACTTCAATACTTTGGCCACCATAAGTGAAGAGCTGACTCATTTGTGAAGACCCTGATGCTGGGAAAGATTGAACACAGGAGGAGAAGGGGACAACGAGGTGAGATGGTTGGATGGCGTCACCAACTCAATGGACATGAGTTTGAAAAAGCTATGGGAGTTGGTGATGGACAGGGAGGCCTGGCGTGCTGCAGTCCATGGAGTTGCAAAGAGTCAGACAGGACTGAGCTACTGAGCTGAATGTAACTGATTTAATATTTGACACCGTTTTTCCATATATTTTGTTCAGTTTTGAGTTATTTCATGCAGAGAGGTAAATTCAGTTCCAAATACCTTGTCTTATCCAGAAACAAATTTCTCTTACCTTTCTGTTGCTTACTTTTGCCAACTCAGAATCAAGAGTGTAAATATATATACAATATAAAACTGTGTACCTTTTTGTCTTTTGCTAATTTGTGTACTCACAACATAACTTTCTATCTGCAAACTTGTTATATGTTGGAACAAGAACAACTATGTCCTTTCTGAGACAGCCACCGCACTGTCTAACACAATCACTAGCATATAATATTCACTCTATAAGTGATAGGTTGAATAAATGAACTAATGTTAAGGGCCAGGTGAATCTGGGAAAAGATACAAATAACAAGTTTATGTAATACACAGTAGTTTGAAAATTCCTTTCATACAATAAAATTGAGACAACTGTGTAAAAAGGGTATATGAAAAGGAAATGCAAGAAGGCCTTCAGTGCTCCAAGAGGAAGTGAGCGGTACTCTGCTGCTGCTGCTAAGTCACTTCAGTTGTGTCCGACTCTGTGCAACCCCATAGATGGCAGCCTACCAGGCTCCCCCGTCCCTGGGATTCTCCAGGCAAGAACACTGGAGTGGGTTGCAGATCACATTAATTTGCTACTTACCATTAATATTTAAAGTAGCCTAATTCTACACTATTTTTCTCTTAATTTCATGTCCCTTAAGTAAAGGATTACTTAAGATATCATTAGTTTGGAAGCATTTCATATTTTAAATGCTGTATTTGTTACTTTTTAAATGTAATTTTCCATGGCTGCAAACTGAGGCCATATTTAAAGATAAAGCTTGGGGAGCGGTCCTAAGATGGTGGAGGAATAGGACGGAGAGACCACTTTCTCCCCCACAAATTCAAGAGAACATTTAAACGCTGAGTAAATTCCACAAAACAACTTCTGAATGCTGGTAGACGATATCAGGCACCCAGAAAAGCAGCCCATTGTCTTCAAAAGGAGGTAGGAAAAAATATAAAAGACAAAAAAAGAGAGACAAAAGAGGTAGGGACAGAGCTCTGTCCTGGGAAGGGAGTCTTAAAAAAAGCGAAGTTTCCAAACACCAGGAAACACTCTCACTGTTGAGTCTGTGGCGAGCCTTGGAAGCACAGAGGACAACATAACAGGGAGGAAAAATAAATAATTAAAACCCACAGATTGCAAGCCCAACAATAACTCTCCCAGCAGAGAAGCAGGGCAGATGCCTGCACCCACCACTAGCAAGTAGAGGCTGGGCAAAGAGGCTGGGGCTGCATTGCTTAGAGTAAGGATCTGGCCTGAATGCCCCGAGTGCAATCTGAGTGAACTAACTTGAGCTAGCAAACCAGACTGTGGGATAACTACCACGCGAAAAGCCAGCCTTAACCTAAGACACCTCCAGGCCCACGCACAGAACAAAGGACTGAACAGAGATAGCCGGCTGCAGACCATCCCCATCCAGTGACAGGCAGCCAGAGCCGGAAGAAGGCAATCACAGCCCCAGAGGGACATTATTTACAAAACTGTAAGCAGGCTTCTTTGCTAACTAAGATTTCTTGGGATTCTGGACGGTCAACATACTCCTGAGAAGGTGCACCAATTGTATACCCAGAAAACCGAGTGGCAGGGATGGGGGAGGTGATAAGTCGCAGTGACCGCACTTGCCAAACACCACATCACCTGAGCTGCTAGGACCTGGGAAGGGCACAAAATGCAGGCCCAACCAAGTCTGTGCCTCTGAGGACTACCTGAGTGCCTGAACCTGAGTGGCTTAGACCTGGGAGGTGCATGCAGCCCAGGGCTGGCCTCAGATGGTTCCCGGTGGAGCAACCTAGGGCCTGAGCAGTGTAGGCAGGGAGGGTACATGCACCATGAGTGGGGGCAGGCCCAGTGTGGCTGAGGCACTGCGAGCACACATCAGTGTTGTTTGTAGCGTCCCTCCCTCCCCACAGCGCAACTGAACAAGTGAGCCTAAAAAAAAGTGTCCACCACCGCCCCCTTTGTGTCAGGGTGGAAATCAGACACTGAAGAGACCAGCAAACAGAAGAAGCTAAAACAGAGGGAACTGCCTTGAAAGTGACAGGTGCAATAGATTAAAACCCTGTCATTAGTACCAACTACATAGGAAGGGGCCTATAGATCTTGAGAAATATTAGCCAGACCAAGGAACTATCCAAAAATGAACTGACCCCACAATACCCACAACAACACCAGAGAAAGTCCTAGATATATTTTTACTATCATTCTTTTTTTTTTTAATTTTAAGTCCTCTATTACACATTTAATTTTCATTTTTATAACCTACTATTACTTTGCAAAAAAAAGACCCTATTTTT
>SJYX01022180.1:34492-48565 GCA_006410675.1 Oreotragus oreotragus
CCTTGTGCCAGGGTGGAAATTAGACACTGAAGAGACCAGCAAACAGAAGAAGCTAAAACAGAGGGAACTGCCTTGAAAGTGACAGGTGCAATAGATTAAAACCCTGTCATTAGTACCAACTACATAGGAAGGGGCCTATAGATCTTGAGAAATATTAGCCAGACCAAGGAACTATCCAAAAATGAACTGACCCCACAATACCCACAACAACACCAGAGAAAGTCCTAGATATATTTTTACTATCATTCTTTTTTTTTTTAATTTTAAGTCCTCTATTACACATTTAATTTTCATTTTTATAACCTACTATTACTTTGCAAAAAAAAGACCCTATTTTTAAAAGCAAATTTCATATATATATATATTTATAATTATGTGATTTTGTTTTTTTTCTATTTTTTTCTCCTTTTCTTTAATATTGTATTTTTGAAATTCCAAACTCTACTCTAGATTTTTAATCTTTGCTTTTTGGTATTTGTTATCAATTTTGTACCTTTAGGAACCCAATCTTCAGTACCTATTTTTACTTGGGAGCAAGATTACTGGCTTGACTGCTCTCTCCCCCTTTGGACTCTCCTTTTTCTCCACCAGGTCGCCTGTGTCTCCTCCCTACACCCTCTCTTCTCTACCCAACTCTGTGAATTTCTGTATGTTCCAGATGGTGGAGAACACTTAGGGAACTGATTTCTGGCTGAATCTGTCTCTCTCCTTCTGATTCCCCCCTATTATCCTTCTGGCCACCTCTGTCTCCTTCCTCCCTTTTCTCTTCTCTGTATAACTCCATGAACATCTCTGAGTGGTTCAGCTGTGGAGTGCACATAAGGAAGTGATTACTGGCTAGCTTGCTATCTCCTCTATTGATTCCACCTCATCTCATTCGGGTCACCTCTAACTCCCTCCTCCCTCTTCTCTTCTCCATGTAACTCTGTGAACCTCTCTGGGTGTCCCTCAATGTGGAGAAACTTTTCATCTTTAACCTAGATGTTTTATAAACGGTGCTGTATAGAAGGAGAAGTCTTGAGACTACTGTAAAAATAAGACTGAAAACCAGAAGCAGGAGGCTTAAGTCAAACCCTGAGAACACCAGAGAACTCCTGACTCCAGGGAACATTAACTGACAGGAGCTCATCAAGCTCCTCCATACCTACACTGAAACCAAGCACCACCCAAGGGCAGCAAGTTCCAGAGCAAGACATATCACTCAAATTCTCCAGCAACACAGGAACACAGTCCTGAGCTCCAATATACAGGCTGCCCCAAATTACTCCAAAACCATTGACATCTCATAACTCATTACTGGACACTTCATTGCACTCCAGAGAGAAGAAATCCAGCTCCACCCACCAAAACAGCGACACAAGCTTCCCTAACCAGTAAACCTTGACAAGCCACCTGTAAAACCCCACCCACAATGAGGAAACTCCACAATAAAGAGAACTCCACAAACTGCCAGAATACAGAAAGGACACCCAAAACTCAGCAATATAAACAAGATGAAGAGACAGAGGAATACCCAGCAGGTAAAGGAACAGGATAAATGTCCACCAAACCAAAGAGGAAGAGATAGGGAATCTACCTGATAAAGAATTCTGAATAATGATAGTGAAATTGATCCAAAATCTTGAAATAAAAAATGGAATCACAGATAAATAGCCTGGAGACAAGGATTGAGAAAATGCAATAAATGTTTAACAAGAACCTAGAAGAAGTAAAAAGAGTCAGTATATAATGAATAATGCAGTAAATGAGATCAAAAGCACTCTGGAGGCAACAAATAGTAGAATAACAGAGGCAGAAGATAGGATTAGTGCATTAGAAGATAGAACGGTAGACATAAATGAATCAGAGAGGAAAAAGAAAAATGAATTAAAAGAAATGAGGACAATCTCCGAGACCTCCAGGACAATATTAAACGCCCCAATATTCGAGCCATAAGAGTCCCAGAAGACAACAAAAAGAAAGACCATGAGAAAATCCTTGAGGAGATAATAGTTGAAAACTTCCCTAAAATGGGGAAGGAAATAGCCAACCAAGTCCAAGAAACCCAGAGAGTCCCAAACAGGATAAACCCAAGGTGAAACACCCCAAGACACATATTAATCAAATTAACAAAGATCAAACACAAAGAACAAATATTAAAAGCAGCAAGGGAAAAACAACAAATAACACACAAGGGGATTCCCATAAGGATAACTGCAGATCTTTCAATAGAAACTCTTCAAGCCAGGAGGGAATGGCAAGACATACTTAAAGTGATGAAAGAAAATAACCTACAGCCCAGATTACTGTACCCATTAAGGATCTCATTTAAATATGAAAGAGAAATCAAAAGCTTTACAGACAAGCAAAAGCTGAGAGAATTCAGCACCACAGTGATGAAAGAAAATAACCTACAGCCCAGATTACTGTACCCAGCAAGGATCTCATCCAAATATGAAGGAAAAATCAAAAGTTTTACAGACAACCAAAAGCTGGGAGAATTCAGCACCACCAAACAAGCTCTTCAACAAATGCTAAAGGATCTTCTCTATACAGGAAACACAGAAAAAGTTTATAAACTCAAACCCAAAACAACAAAGTAAATGACAACAGGATCATATTTATTAATAATTACCTTAAATCTAAATGGGTTGAATGCCCCAACCAAAAGACAAAGACTGGCTGAATGGATACAAAAATAAGACCCCTATAGATGCTGTCTACAAGAGACCCACCTCAAAACAAGGGACACATACGGACTGAAAGTGAAGGGCTGGAAAAAGATATTTCATACAAATGGAGACCAAAAGAAAGCAGGAGTAGCAATACTCATATCAGATAAAATAGACTTTGAAATGAAGGCCGTGAAAAGAGACAAAGGACACTACATAATGATCAAAAGGTCAATCCAAGAAGAAGATATAACAATTATAAATATATATGCACCCAACATAGGAGCACTGCAGTATGTAAGGAAAATGCTAACAAGTATGAAAGGGGAAATTAACAGTAACACAATAATAGTGGGAGACTTTAATACCCCACGAACACCTATGGATAGATCAACTAAACAGAAAATTAGCAAGGAAACACAAACTTTTAATGATACAATGAACCAGTTAGACCTAATTTGATATCTATAGGACACTTCACCCCAAATCAATGAATTTCACCTTTTTCTCAAGTGCACATGAAACCTTCTCCAGGACAGATCACATCCTGGGCCATAAATCTAGCCTTGGTAAATTCAAAAAATTGAAATGATTCCAAGCATCTTTTCTGATGACAATGCAGTAAGATTAGATGTCAACTACAGGAAAAAAAAAAACTATTAAAAATACAAAATGGAGGCTAAACAACATGCTTCTGAAAAACCAACAAATCACAGAAGAAATCAAAATATGCATAGAAACAAATGAAAATGAAAACACAACAACCCAAAACCTATGGAATTCAGTAAAAGCAGTGCTAAGGGGAAGGTTCATAGCAATACAAGCTTGCCTCAAGAAACAAGAGAAAAGTCAAATAAATAACCTAACTCTATTCGGTAGTCATACATGGATGTGAGAGTTGGACTATAAAGAAAGCTGAGCACCAAAGAACTTATGTTTTTGAACTGTGGTGGTAGAGAAGACTCTTGAGAGTCCCCTGGACTGCAAGGAGATCCAACCAGTCCATCCTAAAGGAGATCAGTCTTGGGTTTTCATTGGAAAGACTGATGTTCAAGCTGAAACTCCAATACTTTGGCCACCTGATGCGAACAGCTGACTCATTTGAAAAGGCCCTGATGCTGGGAAAGATTGAAGGTGGGAGGAGAAGGAGACAACAGAGGATGAGATGGTTGGATGGCTTCACCAGCTCAATGGACATGAGTCTGAGTAAACTCCAGGAGCTGGTGATGAACAGGGAGGCCTGGGGTGCTGCGGTTCATGGGGTCGCAAAGAGTAGGACATGACTGAGCTGAGCTGAACACCTAAAACAACTAGAAAAGGAAGAAATTAAGAACCCCTGAGTTAGTAAAAGGAAAGAAGCCATAAAAATTAGGGCAGAAATAAATGAAAAAGAAACAAAGGAGACCACAGCAAAAATCAACAAAGCTAAAAGCTGGTTCTTTGAGAGGATAAATAAAATAGACAAACCATTAGCCAAATTCATTAAAAAAAAAAAGGGAGAAGAATCAAATCAACAAAATTAGAAATGAAAATAGAGAAATCACAACAGATAACACAGAAATACAAAGGATCATAAGAGACTGCTATCAGCAACTGTATACCAATAAAATGGACAACTTGGAAGAAATGGACAAATTCTTAGAAAAGTATAACTTTCCAAACTGAACCTGGAAGAAACAGAAAATTTTAAACAGGCCCATCACAAGCATGGAAATCAAAAGCATAATCAGAAATCTTCCAGCAAACAAAAGCCCAGGACCAGACAGCTTCACAGCTGAATTCTAACAAAAATTTAAAGAAGAGCTAACATCTATCCTATTCAAATTCTTCCAGAAAACTGCAGAGGAAGGTAAACTTCCAAACTCATTCTATGAGGCCACCATCACCCTAATACCAAAATCAGACAAAGAATGCCACAAAAAAAGAAAACTACAGGCCAATATCACTGATGAACATAGGTGCAAAAATCCTTAACAAAATTCTATCAAACAGAATCTAACAACATATTAAAAAGATCATACATCATGACCAAGTGGGCTTTATCCCAGGGATGCAAGGAATCTTTAATATCCACAAATCAATCAATGTGATAACCACATCAACAAATTGAAAGATAAAAACCATATGATTATCTCAATAGATGCAGAGAAAGCTTTTGGCAAAATTCAACATCCATTTATGATAAAAACCCTCCAGAAAGCAGGAATAGAAGGAACATACCTCAATATAATAAAAGCCATATATGATAAACCCACAGCAAACATTATCCTCAATGGTGAAAAGTTGAAAGCATTTCCCCTAAAGTCAGGAACAAGACAAGGGTGCCCACTCTCATCACTACTATTCAACACAGTTTTGGAAGTTTTAGCCGCAACAATCAGAGAAGAAAAAGAAATAAAAGGAATCCAGATTGGAAAAGAAGAAGTAAAACTCTCACTGTTTGCAGATGACATGATCCTCTACATAGAAAATCCTAAAGACTTCATCAGAAAATTACTAGAGCTAATCAATGACTACAGTAAAATTTCAAGATATAAAATTAACACAGAGAAATCCCTTGCATTCCTATAAACTAACAATGAGAAAACAGAAAGAGGAATTAAGGAAACAGTTCCATTCACCACTGCAACAAAAAGAATAAAATAAATCTACCTAAAGAAACAAAAGACCTATGTATAGAAAACTATAAACACTGATGAAAGAAATCAAAGGTGACACAAATAGATGGAGAAATATACCATGTTCATGGATCAGAAGAATCAATATAGTGAAAATGAGTATACTATCCAAAGGAATCTATAGATGCAATGCAATACCTATCAAGCTACCAATGGTATTTTTCAGAGAACTAGAACAAATAATTTCACAGTTTGTACGGAAATACAAAAAANCAAATAGATGGAGAAATATACCATGTTCATGGATCAGAAGAATCAATATAGTGAAAATGAGTATACTATCCAAAGGAATCTATAGATGCAATGCAATACCTATCAAGCTACCAATGGTATTTTTCAGAGAACTAGAACAAATAATTTCACAGTTTGTACGGAAATACAAAAAAACCTCGAATAGCCAAAGCAATCTTGAGAAAGAAGAATCGAACTGAAGGAATCAACCTGCCTGACTTCAGACTATACTACAGTCATCAAGACAGTATGGTACTGGCACAAAGACAGAAATATAGATCAATGGAACAAAATAGAAAGCCCAGAGATAAATCCACACACCTATGGACACCTTATCTTTGACAAAGGAGGCAAGAATATACAATGGAGAAAAGACAATCTCTTTAATAAGTGGTGCTGAGCACAAGCTGGAATCCAGATTGCCGGGAGAAATATCAATAATCTCAGATATGCAGATGACACCACCCTTATGGCAGAAAGTAAAGAACTAAAGAGCCTCTTGAGGAGAATGAAAAAGCTGGCTTAAAGTTCAACATTCAGAAAACTAAGATCATGGCATCTGGTCCCATGACTTCATGGCAAATAGATGGGGAAAGAGTGGAAACAGTCGCTGACTTTATTTTGGGGGGCTCCAAAATCACTGCAGATGGTGACTGCAGCCATGAAATTAAAAGATGCTTACTCCTTGGAAGGAAAGTTATGACCAACCTAGATAGCATATTCAAAAGCAGAGACATTACTTTGTCAACAAAGGTCCATCCAGTCAAAGCAATGGTTTCTCCAGTAGTCATGTATGGATGTGAGAGTTGGACTATAAGGAAAGCTGAGTGCCAAAGAATTGATGTTTTTGAACTGTGGTGGTAGAGAAGACTCTTGAGAGTCCCCTGGACTGCAAGGAGATCCAACCAGTCCATCCTAAAGGAGATCAGTCCTGGGTGTTCACTGGAAGGACTGATATTGAAGCTGAAACTCCAATACTTTGGCCACCTGATGTGAAGAGCTGACTCATTTGAAAAGAACCTGATTCTGGGAAAGATTGAGGGCAGGAGGAGAAGGGGATGACAGAGGATGAGGTGGTTGGATGGCATCACCAGCTCAATGGACATGGGTTTGGGTAGACTCCAGGAGTTGGTGATGGAAAGCGAGGCATGGCATGCTGTGGTACATGGGGTTACAAAGAGTCAGACACGACTGAGTGACTGAACTGAACTGAAGAGGAAAACATAGGCAAAACACTCTCTGACATAAATCACAGCAGGATCCTCTATGACCCACCTCCCAGAGTAATGGAAATAAAAGCAAAAATAAAACAAATGTGACCTAATTAAACGTAAAAGCTTTTGCACAAGAAGGAAACTTTAAGCAAGGTGAAAAGACAGCCTTAAGAATGGGAGAAAATAATAGCAAATGAAGCAACTGACAAAGAATTAATCTCAAAAATATACAAGCAGCTCCTGCAGCTCAATTCCAGAAAAATAAATGACCCAATCAAAAAATGGGCCAAAGAACTAAATAGACATTTCTCCAAAGAAGACATACAGATGGCTAACAAATACATGAAAAGATGCTCAATATCAGCCATTATCAGAAAAGTGCAAATCAAAACCACAATGACGTACCATCTCACGCCAGTCAGAATGGCTGCAATCCAAAAGTCTACAATCAATAAATGCTGGAGAGGGTATGGAGAAAAGGGAAGCCTCTTACACTGTTGGTGGGAATGCAAACTAGTACAGCCACTATGGAGAACAGTGTGGAGATTCCTTAAAAAACTGGAAACAGAACTGCCATACGACCCAGTAATCCCACTGCTGGGCATACACACCAAGGAAACCAGAATTGAAAGAGACACGTGTACCCCAATGTTCATCGCAGCACTGTTTACAATACCTAGGACATGGAAGCAACCTAGACGTCCATCGTCAGACAAATAGATAAGAAAGCTGTGGTACATATACACAATGGAATATTATTCAGCCATAAAAAGAATACATTTGAATCAGTTCTAATGAGGTGGATGAAACTGGAGCNAAGAACTAAAGAGCCTCTTGAGGAGAATGAAAAAGCTGGCTTAAAGTTCAACATTCAGAAAACTAAGATCATGGCATCTGGTCCCATGACTTCATGGCAAATAGATGGGGAAAGAGTGGAAACAGTCGCTGACTTTATTTTGGGGGGCTCCAAAATCACTGCAGATGGTGATTGCAGCCATGAAATTAAAAGACGCTTACTCCTTGGAAGGAAAGTTATGACCAACCTAGACAGCATATTAAAAAGCAGAGACATTACTTTGTCAACAAAGGTCCATCCAGTCAAAGCAATGGTTTCTCCAGTAGTCATGTATGGATGTGAGAGTTGGACTATAAGGAAAGCTGAGTGCCAAAGAATTGATGTTTTTGAACTGTGGTGGTAGAGAAGACTCTTGAGAGTCCCCTGGACTGCAAGGAGATCCAACCAGTCCATCCTAAAGGAGATCAGTCCTGGGTGTTCACTGGAAGGACTGATATTGAAGCTGAAACTCCAATACTTTGGCCACCTGATGTGAAGAGCTGACTCATTTGAAAAGAACCTGATTCTGGGAAAGATTGAGGGCAGGAGGAGAAGGGGATGACAGAGGATGAGGTGGTTGGATGGCATCACCAGCTCAATGGACATGGGTTTGGGTAGACTCCAGGAGTTGGTGATGGAAAGCGAGGCATGGCATGCTGTGGTACATGGGGTTACAAAGAGTCAGACACGACTGAGTGACTGAACTGAACTGAAGAGGAAAACATAGGCAAAACACTCTCTGACATAAATCACAGCAGGATCCTCTATGACCCACCTCCCAGAGTAATGGAAATAAAAGCAAAAATAAAACAAATGTGACCTAATTAAACGTAAAAGCTTTTGCACAAGAAGGAAACTTTAAGCAAGGTGAAAAGACAGCCTTAAGAATGGGAGAAAATAATAGCAAATGAAGCAACTGACAAAGAATTAATGTCAAAAATATACAAGCAGCTCCTGCAGCTCAATTCCAGAAAAATAAATGACCCAATCAAAAAATGGGCCAAAAAACTAAACAGACATTTCTCCAAAGAAGACATACAGATGGCTAACAAATACATGAAAAGATGCTCAATATCACTCATTATCAGAAAAGTGCAAATCAAAACCACAATGACGTACCATCTCACGCCAGTCAGAATGGCTGCAATCCAAAAGTCTACAATCAATAAATGCTGGAGAGGGTATGGAGAAAAGGGAAGCCTCTTACACTGTTGGTGGGAATGCAAACTAGTACAGCCACTATGGAGAACAGTGTGGAGATTCCTTAAAAAACTGGAAACAGAACTGCCATACGACCCAGTAATCCCACTGCTGGGCATACACACCAAGGAAACCAGAATTGAAAGAGACACGTGTACCCCAATGTTCATCGCAGCACTGTTTACAATACCTAGGACATGGAAGCAACCTAGACGTCCATCGTCAGACAAATAGATAAGAAAGCTGTGGTACATATACACAATGGAATATTATTCAGCCATAAAAAGAATACATTTGAATCAGTTCTAATGAGGTGGATGAAACTGGAGCGTATCATACAGAGTGAAGTAAGTCAGAAAGAAAATCACCAATATAGTATATATTGCATATATATGGAATTTAGAAAGATGGTAATGATGACCCTATATGTGAGACAGCAAAAGAGACACAGATGTAAAGAACAGTCTTTTGGACTCTGTGGGAGAGGGCGAGGGTGGGAAGACTTGCGAGGGTAGCATTGAAATGTGTATATTATCATATGTGAAGCAGATCACTGGTCCACATTCAATGCATGAGACAGGGTGCTCAGGGCTGATGCACTGGGATGACCCTGGGGGATGGGACGGGGAAGGAGGTGGGACGGGGGTTCTGGATGGGGAACACATGTGCGCCCGTGGCTGATTCATGTTGATGTCTGGCAAAAACCACTAAAATATTGTAAAGTAATTAGCTTCCAATTAAAATAAATAAATTTTTTTTTAAGTACTAGCTGAGATCTGGGAACTGGGGTGTAGCTTTGGTGAAAGCTATACTAATTGTGATGCACAGGGCTGGGGGAAGATTGAGTGAAACGAGAAGGACTTCATGCAGCCATAGGTTAGCAGGAAGGTACTTGGGAGATAGAGCCTGAAAAGAGGTAAAAAGGGTACTAAAAACAACAGGGTTTATTCTGCAACTTTACCTGTGCCCCCCATCTTATCAACAGCCTTTGGTATTTTTATTATAGGTACTTGTACTGCATAGTATGCATAAGAACTCTGGCTCCAGAGTAGATCATTCACACATCTAGGAAGAAGGTCTTCAACACATACTCAATTGCATCCGTAATTTGTGTAACACCTCACAGTTAACGAACAGTGAGGGAGGTATAACCTCCATTTTACAGATGAAGAAACCTTCCTCAGTGTCACACTGCTAATATATGGCAGTGTTTAAATCTAAGTCTCTTATATATCTCTACATGACTGTGCTCCTCCTATAATCAACAAGGGGCAAGAAGCTAGTGATACAGGAATTAGCTACTCATTCTGAAAAAACAATTTTTAAAAACAGGTTATATACTGTACAGTACAGTATTATAGTTATCAAGGGGTACTATGGAACCAAATTGCCTGGATTCAAAAACTGGCTCTACCGTTTAGTAATTGTGTAAACTTGGGCAAACTTTGTCTTTTTATGCTCAATATCCTCATCTGTCAATTTTGACTACCAATAGCACCCATCTCATAGGACTGTTTAAAGATACTAATAGTACCTACCACATAAGATCATGTAAAGAACCTGAAACATCACCTTGCAGACTGAAAGAGCATTTGTTGTTATTATTGACTGTCCTTTACCACTTTATACACATTACCTCATTTAAGCCTTCCAATAACCTGTGAGGTAGTTATTATCCATTCCATCTTATCTCTGAGGAAATTCAAGCCCAGAAAAGTAATCTATTCAATCCTGAAACGAGCAAGTGACAGAATTAAACTCAAGCATAATTTTAACCACACTCTGAAATGTTACCTCTCAACATATTTAAGCTTCTTACTCAACTACATTGGAGAAGGAAATGGCAACCCACTCGTGTTTTTGCCTGGAGAATCCCAGGGACGGGGGAGCCTGGTGAGCTGCCATCTAGGGGGTTGCACAGGGTCGGACATGACTGAAGCAACTTAGCAGCAGCAGGAATTCAACTACATGGACAGGAAGGTCAAAAGTACCCGTTTGTTAAGACCTAGACTCTTTGGAAAAGAGCCTGATGCTGGGAAAGATTGTAGTCAGGAGGAGAAAGGGACAACAGAAGATGAGATGGTTGGATGGCATCACTGACTCAACGGACATGAGTTTGAGCAAGCTCTGGGAGTTGGTGATGGACAGGGAAGCCTGTGTGCTGCAGTCCATGGAGTCGCAAAGAGTTGGACATGTCTAAGCGGCTGAACTGAACTGCAGGCTCCATTAACACACCAGTAAAATACACTAAAGATTTTTAAGAGTCAATTACGTACACATGGGCTTTCCTGGTGGCTCAGATGGTAAATAATCTGTCTGCAATGCAGGAGACCCAAGTTTGATCCTTGGGTACGGAAGATCCCCTGAAGGAGGAAATGGCAACCTACTCCAGTATTCTTGCCTGGAGAATCCTACGGACAGAAGAGTCTGGTGGGCTACAATCCATGGGATCACAAAGACTCAGACACGACTAACACTTTATAATCACTTTATACACACACACACACACNCCCGCCCCCATTCCTTGCTCAGGCCAATCAGGTTCTGGGGGAAGGACACACTTACCCGCCAGCTCCGGGGGAGATTGACAGCTTTTTACGCTTCTACGCCAAGAGAGTGACAAGTCCTGGATTGACTGATTACACTGTCCCTCGCAAATAAGGCTGATCTCTCGTCTGCCGCCTGTACCTGCAGGTAGTTTGTTTCTTATGCGGCCCTACAGGAAACACTTATCGAAGGAGCATGAAAGCCCCACTCTGAGTGAACAAGAAAAGAACCTGTCCCATTATTACCACGCCCGGGAAGGCATCCAACCTTGACAAAGAAATGACAGATGCTGTTCCTGCAGCCCATCCCAGCTTTTGCATCGGTCATGCGTTATTAAACAAGTACTTGCTGACTGCATACTATGTGCCAAGCCCAGTGTTAGGCATTGGGTTATAGGAGTGAATATAACTTTCGGTGGATCTAATGTGTGATAGGAGCAAGAGATGTTAAAGCATAAATATTACGTAATTATAAATTGTGATCAGTTCTATGAAGGAAAATTAGTGAGTGCAACGATAGATTAATCAGGTCTATGGGGGAAGAGTTCTTTGAAGAAGTGCCTTTGAAGCTCCAGGCATATGAAAGAGCCTTTAAGAATGTTTCAGGCATAGGGGATATTATGTTTGAGATTGTTGGGGCGTGAAAGAATTTGATGTGTTCTAGGAACATGTCACTGAAAGGAAGTCAGGGGGTTGAGGTGTAGGAGCAAACGAGTTGAAATGAATCAGAGGCCAGACTATGCAGGCTCTTCCTGGCCACATTATAAATTTTAGACTGTATTTTGGAATGTATCTTAAGGTCAATGGGCAGCTAATAAGAGTGTTAAGTAGGGTCAGATTTACATATTTATTAATAAACTCTCACTTAGGCTGTTTGTGGGGAATAGTTTGAAAGAGGAGAGAAGGGCTTATTGGAAGTCCAGTTTGGAGGCAGTTACATTAGTTTAGGCCAGAGATGATGGTGGCTTGAACTAGGGTAATGACACTAGAGACAGAAAGATTTGGGTAATTTTGAAATACTTATTTATAAATTAGAGGTGGAATCCAAAGGATGTAATAAAGAATTGGTTTGCCTAGGATGATAAAGAAAAGCGGAGCATTAAGAATGCCTCCATAACTTACTAGATGAATTAAGAAGACTCAGGGAACCTAGAAGGAGGAGCAAATGGTCTTGGACATATTAAGTTGGACATGCTTGTATATGGAGATGTCAAACAGATTTGGAGATGTAAGTCTGAAGTCCAGAAGCAATGTCTGGACTAATTATATAATTTTGCTGGTTGTTGGAATGGGTTAACCAAGCAATTCCACTCCTAGATATATGTGCATCAGAAATGTATTCATATGTTTTCCATAAACAAATATAAGAATATATCACATATATAAGAATTCTCATAGGATAAATAAACTTTAGAATATTCACATAATAGAACAGTATACCGGAAAGAGAATGAACAATCAACAGCTACATAAAAAACATGGATGAATCTCACAACTATAAAACTGACTGATATAAGCCAGACACAGAAACTGTATATTACTTGATTCTACTTATATAACATTCAAACAGAGACAAAAATAATATATGGTAATAGAAGTTAGACTGTTGGTTACTCTTAGGTGGCATTAAGGTTAGAAAAGGGGCGCTAGGGGGCTTCTGGGGTTCTAGTAAAGTTTGATCTGGATGTTAATTAAACTAGTGTGTTTGATTAACGAAAATTCATGAGGTTGGGAATTCCATGGCAATCCAGTGGGAACTCTCCCTGCTTCTACTGCAGGGGGCACAGGTTCAACCCCTGATCAAGGAACAAAGATCCTGCATGCTACATGGAGCAGGCAAAAAAAGAAAAGAAAATTCGTCAAATTGCACACTTAAGATATGCAATTTTTAGTATGCATCTTATTATTCAATAGAAATTTTATATTTTTAAAGTGTTATGGTGATCCAGCCATAAATAAGTGACTGGTACCAAACTAAACTAACTTTCTTAACACAAACAATAAAAAACTGAACCAAATCTATGAGACAAGTGTCTCCAGACATTGGACAGTAGGCACAGTAGAACTGTGATCTTAGAAAGAAGGAAAGCAAATAAGATGAACCCAAAGATGTCCCCAGATTTTCTTTCTGGTAGTATTTTCCAAAGCACAGGATTGAAGAAAGTTAAGCAGAATACAGTACTCTCTCTAACTGAGGAGAGTGAAATTTGAATTATGAGAGATGGAAGCAACTGAAATTTGCAGGGCAGAGAACTAGATTAAGAGTTTCAGAAATATACGTGAGTCTCCTTGAATCTTTGGCATAGCTTTAACGAGACTCCAGGAGGCTGGTTAAATAATAGCTACTGTGGGAACTACCAGCTGAACAGCTACTAGATCTTAAATAAGGTTTGGAAACATTGAAGTTCTGACCAACTGGAATGGAAAAACCTTATTAAACAAATAGGGCATTTGGTAAGAAAACCTCAGAAAGGCCACAGTTTAGAGATAAGGCTAAATTAGCCCAAGAGTAAAAGCTATTCTAGACTCACTCAAACAAAACAGAAAACTTTCCTGCAAGTAAATTAAGTGCTTCATTGAATGAAACTTAATAATCTTTAAGGACAACAAAATCCAGGCACTAAACAATGTAGTACCCATAATGTCCAGTATCCAAAGGTCAGTTTTCATTCCAATCCCAAAGAAAGGCAATGCCAAAGAATGCTCAAACTACCGCAC
>SJYX01022181.1:0-14850 GCA_006410675.1 Oreotragus oreotragus
CAGAGATCTCCCCCATAGTGAGTGCTAACAAGGACACACACAGACTCTTGATGTCCAGTTTGGACACTACCATGCTGGGGCACCACGGGGGCTGGTATTTTAAGGAGAGAAACCAACTAGCACTAAAATCAAGCTAAGAGAATTATCAGCAAACACAGACTTTGGCAAGACCTTATGAGCAAAGAAGATCACCTCACAAACTCCTGCGACAGCTTGGGTTCCCACCACCCCCAACCACCCCGCTCCCCCTCCTGCCGCCACCATGAAGGTCTCAGCAAGACCTGCCCTGAACACAATATTTAAAACCACAAATTTCCCCACTCTCACCCTCTTTCCTCCTTTATTCTTCTCCAAAGCATTTCCCATCATGTCATGTATTACACATTTTACTTATTACTTGCCTCTACCAGAATGTAAGCTACATGAGGGCTGGAAATTATTATTTTTTGTCTGTTTTGTTCCCCATAGTAATAGTGCTTGCCACAGGGTGCATGTAAAGTTATTTGCTGAATGAATGGAAATGTGGATTTAAAAATCCCCACAACACCCTTCTGTGGCAAGGATTGTCATCACTATTTTATAGATGAGGAAAGGGAAGCTCGGAAAGAATTAAGTAACATGCTTTAGATCATGGCATCTCAAATATTAACATGCAAAGGAATCACTGCGTTTAATAAAACACAGATTCTATTTCAGAAAGTCTGGGTGGTGCATGACAGTCTGTCTCTCTACACTTCTAACTTCCAGGTAATGCTATGGCTGCTGGACAGCTACATGTCCTGACAAAATGGTATTATGAGCCTTGTAGCAGCTATACAGTTTAGTAGTTAAGAGCAGACATCAACCTAATCATTTATTAGCTCTGTGACCTTAGGCTATCCTTTTGTTTGTGCCTCTGTTTCCTCACCAAATTATCATGAAGAGTAAAAGAATTTGTCCAGGTAAAGTATTTGGTATAGTTTCTCATCTATAGTAAGTTCTTAATAAAAGTTTATTATTATCATTATTGACAATAATATTACTACTTTTTTAGCCTAAAAATAATTGTTCCTTCTCAGAATACTAAGGGAGTATTATTAAGTTATTTGAAGGACTGTTGCTGAAGCTGAAGCTCCAGTACTTTATCCACCTGATGCAAACAGTCAACCTATCAGAAAAGACCCTGATGCTGGGAAAGACTGAGGCAAAAGGAGAAGGGGGCAGCCGAAGATAAGGTGGTTAGATAGCATCACTGACTCAGTGGACGTGAATTTGAGCAAACTTTGAGAGATCGTGGGAGACGGGAGATTGGAGTGCTTCAGTCCATTGGGTCACATAGAGTTGGACATGAGTTAGTGACAATTTGAGCCAACTTTGAGAGATCGTGGGAGATGGAGATTGAAGTGCTTCAGTCCATGGGGTCACATAGAGTTGGACACGAGTTAGTGACGGAACAACAACAAAAAGTTATAGTCTACTTTACTAACATAAATGGCAACCCACTCCAGTATTCTTGCCTGGAGAGTCCCATGGACGGACCACGGGGTCGAAAAGAGTCGGACACGACTGAGCGACTTCACTTACTAACATAGGAAAAGTCTACATTTAAACTGAGAATGATGATGACTCACATCTACTATCAAAACATTAGAAACTTCTACTGAATATATTATGTGAGAACTTCGAAGCATCTGGAGAAGGAAATGGCAATCCACTCCAGTAATATCGCCTGGAAAATCCCATGGACGGAGGAGTGTTGTAGGCTACAGTCCATAGGGTCGCAGAGAGTCGGACACGACTGAGCGACTTCACTTTCACTTTGAAGCATAGTCTGAAAAGCGGAATTGCTGGTATTTGTACTTTTAATTCTGATAGTTACTGTCAAATTGTCCTTCACACCAATAGTACTTGAGAGTGCCCATTTTCCCTCATCTTAACCAACAGTGGATATTAATCTTTTAGGTTTTTGCTAGTTTAATGGGGGGCACTTCATTTTCATTTGAGTTTACATTGCTCTGATTACTGGTGAGGTTAATATTTATTTGCCATTTAAATGTCTTTTTATATGTTTGTCATTAAAGTTTCTTTTTTTATGAATTTCCTGTTCATATTTCTCCACCCATTTTTATAATTATGGGCCTTTTCATTTTTATATGTGTAAGTCCTTACATATTATTTGTATGTGAACTATGTTGCCAGTATATTCTCCCAAATATCTTTTAGTTTTCTTTATGATGCATTTTGATCACAAAAGACATTGATATTTTCACAGATTTAAACTTGCTGATCTTCTCTTATGGGCTCAAGAATTTATAACTTGCTTAGGAAGAAGAACTTTCCTATACAAAGATTATAAAAATATTCAGTACTTTTTACTGATATATATTTTTTACATACAACTTTTTAATCCATCTATTTTTCAGTCAGTTACAGGTTTTCTAAAATTTCTTCCCAAATGGATAGATAATTTTCTTCATATTATTTATTNTACTTGCCTCTACCAGAATGTAAGCTACATGAGGGCTGGAAATTATTATTTTTTGTCTGTTTTGTTCCCATAGTAATAGTGCTTGCCACAGGGTGCATGTAAAGTTATTTGCTGAATGAATGGAAGTGTGGATTTAAAAATCCCCACAACACCCTTCTGTGGCAACGATTGTCATCACTATTTTATAGATGAGGAAAGGGAAGCTCGGAAAGAATTAAGCAACATGCTTTAGATCATGGCATCTCAAATATTAACATGCAAAGGAATCACTGCGTTTAATAAAACACAGATTCTATTTCAGAAAGTCTGGGTGGTGCATGACAGTCTGTCTCTCTACACTTCTAACTTCCAGGTAATGCTATGGCTGCTGGACAGCTACATGTCCTGACAAAATGGTATTACGAGCCTTGTAGCAGCTATACAGTTTAGTAGTTAAGAGCAGACATCAACCTAATCATTTATTAGCTCTGTGACCTTAGGCTATCCTTTTGTTTGTGCCTCTGTTTCCTCACCAAATTATCATGAAGAGTAAAAGAATTTGTCCAGGTAAAGTATTTGGTATAGTTTCTCATCTATAGTAAGTTCTTAATAAAAGTTTATTATTATCATTATTGACAATAATATTACTACTTTTTTAGCCTAAAAATAATTGTTCCTTCTCAGAATACTAAGGGAGTATTATTAAGTTATTTGAAGGACTGTTGCTGAAGCTGAAGCTCCAGTACTTTATCCACCTGATGCAAACAGTCAACCTATCAGAAAAGACCCTGATGCTGGGAAAGACTGAGGCAAAAGGAGAAGGGGGCAGCCGAAGATAAGGTGGTTAGATAGCATCACTGACTCAGTGGACGTGAATTTGAGCAAACTTTGAGAGATCGTGGGAGACGGGAGATTGGAGTGCTTCAGTCCATTGGGTCACATAGAGTTGGACATGAGTTAGTGACAATTTGAGCCAACTTTGAGAGATCGTGGGAGATGGAGATTGAAGTGCTTCAGTCCATGGGGTCACATAGAGTTGGACACGAGTTAGTGACGGAACAACAACAAAAAGTTATAGTCTACTTTACTAACATAAATGGCAACCCACTCCAGTATTCTTGCCTGGAGAGTCCCATGGACGGACCACGGGGTCGAAAAGAGTCGGACACGACTGAGCGACTTCACTTACTAACATAGGAAAAGTCTACATTTAAACTGAGAATGATGATGACTCACATCTACTATCAAAACATTAGAAACTTCTACTGAATATATTATGTGAGAACTTCGAAGCATCTGGAGAAGGAAATGGCAATCCACTCCAGTAATATCGCCTGGAAAATCCCATGGACGGAGGAGTGTTGTAGGCTACAGTCCATAGGGTCGCAGAGAGTCGGACACGACTGAGCGACTTCACTTTCACTTTGAAGCATAGTCTGAAAAGCGGAATTGCTGGTATTTGTACTTTTAATTCTGATAGTTACTGTCAAATTGTCCTTCACACCAATAGTACTTGAGAGTGCCCATTTTCCCTCATCTTAACCAACAGTGGATATTAATCTTTTAGGTTTTTGCTAGTTTAATGGGGGGCACTTCATTTTCATTTGAGTTTACATTGCTCTGATTACTGGTGAGGTTAATATTTATTTGCCATTTAAATGTCTTTTTATATGTTTGTCATTAAAGTTTCTTTTTTTATGAATTTCCTGTTCATATTTCTCCACCCATTTTTATAATTATGGGCCTTTTCATTTTTATATGTGTAAGTCCTTACATATTATTTGTATGTGAACTATGTTGCCAGTATATTCTCCCAAATATCTTTTAGTTTTCTTTATGATGCATTTTGATCACAAAAGACATTGATATTTTCACAGATTTAAACTTGCTGATCTTCTCTTATGGGCTCAAGAATTTATAACTTGCTTAGGAAGAAGAACTTTCCTATACAAAGATTATAAAAATATTCAGTACTTTTTACTGATATATATTTTTTACATACAACTTTTTAATCCATCTATTTTTCAGTCAGTTACAGGTTTTCTAAAATTTCTTCCCAAATGGATAGATAATTTTCTTCATATTATTTATTATGAAGGAGTCTATATATAATACTTCTATTGTTTGGGATGATTATTTCATCAGATATTTTTTCTTCCCCCTCCTCTCTATCCTCTCCTCTGGAACTTTAATTATGTGTACTTCAGTAAGCTTTACGGTGTCCCACAGGTCTTTGAGGCTTTACTTGTTTTTCTTTACAGTTGGCCTTCCTTATCCACAGGTTCCACATCTGTGGATCTGATCAACAACAGGTTTAAAACATTTGGGAAAAAAATTCCACAAAGTTCCAAAAAGCAAAACCTGGATTTGTCACATGCCAACAACTATTTATATAGTATTTACACTGTAACTGCAACTATTTAAAATTCTGTTTACATTGTATTAGTTATTATAAGGAACCTAGAGATTATTTAAAGAATATGGTAGGATGTTGTGTATGGGCTTCCCTGGTGGATGAGTGGTAAAGAATCCACCTGCCAGTGCTGGAGATGTGCATTTGATCCGTGAGTCAGGAAGATTCCCTGGAGAAGAAGTGGCAACCCACTCCAGCGTTCTTGCCTGGGAAATCCCATGGATAAAGGAGCCTGGTGGGCTAGTCCATGGGGTCTCAAAGAGTCAGACAGGTCTTAGTGACTAAACAACAAGATTGTGTGGACTCTATGCAAATACTATGCCATTTTATATAGGGGACTTGGACATCCATGGAATTTGGTATCCATGGGGGAGTCCTGGAATCAATGCCCCACAGATACTGAGGGATGACTGTATTCTCTTTTCTGTTAGTTCTTCAGACTGAATAGTTTGTACCGATCTGTCTTTAAGTCTGCTGACTCTCTGTTGGCTCAGCTCTGCTACTGAGTTCCCCCAAGTAATTTTTCATTTCACTTTCCAGAATTTCTACTTGGTTCTTTTTTTTATAATTTCCATCTCTTCATTAATATTCTCTATTTGAGGAATCATTGTTATCATACTTTCCTTTAATTCTTTAAACATGGTTTCTTTTAGTTCCTTAGACATATTTATAAGAACTGCTTTAAAGTCCTTGACTGCTAAGTCGAACATCTGGGCTCCTCAGAGATAGCTTCTATTGATTCCTTTCCCCATTCTGCACAATGCTTTCTCTAGACCTATTTCTTTCCATGTTTTGGAATTTTTTTTAAAAAATCTGAACATTTTAACACATAGTATTTCAGCAACTCTTTTTTGGGGTGGTAGCAGCTACTTTTTTTGTTTTGCTTCTTTGTTTAGTGGCTTGCCTGGACTAATTCTGTGGAGCTTGTTTCTCATGAAAAGTGTAGCTTCTGATGCCTCTGCTAATTTTCTTTACACTTGTTTTTACTTTTAAGCCTGGTTTCCTAGAGGCTGTCCTGGATCAATATAGCTTAGTAGTCAGTCAATGACTGATCAGATGTTTTACATAAATACCTAGATCTCCACCCTTAGCCGATGGACTTGTGTGTGGTTTAGGGAATGCCTTCAAAGGCTACGCAGTTTATAAGTGTCCTCGAGCTTTTCCTTTGTGCATTCACAAAGCCTCACATTCAGTCGGTTGATTATCTTGGATTTTCTAGGGAAACAATAATATCATTTGCAATAGGGATAGTTTGTTTTCTTTCCTGACAGGAAAGGTTATTCATTTCTTTTTATTGTTGTGACCTCAACATGACTAAACTGGAGAGACAAGAGGAGGAACTCATGCCTCCACTCCGTGCTTAGGTGGTAGGGCTCCTAATGTTCCACCATCAGGCTGAAGTTTTCTATAGGCTCTGACAGGGGACTTTAGTCAAGTAGAGGAAGTTCCCTTCCAGGCTTGCCTTGCTGGAAATTAAAAAAAAAAAAACAAACAAACTCACAAGTGGATGATGTATTTAATTTTTGACTTTTAGAAGCCCTCATCAAGATAATCATCTGGCTGTATCACCTTTAATCCCTTTACTATTAAGAGTGAATAATGCTCATCAGTTTCTTTATGGAGAATCAGCCTAGCACTTCTGGATTATATCCTACTTTATTCACGATATATTCTTCTAAGGGGAATTGATTCGGAAACATTTATTTAGAATTTCTGTATCTGTTTTCAGAGTGAGTTTGGCTTGTGGTTTCCTTTTTTGTGTGAGTGCCCATTTTCATTTCTGGTTTCTGAATCAGGGTTATATTAGTTTTCTAGAACAGGCTGTTCCTTCATCTTCTACTCTCTGGAACAGCTTATGTAACATAGAAATTACCTGTTCCTTGAAGGTTTGGTAGAACTTGTGTAGCTATCTGGGTCTGGTGCTTTTTTTAGGGCACAGGTCTTCAGCTATATTTCATTTGTCTTTAATTATATAAGTTTCAGGTGTACAACATTATAATTTAACATCTATATACTACTTTCCCATTTTTTCTAAGGTAATTGGTCTAGCTATATTATTTTACCTCATATACTTCTTTTAGACTTTTTATATTTGTGGAAATTATATTTTGAATAATTTAAAAATCTTCATGTGAATGTAGTTCTTTTATCATTTCTAGGGTTGGTTGTTTTTTGGCCTTATTACTCGTTTTCCTTTCTTGATCAAATTTGCTGTAGGTCTGTCTATTTTGTTTGACAAAAGAATCCCCAGCTTTCAGTTTTACTGATGTATGATACTCCCCCTGCCATTTTGTGACTTTCACTTTATCTTCAACAGTATCTTCATTTTTCTTGCTTAGAAGTGAAATCATTTTATTGTCCTTTTTCTAGCTCTTGTCATCAATTTAGGTCATTTATTTTCAGTCTTTCCTGTTTTCTACATGTAACATTTTCTTCTGTGTGGGTTTTGTCTACATCCATGAGTTTTGATATGAACAAGCTTTCACTGTCTTTCATTTCTAATTTGTTTATCCCTTCCTCTACGATATCTTTTTTTATCTAAGAAGTTGATTAGGATGGTGTTTAAAAATTCCCAAGTAGTTCTGTTTTTGGTTGTCTGCTTGGCTAAACTTTTGTGGTTAACTTCCAAGTTTATTGCATTGTGGTCTGAGTATGTGGCTTCTATCACTTTGACTTTAGAAATTCTATTGGGATTTGCTTTTGTGGTGTTTAATACATGGGTAATTTGTGAATGTTCACATATGTTTGAAAAGACATGCATTCCCTTATTTATGTACTAGGAACTCTACCAGTTGCTCCAAATATGTTAACTTGTCCCATCCTCACCATGCGAGGTAGACAGCCTATTCACAGAGGAGGAAAATAAGCCTGGAGAATTTAGGGGCTTTCCTCAAGGTTACCAAAAGCTGGTAAGCAAGCAAGTACTAATGAAACCCAGACATTATGACTCATTTTGTCTTGGTCTTTCTCTAAGAGATCACAATTGTTAGCTGCATTAGTCAAACACATGATTTTTTGAGGAAACGGTAATAAATTCTCCTGAAGTTAACTGTGAATGTGTAAATTTCTCCTTGTTTTTCTATCAGGAGAAACAAAACTCTACATGTTTTCTATAGCTGTGTGACTGGTTATGTAAAAATTCACTTAAATTACAAATTCTCATTGGACTGTATTTTTAATCATTCTAAACTACATTTTTTTGGCCATTTAATATTGTTTTTGCTTCAATTCTATTTTGTTAGCTATTACTATTGTTATATTTGCTCTCTTTTTGTTAGTATTTGCCTTATCTTTTTTTGGATGCCTTATAGTCATTTTAAAAAGTGTGTCTCTTGTAAGTAACTTATGCTTGGGTTTAAAAAATACCAATCTGGGAGTCTCTGAATTTCACTAGGGCATTTAATTCATTCTCAGTTATTCTAATTATTGATATGTTTGGATTTATTCTTGCCATCTCATATATACATACATATATATATAAGCATATAAAATGTTTTCCTTTGCCTTCTTATTAATGAATTTTTTATTTTTAAATGCTTCTTATTCTTTAGTGGTTTGGATGTCCCACATTGTTTTTATTCTTCTAAGTTGCCATTAAAATTATTCATGTCAACATATGGCAAAACCCACCACACTACTGTAAAGTAATTACCCTCCAGTTAAAATAAACAAACTGATTTTTAAAAAGATAAAACTTTTTTTGGCACATTTAAGCTTCATTTTTATCAAAGTCTTGAGCTAACACAAACTTTTCCCCAAACAAGACAAAGAATCTTTGCTTGTTTTCACTTCCATCTTTCCAGCCTCCTAACTCTCATATAAAGAGCATTTGGATCTTCATACTAGGTAGTTTTTCTTTGTGTGTGTAATAAACTTTTATTAATAAAGGAGACAGAAAAAGCTTCTGACAGACATCAGAAGTGGGCAGAAAGTATACCTGCCTGCTAGTCTTTAGCTGGATGTTATATAGTTACTAAGTAAAAAGTAAAACTAAAAAGTCTCCCAGTCGTGCCCGACTCTTTGCGACCCCGTGGACTGTAGCCTACCAGGCTCCTCCGTCCATGGGATTCTCCAGGCAAGGATACTGGAGTGGGTTGCCATTTCCTTCTCCAGGGCATACTAGGTAGTTTTAAAAAGCTTAACTAGCTTTTTTTCGGTCCTTTCACTCTACGTTCTTAAAATCATTCAAGTTTCCAATCCATTACTTAATTCTTTTATACCCATTCTACTACACAGCTCATATACTGAGGGTTTTATTTGAATAGTCAAAATGTTAAATTTACAAAACACTAGCTTATTCTATTTCACAGGAATACTGTCTTTTGTATCTCTCTGAAGGCATCAGTCTTGCTCATTGTAAAATCTTATTCTGTCTGCCTGGTTAATACACCTTCTGGTGTTAGTTCTTTTTTTGATAGCAGTTGGTGGCTCACTCACTGTCCTGGGGTGAATGCTGCTCTTCTGTTCATTTCAGTTCAGTCACTGAGAGTTGGTTTCATGTCCAACTCTTTGTGAAACCATGGACAGCAGCATGCCAGGCTTCCCTGTCCATCACTGATTCCTGGAGCTTGCTCAGACTCATGTCCATTGAGTCAGTGATGCCGTCCAACCATCTCATCCTCTGTTTTCCCCTTCTCCTCCCATCCTCAATCTTTCCCAGCATCAGAATCTTTACCAATGAGTCAGTTCTTCGCATCAGGTGGCCAGAGTATTGGAGTTTCAGCTTCAGCATCAGTCCTTCCAATGAATAGTTAGGACTGATTTCTTTTAGGATGGACTGGTTTGATCTTCTTGCAGTCCAAGGACTCTCAAGAGTCTTCTCCAACACCATAGTTCAACAAAAGCATCAGTTCTTCAGTGCTCAGCTTTCTTTATAGTCCAATTCTCACATCCATACATGACTATTGGAAAAACCATAGCCTTGACTAGACGGACCTTTGTTGGCAAAGTAATGTCTCTGCTTTTCAATATGCTGTCTAGATTGGTCAAAGTTTTTCTTCCAAGGAGCAAGCATCTTTTAATTACATGGCTGCAGTCACCATCTGCAGTGATTTTGGAGCCCCCCAGAATAAAGTCTCACTGTTTTCATTGTTTCCCCATCTATTTGCCATGAAGTGATGGGACTGGATGCCATGATCTCAGTTTTCTGAATGTTAAGTTTTAAGCCAACTTTTTCCCTCTCCTCTTTCACTTTTAACAAGAGGCTCTTCAGTTCTTCTTTGCTCTCTGCCATAAGGGTGGTGTCATCTGTATGTCTTCGGCTCATTAAGTGGGTGATTCTTGGTGGTCTGCTCATCTTCTGTCTTTTCTGTTGATTGAGTCTGCCTGTGGTGACTGGGTAGTGGGTAGTACTCCCAGGAGGGGTGCAGAATAGTACAAACGGAAGCACATGAGGTTTGAAGTCAGACAGACTTGGCTACAAATCCAGCTGTGCTGCTTACTAGCTATGCAATGTTGGGCAAATCTTTGAATCTTGGTTTCTTAACTTGGGATAATGACCTTATCTTATGGAGCTGCTGTGTCAATTAAATTTAACAGCACATAAAAAACTAAATCCTCGGGACAGCAGTAAGTTGAGTTCATCTTTCCTCAGTTATTCAGAAATATTTCTTACTCTTCAGCCTTTGATTAAATGTGATAGATTGGAGGGTCTCACACCACTTTCATAAGCAGATATGTTTTCCTCAGGTCATCCTGGGGGAAAACAATTCAGTCCTCCATTTCTAAATTTAAGCTACTGCATGGTCACTGATATATTAGGTGCATCTGTCTTCAGAGGGATATGGACATCCTCATCACAAAACAATTAAAGTTCTGGTATCAACTGACTCATTTTGGCAAAAATTAGATCATGAGCAGCCTTGTCTAGTGTACATGCATTGGAAGGGTGGTTATAATTTACTAAGATATAAGTCTTGCCACCCACGGATATTCTAATGGATACTGTACCTTATGGCAAAGTTATTGATATGTCTCCTTGGAAAATTATCCTTCATTCACACACTATTTTACTTCCCGGAAATCAGGTCAGTTTTTTAGAATCACTGCCCAACAACAAGGACAGAACAAGCCAGAGATAAACCTTCTCAGAAGGAAGAAAGAAAAGCATGGCATTTATTTCATGTTTCTTCTAGACTAATATCAGAGTTCTCTGAAAGAGCCAGAGCTTTTACCTGGAATAAAGTTCCACCTCTGCACTCTGAAAGCCATCATTTATGACATTTTTCTTCCTGCATATAACAGCCAAATGCCAAAGCCTTCTCCTCCAGGGTTATAAAGTTGCTCATAGACAGGTTTTCAATTTCAACAACTTGATGTCTGAGTCCTGAAAAAGAGCCAGAGCTTTTACCTGGAATAAAGTTCCACCTCTGCACTCTGAAAGCCATCATTTATGACATTTTTCTTCCTGCATATAACAGCCAAATGCCAAAGCCTTCTCCTCCAGGGTTATAAAGTTGCTCATAGACAGGTTTTCAATTTCAACAACTTGATGTCTGAGTCCTGAAACAACTCCTATCCTTTCCCTTGAACCTTCATCCCATGTGAATAAATTTAACTTTGGAGCAGGATTCCACTCAAGTTCAAATGGTCTTGCCTTCATGAGCCATAAAGCTTGTGGCACATGTGCTACCTTGGCCCTGTCTTAGGCCTGTACTCAGGGGCTCTGCTGAAAGGCTCATCCTTGCAGGAGACCCACAACAAGGAGAGGTCGTTACATTTTCCAGGCCAGTTCCCATCTAGCTGTGTGAGAGAAGCTGTATCCTCAGTCTAAACAAGAACCTTCTTGCAGGAGTGACTGCCTATGGCTTGCCTTACATGGGCAGTCGGGCCCATAGAAACCACTGCCCCCTGCAGGAGCCCAGTCATTGGCGGGCAATACCCACAGCATGTGGTTAGAGAGCTTCTAGTAGCAGGGGGCCTGGCCTTCCCCAATCCTAGGCCAGAGAAGTGAAGGTGTGGGCACACAAGCCATACACATGATGCATCCTAGAAGGAGCGATGCACCTTAAACCTCGCCAACTGTCACAGGAAATAACAGGGTTTAGTACTCACCATCACACTGCCAAGACAGCCATCTGCTGTATCCCCACAGAAGACGTAGAGAGCAGTAACCTTCGGGTGTATGTATAAGAGGTGGGTGGGCTTCCCAGGTGGCGCTAGTGGTAAAGAGCCTGCCTACCAATGCAGGAGCCATGAGACTCAAGTGCCACCCCCGAGTCAGGAAGATCCCCTGGAGGAGGGCACAGCAACCCACTCCATTGTTCTTGCCTGGAGAATCCCATGGACAGAGGAGCCTGGTGGACTGCAGTCCATAGCGTTTCAAAGAGTTGGACACGACTGAAGCGACTTAGCACACATGCACGGAAAAGGGGGGCAGAGAGAATGGAGAACCGGGTACCACTTCCACTGTACTCCTTCACACGCTGACCGCTCCCTTTGTCTGCAATGTTCTTGTCCCACATGCTCTCCTGGTGAACACCTACACATCCCCTAAGGCCTGGCTCCAAAAGCCTGCTTTGTGACGCATGTTTTGTCCCCTCTCCACAGTGGGCTCTGTACCTCTGGACATCCCTAGGTCTGGCCATGCCTTCCTGACTGCATTTGGTACACGGCGCTGCAATTGTATTTCACAGATCTGTCTTCTGCTAGACTGAATTTCTACCTGTGTTGCGTGATTTATTCCTCTTATCAGAGCCTGGTACATCATTGGTGCTTTCTCTGCCAGTATTTGCAGAATACATCAAGAATGATTCAGCACTTGCCATGATTTTTAGTTCAGATGGACTGTCATGCTTCCCCTTTCTCACTCTATTATTTTCATGGTCCTTCCCACTTGGACTCCTGATGGTCTCCATGGTCACAGTGCCCTGCCTATGCTTTGGCTGTGGTGTGGGGAGTCAGGATCCCCACAGGACTTGGCACAACCTCAGTGGGTGGGAGGCAGTGCAAATGCCAAGTCATTCCTCAGACCACCACCAAGGCAGTTTCTAAATAAAATGCAAGCAGGGTGGACAGACTCAGGACACTTGGTCCAAGAAAAGAAGATCAGGAACCATGGCTTGGTGGGTGTATGAAGGGGTCCCACTTCACTGCGATCCTTATACAAATCTTTCCCAAACAAGCATTCTCCAAACGCCATTTTCCATTCACAGGCAGCTGGACCTCAAGAATCCTTTGGGAGAACAAAAGACTCTGTGGTGAAACCTAGAGGCGGGTCTGTCCAGTCCAGAAACCCCAGACACTTCCAAATGAATTCTGAACCGATAGTTAGAAAACTGTGTCCCAGGCTGGTAAAGAACCTACCCACCAAAGAAGGAGACAAGGGTTCGATCCCTGATCCGGGAAGATCCCATATGCCATGGAGCAACTAAGCCCGAGCATCACAGCTACTGAGCCCATGCTCTGGAGCCCAGCAGCCACAGATACTAAAGCCCTGCGCCCTGGAGCCCAGGCTCTGCACACTGGAGAGGCCCATGCACCACAAGGAAGAGTAGCCCCTGCTCACCGCAACTAGGGAAAGTCCACGCAGCAACAAAGACCCAGCACAGCCAAAAAAAAAAAACAAACGAAAACTGTGTCCCAGGCAGGGCCATAGGTGGGGTGACAGCCCAGGCCTGTGGGGTCAGCCAGCATGCCCACCCTCAGCAGGAAGATGGATACCAAGGGTGCTGCTGAAGGGAGAGAAACAATCTGAGTGTCCCCTGCAGTGTGGGGAGGGGTGGTAGATACACCCTCCCTCAATGCCAGCTGTCTGTCCTTGGGCTTCAATTGGCTGAAGAGGTAACTGGCTCTTGGCTGCCCAGGGGCCTGTCCGAGGCTAGGGAATGCTGGTGGCTGAGGGTGGGCCCTGGAGGGGATGCCCCCAGGCCTTAGGGGTACTTATTGGAGAACATAAGAAACAAGTACTGGCTTCTCCTAACAGGAGTGAGACTGACTTGTACCAAGCTACCCAAATTCCCAGAATGAGAAGCCTGCTCTCTCCAAAGTCCTGCAGGACCAGAGTGGAGGGCATCATGAGCTGTGTGAACTGCACCTACTCCAGTGGGCTCATTCTGGGCTCTGCTGAGCATGGGCAGGGCCAAGGCTGGGAAGCTGGCTGAGCTGCAGGATGCCCTTATTCTTGGCCTTTTAGGCTTTATGGCAGAAAGTGTGCTCCCCAATGGCCTCTGAAGCAGTACCTGGCACCCCTTCCTGCCTCATCACTGCTTCCATCATACACCAGCTTTTACTTTTTCTACTCTCATCATCACACTGGTCTCCAGTGTGACTGGACTATCCATGCGAACACAGTGCTTCACTACTTGCTTAGTGAGATCTGCTGGCGAGCCTGATTTTCCACACCACACAAACACTGTGGGCCTCTGAACACAGGCTGATGTATCCAACCAATGGCTTGGCTGTCCTTGAGAAGTCTGCTACATATTTCTGAAAATTCTCAGTATGGTTTTGAAAATCGAAAGGGTCTACTTCTGAGAACTCAGAGAATGGAATGCAGGGAGTTCATAGGACTCGGGGTTTTTGAGAGCCCATTCAGCGGATGATCAGTCAGGCAGTTCTGCCAATCTTCAGAAAAACCACTTCTCATGCCTTCCTGCCAAGCCAGCTAAATGTGTTCCAAATTGGAACAGCCCTTGCTTGGTCAGATGATTAGTAAAGAGCAAAACGGGGCTTCCCTGGTGGCTCAGTGGTAAAGAATCTGCCTGCCAATGCAGGAGATAAGGGTTCAATCCCTGATCCAGGAAGATTCCACATGCCACAGAGCAGCTAAACCCAAGTGCCAGATCTACGGAGCCTGTGCTCTAGAGCTGGGGAGTCGCAGGTACTGAAGCCTGTGCCCTAGAGCTCACGCTCTGCAACAAGAGAAGGCACCACAATGAGAAGGCTGCGCATCGCAATCAGAGGGTGATCTCCATTCACCACAACTAGAGACAAGCCCATGCAGCAGTGAAGACCTGGCACAGACAAAAATAATAAATAAATAAATTCTAAA
>SJYX01022184.1:11656-55596 GCA_006410675.1 Oreotragus oreotragus
TATATATGGAATTTAGAAAGATGGTAATGAGGACCCTGTATGCAAGACAGCAAAAGAGATACAGATGTGTAGAGCGGACTTATGGACTCTGAGGGAGAAGGAGAGGGAGAGGGAGGGGGGGGATGATTTGGGAGAATAGCATTGAAATATGTATACTATCATGTAAGAAATGAATTGCCAGTCTATGTTCAATGCAGGATGCAGGATGCTTGGGGCTGGTGTATGGGGATGATCTGGAGGGATGATGTGGGGTGGGAGGTGGGAGGGGGTTCATGTTTGGGAGTTTGTGTAAAAAAATAAATAAATACAAAAAAAAAGAAAAAATAAAATAAAATATGCCACAGACCATTAACATATTGATGTTCAATTGTTCATCAGTTGTCTGGCTATACTGCTTTCAGGTTCACCTGTATCATTTTAGCATGTCTAATATTTTTTAGGTATTTCTTTGCTTTTTAGCACAAGTAGACTGTAGAGGCTCATCTCATAATATATCTACATCAGTGCTAGAATCAGATATACCTCTCCAGGGAGTCCTGATTATTTTCAGTGGAGAATGGTTTTGAAAATCAAAAACTTATCATGAATTTTTGGAGCTAGTGTCACCGTTTGGGGAGGTTATTGTGTTAGATATAATTAGGAAATATATATTATAGATGTATATTATACATTGTGTTTTCACTGTTGTACTTATGTACTTGCAAGCACACATAAGTGGATGTTATTTATCATGAATATCATAGTGATAATTCTAGTTCCAATCTGTCCTTCTAGCTCAAAGTGTTCCTTATGCTGTTATCCATCCCATACATATATCTCTCTTCTCCTGTGAGAGAACAACCCTGATATTCAACAGAATTGTAATAATTGTACGTCTCCATTCTTCAATAATCATATTGTCATTACCAACAATTATCAACATTAATGCACAAAGTAAAATAAAAGTATATTTTGCAGTTTTGTTATTTTTCTCTTTAAGAATGTATTGTCTGGGTTAACAATATAAAAGATATGTTTTCTTTTCCTCCTTTGTCAGTGTGTACTTCATTTTGAAACATAGAATAATAGTATTAAAGGATATTAATTCAAACAGGTAAAACATATAATAATTGGTTAAAAAGAGGAATAAGGGTTATAATATGGAATTAAGGACATGACAGAAAACTACCAGTGTAAATGAGTATTTATACACAGTTTAAGATCTTTCCACAATTAAATTATGTAGTGGGATAAGAATACTGATCAATTTGAGTAAAATAACAATGTAATGCACAGAGTAATTATTAAATGATACAATAAAGTTAAAATTATCAGACAAATGTACAAATGTGACTGGATTTAACTGACCCATTAAAAGAAAAATGATTTTGAGTTGGTTCAGAAAATCAACATCCATGTTATGTGGTATATAAGAAATAAACCAAACAAACCAAAACAACCTTTCAGAAAGGTTAAAGAAAGAAAGAAAAGGGCCAAAACATACTAGAGAAATGGGGTTCACAAGCTCCCGAACACAGAGCAGACTAGGAAGTTGCTAGGGCTGGCAGCTGGGGAGTGGGCAAAATGAGTGAATGGGACCAAGAGATACAGATTTCTAGCTATAAAACAAGTCATGGAGATGTAACGTACAGAATGGTGACTATGGTTAATAATGCTGTATTGTATGTATGAAAGTTGCTAAGATAATAAATCTTAAAAGATTTCATCAAAAGGAAGGAAAAATTCTAGTACAATGCATGGTTGCAGATGTTAATTCAACCTATCATGATCATCATTTTTGCAGTGTATATAATGTGTATTAAGTTATTATGTTGTACACCTGTATCTAATGTTATGTATGTCAATTATACCTCAATTTAAAAAGGAGAGTTAACTATTCTGATAATGACAAAAGTAATAGCAAAAAGAAATAAACTGGAAAAAATGACCCTCCATAATACTATTGTAATATTATTGTACATAAATATGATTCAATAAATTACATTATACAATTCAAAATTAGCATAAAAATTTTAAGAATATCTGTACAACAAATAACATGGCAACTTCATAATAAAATATGAGCTCTTCACTAACAACAATTTCAATATTGTAATATTCTCTGTTTCCTGGTTATGCTAAAAGCATAGGTAATTATGTGGATTTATTTGCTCTTTTCTCTGATCTATATATGTTTTTGGAGGAGACATTTAGGTATATTTTTGCCTAATATTAATAGACAACTCTAAAGCAGNCAAATAACATGGCAACTTCATAATAAAATATGAGCTCTTTACTAACAACAATTTCAATATTGTAATATTCTCTGTTTCCTGGTTATGCTAAAAGCATAGGTAATTATGTGGATTTATTTGCTCTTTTCTCTGATCTATATATGTTTTTGGAGGAGACATTTAGGTATATTTTTGCCTAATATTAATAGACAACTCTAAAGCAGATGCAGTTATTTCCTTTATAGTTTTATAAACCTAGTATAATAGGTATGATTATTTTTCATTTAAGATGAAATAATTTCCCTGAGCTCTAAAGATTTATTTATGGTTCATCCACAAATGTTAAAGACATCTTAAAACATTTTCAGAGTCCCAACTTTGTGATAATATCAAAGTTCTTTAAAAAAAATCATTGAATATATGTAAAATATTTGACATCTCATTACCAAAGGGCATGGTCCTTTTGCTGTGATAATATAAAATAATTTGGTGAGGAGTGGAAAGTACAGAATAATCAGAGTAACCTTGCTTATTTTGGGATATATATTTTATAAAGCTTTAGAAGCAAAATTAAGAAAAATTCAAAGAATTTTAATTTTGTATTATTGTATATGTTTGATGCTTTATTTTATAATTATCCTATATTGTTTTTGCATTCTTTTGAGACCAAGGATAAATACTGTTAAAGTAACAGCATAGCATAAAGTATTAATATTTTCAAAGGAATTTATTATTTATGTATCATCAATATACCTTGTGCATTATGAAATATATTTTTGAATTTTCAAGTTTTATAAGCTAATTTTCTTTTCCACAACATTATCTATTCAACTCAGAAATCACTATATCCACCTTGAATTCCCTACTATTTATCTTTGCCTCTTTTTTCTCATTTTCTATCATAGTATAATTAAAGAAATGGTATAGTGAATATTTCTTTTATAAGATGTTTGGTCAACATTTCAGGTTTGTTTGAGAATTTCTGTCTGATTTCTAACTTATGTTTTCTCAACTGTAGAATCTAGAAACCTATATTGGCCAGTATTCTCAGAAAATTAAATATTGAGAAGTGACTGATTCTAGGAGAGACTTTTTGAAGTTTCTTCTTAGTATTGAAATCTTACACAAAAGTATATATATGCATAACACCTACAAGAATTAATAAATAACAAGAAGAAATAGCTATAATTTCTGCATAGGAAAAAAAAGCATAGAGATACGAAGAGAGATAATTCCATTTCCTCTTCTGCTCACTTTTATTTCTACTTTAACAATTATGTGTGCTTCCCTAAATAATATGCCTTAGTTTTGCCTATTTTTGAACTTTATGTAGTTGGAATCATATGTATATTTTATTGTATTTTTTTTTCCTTAAAATTTGGTTTGAAAATTTATGCTATAATTTTTCATTTTTATTTTTGTGAAATATTGTCTTTTGACATGTATTTATCTAGATACTGTGAAAAACAATCATCTGGGTTCCAGTGGAACAGTTGTGAATAAGGCTCTCTTAATTTAAATGCCTTAGTGATAAGTGACAGAGAAGGCAATGGCAACCCTCTCCAGTACTCTTGCCTGGAAAATCCCTTGGACGGAGGAGCCTGGTGGGCTGCAGTCCATGGGGTCGCAAAGAGTTGGACATGACTGAAGAGACTTAGCAGCAGCAGCAGTGATAAGTGAATGCAGTGTTCTATGCTATACACTTATGAATGAGAATCCTGTTCATAGCCCATTTGTATCTTCAAGTATGCTTGATAATATTAAAAGATATTATTTAGTGGTTTTATCCAGTTAAATTTCCACTAAAATTATGTAAGCATTGAGTTTCTTCTGTACACTTAGCTAGATGTCAAGCAATTCTATTTTTAAAATGTTTTCCTCTTCTATATGTGGCATTTCCCTAGAAAAGAAAATGGCAACCCTCTCCAGTAGTCTTGCCTGGAAAATTTCATGGACAGAGGAGCCTGCTGGGCCCCAGTCCATGGGGCCACAAAAAGTTGGATATGTCTGAGTGACTGAGCATATATGGCATTTTAAATTTATATTTCCAATAATATAGAACATTTTTTTATATTTTATTGACTATCCCTATTAGCCTATTTTATACTTCCCATTTTTATTGACATTTCCAGCTGTTCCTACCCAGCACTTCTTAGAACCTATTTCTGTTTTGCATTAAATGATGAGTTCTCAATGATGTGAGAATTGTGCATGAAGGAAGCTCGCTTAGTGTTGAGACTTCTACCACTAACCCTGTACCCAACAATGCCTCATAATTTAAAATTTATTTATAATACACAATTTAGAAAGACTGATCATATCCTTTTAAAAGTCTTTTTTTTTTTTAAATGATAATGATTCAGATCTTTCTCCTGATAAATATTAAGCCATGCAGATGAGGAGACTGATTGAGATTAATCATTCCTTAGGGAATACTGGAGTATACAGGGGCTAAGTCACAGACCTGCTATTAAGCCTTTCCTTTCTTCTGAAATATTGATGCCAAGGGTTGGAAATACACTCATGCCATAGGCATATTCAATGCTCTGATAATGTTGTGTGTTTCTGCATACAGACTTTCATGCAGGACAGAAAAATGGCCAAAGGATTTAACTTTATAGATATTAAGTTAATTTTCAGAAATAACTATAACACATTGTTTTTCATGGTTTTGAACTGGAGGGTTAATCCAAATAAATAACCTGACATATCATTAGAGGAAACCAGAATGCAGGAGCATGAAGAACGTGACTTGACCTGAAGCAAAGGACACTGACAACAACCTTCTTTCCAAATCCAAATTCTTAACAAGGGAAAGAATCTCAGAAATAAAAAATATAGTTGTCCTAACTGTCCATGGGTATATACGATACAGTTCGGCTTTATCTTTTGTTTCTTTAACCTTTTGTGAGTTATATTTTTTTCTGGTGAGATTAAATCAATATTGAGGATTAGGTATTTTGAGATGTTGCCTCTGAGACCACATTCTTTATTAAAGTGAGGCACATCTGCATAGTGAATTAACATCTTATAATAAAATTTATGTTTGACTAAAGAAAAATATGGCTAGAATGGAGAAAAATGTATCAGGCATCCACAGGATTAACATAAAAAACAGACTATAATAGTTCTCATCTCCACGTAAACATGTAAACAGGGTATTTAATAAGTAGCCAAAAAAATGTCGATGCCGAAGGAGGAAGATATACTTCTTTTCCTCTCATTTTGCTTATAACTCAGATTGGAAACTACAAACCCCAATGCTGTACCGCCAAACTGTTCTCTCTGGTGTTGTGTGTGCCTACTCCATCATTTTTGAACAGCTTCTCTTATTCCTGGAATTCCACAGCTGTACATGCTCCAGACTGAAGCGAGCCTCAGGAAACCCAGCCCTCTACATTAGCCTTCCAACTCCTGGTAATGAAGTTTTCCGACAGGAATTAATTATGACAAGGAAATGCAGCTGCAGCATATTCACTCTTGCTGAGATCAAATTTGAAAATAGTGTTGGTTTATCCCGTTTATTGAAATCCATTCATCCCACAAGACAAGGATGGCTTATTTCCAAGCTGTGAGGTGGGGAAACATATTAATGGTCAAAACCAAAGCAAAGCAAAATAAACAAATATAAAAGGCCATAGGTTCAGAAATTATATGTCTTTATAAACAACATGAAAATATGTTTTTAAATGTCTTTGCTACACATGTCTTTTTTTCTCTTTTTCAAAATAAGCTTATTTTTTCCCACTCAATATTTCTTTTTTTTTGTTTAACTCTCTTTTCCTTTCTCAAGAGCAGTATTGATATTTTTAATTCTCAAATATAAAATGTGCAACCCCATGTGATAGTTAAACATTATTAGCCATTATATTAGAATGTTACATTTTAAATTCAATATGGCATATTGCTTTGTTTTTACTGGTCTAAATGTAGGCTAGTATATTGTGGTGTGTACCATCAGTGAAACAACTTCAGTAGTGAAGTTGTTTTTGAAGTGAATATTATTAGGTAAAAAGGAATAACTTATTACTGGACAATTTCCTGCAAGTTAACTTCCAGAATTCAGTGATTTCTGCCCTTTCTTTCCCTTCCCTTACCTATATATTGAATTCCTTTCTCAGTTTCTAGCAATTCCTTCTGCACTAAATATTTGGAGTTTTCAAATGAAGTATATCTAAACATGAATTTTTTTAATGGAAAAACCTATGATGGTTTTATCATTAATAGTTATTTGTAGATGAAAGAATGCAGTCAGATAAGAATTTCACATTCTTTTGCAGAAAAACTTAATTTCCTTTGAATACATTTTCACAACAGCTAATTGATATTCCCAGCATTCTATTTATAAAAAACTATGCTTCCCTGGTAGCTCAGTGGTAAAGAATCCACCTGCCAATGCAAGAAATGCAGGTTCAATTCCTGGGCCAGGAAGATCCCCTGGAGTAGAAAATGGCAAACCAGTTGCCAACCAACCCATTTGGTGGACTACAGTCCATGGGGTCACAGAGTCAGGCACGACTTGGTAACTGAGAATGCACGCATGCACATGCTTGAATACAGTGCTTTTACATGTTATAGAAGTTGGACTCAACAGGATAATCATCATTTCTATCTGCTAAAACATCACTTCTCTCCTCTGTAGAGTCTTCTTAGATTTATAATAACAAGGGTTAAGAACTTTTCTTCCAAAATATATACAACCTGACTTTTGCATGTGGGCTTTCTGTGTGGTTCAGTGGTAAAGAATCTGTCTGCTAATGCAGGAGATGGGTTCAGTCCCTAGGTGGAGAAGATTCTGTGGAGGAGGAAATGGCAACCCACTCCAGTATTCTTGCCTGGAGAATCCCGTGGACAGAGGAGCCTGGTGAGCTACAGTCCATAGGATAGCAAAAAGAGTCAGACACCACTTAGCACACAAGCACACGCATTCAATATTTACATAGGGTTTTATGGTTTTCACAGTGATTTAATATATATTCTTGAATCTCCTCAACAGTTCTATAGGTGGGAAGAGCAGGTATTATATTCCTCAACTTGCAAAGTAATGGAGATCCAACCAATCCATTCTGAAGGAGATCAGCCCTGGGATTTCTTTGGAAGGAATGATGCTAAAGCTGAAGCTCCAGTACTTTGGCCACCTCATGTGAAGAGTTGACTCATTGGAAAAGACTTTGATGCTGGGAGGGATTGGGGGCAGGAGGAGAAGGGGACGACAGGATGAGATGGCTGGATGGCATCACTGACTCGATGGACGCGAGTCTGAGTGAACTCCGGGAGTTAGTGATGGACAGGGAGGCCTGGCGTGCTGCAATTCTTGGGGTCACAAAGAGTTGGACATGACTGAGCAACTGAACTGAACACTAAGATTAATGACAGTGATTTTATAGTAATATAGCATATATGTTAGAATTATGAAAACTATGTACTCAGTTTTTCCACAGCTTGGTATAACTTTTTAAAAAATGAGATTATTCTCCTGTACTTGATTCAGTCTCCACCTCCATTGTATACATAATCAGATACTTTATAAATTTATCCATTCTAGACTTTTATGGCATTTAAAAGATAACTTTATGTTCATATGTATTATGTTCATATTGCTGAACATTTATCTACTCTATTTTTCAAATATGTACATTTTTAGATACCAGATTTTGCTTAAATTTGTCATTGCAGAAAGTGATATGTTTTATAATACAAGAAGAATATCTAGAATGGAGAATCACAACATGACATAGTTTTAGTAGAAGAGGTATTTGTGGTTTTTATGCATCCAGGTTTGTACTCATATGTATTACCTTTTAGATGACCGCACATTATCAGACTGTGTAGTTCAGTTTGATTCCCTACCAGTTATATAAGTTAATATATGACCTAATGCTGGCCAGTTTGAGTCCCTTACCTGTCTGGCTCTAACCCTTGTTTCAAGATGACTATGTGAACTATGAGAGCTTATTCATCATTATTCTAAAACCTTTGCCAAAACTCTTGACAAGAAGGTCATATTAGTGAGGATTTTCTAGAGAAGCAGAACCAACAGGATATGGGGATATATGGTAAGGAATAATCCTGACCCTGGTTATAAATTGTTCCCAGAAAGTAAGAAGTACATTTAAACTAACATATGAAGATTATGAGGTTTAGGGACTGGGAAAAGTTGAGTGTGAAAGCAAAGAAACAGACAGCCTTTGATTCTAAGTAGGAAACCCATGGAGTATGTAATCTATACAAAGATGCCTTCCTGGATTATATACTAAACTCATGAGAAACATTTTCTGTCCATGCTAATGTATCAGGAATACAATTTTATTTATCTGATCGAGATAAATACTTTCCTAGAAGACTAGAGATGTAGAAGCAGATGGGAAGATTCTCATGCCTCCATCCATTAAACTTATACCTGATATGATGATGTCCTCCTATGTGTTCATGAACAAGACAACTTTGAAAAATTAGGTCCTTCACTGGGACCCATGATTTTAGAATTAAGTATTAAGAGGAAAACTCAGATTTACTAAGCCTCATCATACAGAATTAAGTAAATACATTAAGTCCTCAAAACACTTTAAAGGGAGAAATCTAAAGAGGATGCCAGTGGGAAATCTGAAAGTTCAGATAACAGTGATTTGATTGGTCCTGAAGATGTGGTTCCAACTTACATCTTCCATTTCTTCTTATCCACTGTCCACCTTTTCCTTTCATTTCAACTTTCCTAAAGTCCTTTCTGAAAAAACCTTTACTCTCATCTACCTTAGGGTGTTACCTTGTGTTCCTGTGTAGAACACTCCTCCTACCACTAAGACTAGCTATTTTCTACTTATAATTTACAGAATAAATGGAGCTCCTCTGAAAGTATCACTGATTATTATAGAATTAAGTTAGGTCCTCTTTTTTAATTTTTTTTCTTTATTGGAGCATAATTGCTTTACATTATTCTGATAGTTCCCACTGGCTATTGTGCGTATGGTAATGCATGTTTCTATGCTACTCTCAGTTTGTCCCGCCCTCTCCTTCCCCTCACAGCGTCCACAAGTCTGTCCTCTATGTCTGTGTGTCCATTGCTGTGCTGGAGATTGATTCAGCAGTACCATCTCTCTTGATTCCATATGCATGCATTAATATACAATATTTCTCTTTCTGACTTTCTTCACTCTCTTTGTATGTTCCCTAAAGGCTGTGCCTTCTGCCTTCCCACTGGTTTCCACATTTCTGAGTATTAATTTTTCTCCTGGTCATCCCTTCATGTGTATAAGCCACAGAAGATTAGACACCATGTCTTTTCTTTTTTTTATCTCTTTATCTTAAACAATTGGCACAGCACCTAGAACAGAGCCAGCATTCAGAAATAATAGTTGACTGATGAACTCTGGCCAACAGAGAGGTTTCATGGACCTAAAGGTCATTGTTTCCAAAATTTATATCACTTATGTAGGTGAGAATAAAGTAAAACATGGGATTTCTACTACCAGTTATGGCAGAGTAAGTGGTGTCAGTCTAATCTATCTATAAACAAACATCTGTTCAGTTCAGTCACTCAGTCATGTCCGACTCTTTGCGACCCCAAGAATTGCAGCACGCCAGGCCTCTCTGTCCATCACCAACTCCCGGAGTTCACCCAAACACACGTCCATCGAGTTGGTGATGCCGCCCAGCCATATCATCCTCTGTCGTCCCCTTCTCCTCCTGCCTCCAATCCTTCCCAGCATCAGAGTCTTTTCCAATGAGTCAACTCTTCGCATGACGTGGCCAAAATATTGGAGTTTCAGGTTTAGCATCAGCTTCCAAAGAACACCCAGGACTGGTCTCCTTTAGAATGGACTGGTTGGATCTCTTTGCAGTCCAAGGGACTCTCAAGAGTCTTCTCCAACACCACAATTCAAAAGCATCAATTCTTTGGTGCTCAGCTTTCTTCACAGTCCGACTTTCATATCCATACATGACCACTGGAAAAACCATAGCCTTGACTAGATGGACCTTTGTTGACAAAGTAATGTCTCTGCCTTTGAATATGCTATCTAGGTTGGTCATAACTTTCCTTCCAAGGAGTAAGCATCTTTTAATTTTGTGGCTGCAATCACCATCTCCAGTGATTTTGGAGCCCCAAAAAATAAAGTCTGATACTGTTTCCACTGTTTCCCCATCTATTTCCCATAAACAAACATAAAATGGGACAAAACATACAAAACAGCTACCTGCAACACTAGACGGTCATCCATGCAAGAATGTGTTTTCTGAAAGAAGGAAAGCACATGAGGTCAGTCCCATGATTGCCCTGGCTCTTTCATCAGGAAACTTTCCTGACAATAAGGCATCGAGCTAGAGTCCAAGCTGTATGCAGTGTTCTAAATGTGTTGAGGAGGCTGAGATCAGGGTTTGGGGCAACTAAATATTTGGACTCAGAAGAGCAAGGAATGATAATAGGGGGAGCTTCAAAAAGGGAGTCCCATGAGGACTTGGTTCAAGGATGGACTGTCCATATGCAAGCTAGCTACCCAAGGCCAACCAATGGGATTGAGGCCCTATATAACTAGTACTGCTTAAGACCTTGATTTTCCAAGCTGATCAGAATGGATAATCCACCTTAAGGCCTCTTTAGTACCTTGAGCATCTAGTGGAATATCACAAAGTCTGAGTTAGTAGAAAGGACCATGCTATAGAGGAAGAATTACTCTGCTGCTGCTGCTGCTGCTGCTAAGTCACTTCAGTCGTGTCCGACTCTGTGTGACCCCATAGACGGCAGCCCACCAGGCTCCCCCATCCCTGGGATTCTCCAGGCAAGAATACTAGAGTGGGTTGCCATTTCCTTCTCCAATGCATGAAAGAGAAAAGTGAAAGTGAAGTCGCTCAGTCTGTCCGACTGTTAGCGACCCCATGGACTGCAGACCACCAGGCTACTACCATCCATTGGATTTTCCAGGCAAGAGTACTGGGGTGGGGTGCCATTGCCTTCCCTGAAGAATTACTCTAGTTTTTGCTAAATCAAAAGCCAAGCTTTCACTTAGCTTGAGTTCAGCCTAAATCTTGGGAGACAACTGGAGATTTTTGCAGATCACCCATCAAAGCACAAAATCAAGCATATATAAGTGGCAGTTTTATAAATACATGTTAATCCACACCTGGTTTCCCTGGTGGCTCAGAGATTAAAGCATCTGCCTGCAATGCAGGAGACCTAGGTTCAATTCCTGGGTGGGGAAGATCCCCTGGAGAAGGAAATTGCAACCCATTCCAGTTTTCTTGCCTGGAGAACCCCATGGACAGAGAAGCCTGGTGGGCTACAGTCCACGGGGTCACAAAGAGTCAGACATGACTGAGCAACTTAACTTTAACTTTAATACACACTTAGACACATAGATTTTATGGTATCAACTACCAGCCCCAGTAAGAATTCATTGCCAGACTCTGCTGGAACCAAAGAATAAGAAAGAAAATCTTAAAAGCAGAAAGAGAAATACATTACATACCAGAGAACAAAGTGAAAAATGATATCTGACTTCTCATCATAAATAACAGAGACCAGAAGACAATGTAATGAACTTTTAAAGCCTGAAAAAGAAAAAGAAAAGAAAAACAACAACTATAAACACAGCATTTTATATTCAGCAATAATGCAGAAACAAGACTGAAAAAAATTACATTTTAAGATGGACAAATGCTGAGAGAATTAATTGCGAACAGAAATACACTACAAGCAATGCTAAAGGATATTCCTCAAGCTGAAAGCAAATGTTAACAGATGGAGAGCTGTATTATAAGGAATAATGAGGAGGACAAGTAAATGTGAAAGAAAATGCATTATTATTTTTCTAACTTATAAGTTTTCCTAAAAGACAACAAGCTGTTTAAAGTCAAAGTCATAAAAATAAGAGTTGGCTTTTATAATATATGTATATATAGAAATGACAGAGAAGGCAGTGGCAACCCACTCCAATACTCTTGCCTGGAGAATCCCAGGGACAGAGGAGCCTGGTGGGCTGCCGTCTATGGGGTCGCACAAAGTCAGACAATATAGGAATACCTTGTTTTATTGTGCTTTGTAATTATTACATTTTTTTTACAATTGAATGTGTGTGGCAACCCTGCATTGAGTGAGTGTGGATGCCAATTTTCCAATAGCATTTGCTCACTTTGTGCCTGTGTCACATTTTGGTAATTCTCACAATATTTCAGGTATTTTGATTATTAAATTTTATTTGTTATTGTGGCCTGTGGTCAGTGACTTTTGATGTTATCATTATGACTTGCTGAAGGTTCAGGTGATGGCTAGCAGTTTTTAACAATAAAAATATTAAATTAAGGTGTGCCCTTTTTTATTTTTAGATTCCACATATATCAATTATATCAGACAGAATTTGTATTTCTCTTTCTGACTTATTTAGATAAATACCTTCCAGTTCCATCCACAATGTTGCAAAAGACAAAATTTTATTCCTTTTTATGGCTGAGTTATATTCTACTGTGTATATATATATGCCACATTTTCTTTACCCATTCACCTGCTGATGGACACTCAGACTGCATCCATATCTTAGCAATTGTTTATAATGCTCCTGTGCACATTGGGGTGCATGCATCTTTTTGAATTAGTGTTTTTTTCAGGTTTTTTTTTTCCTATATATATCCAAGAGTGGAATTGCTGGGTTATATGGTAGTTCTATTTTTAGTTTTTTGACAAACCTACATAATGTTTTCCACAGGGGCTGCATCAATTTACATTCTCACCAACAGTGTACAAAGATTCCTTTTTGTCCACGTCCTTGCCGGCATTTGCTGTTTGTGTTCTTTTTAATGATCGCCATCCTGACAGGTGTGAGGTGATGTCTTATTGTGGTTTTGATTTGCATTTCCCTGATGACTAGCAGTGTTGAGCATTTTTTCATGTGCCTGTTGGCCATCTGTGTTTCCTACATCATTTTTTTTTAGATCTAATACTGTTGCACATTTAATAGACTTCTGTATTACAATATAGTAGTATAGCATAAAGATAGCTTTCATATGCAGTGGAAACCCACAACTTGTGTGAGGCACTTGATCGTGGGGATCTGGAGCTGGACCCTCAGTGTCTCCACATGTGTCTGTATATGTCAAAGTCACAAAATGATGGAGAGGGACAAGTAGACACACTGCAGCTTGTTTGTTGTATTTGTGATGGGGTTTAAAGTTCCAAGTGGGAAATGTCACATGGATTGTAAAAAGTATAAAATGTGATATAAAATGTGATGGTGTCTTGGGTGGGATGTGAAGTGGGAAACCACTGACTCTAAGGAGACTCTGATAGGTTAAGGATAAACATTGTGAGCCTTGGAGCAAATAGTAAAACTATCCTCCAAAAAGTACAATTAGGAAGTCTGTAGAGAATGTAAAACAAAATGTTAAATACACTCCTGACTTCTGAAGAGGTAACGAAATTGTTTGCTTTGTAACTCTGTACCTCCATGCATGAGAAAAAAAATCACCGACAAAACGGATAGATAATTTACACAAAACACCATCCTGGGTATAAATTGCAGATAGAAAATGGAAAAGAGTCAAAAAGCCTGTTAATAAAAAATGAGGGGGAATTACTGAACCCCACAAACACTTTTTCACATACTTTCTGAAAGCCCTGTGGCAAGCAAGTGCTAAGGAAAATTGTAGGGAAGAGAGAAAGAGGGAACTAGCATCTAGGTTAGTTTTGCTCTGTAATTACCAGAAAGATAAATTTCATACTAATTGGTAAGAAATGTATTCTTGAAAATAGGACTACTGGGGCTGGACTTCAAATGCATGATCCCAGTGCTAGTTTTCCAAAGGGACGGCTAAAGGAGAATAGGGGCTTCCCAGGTGGTGTTAGTGGTAAAGAATCCTGCCAATGAAGGAGAAGCACAGAGATGCAGATTCTATCCCTGGCTTGGGAAGAGCTCCTGCCATAGGAAACAGCAACCTGCTCCAGTATTCTTGCCTGAAAAACCCCATGAGCAGAGGAGTCTAGCAGGATACAGTCCATGGGGTTACAACGAGGCAGACATGACTGAGTGAGCGAGCACACGTGAGCACCAAGGAGAATAGTTAAAGAAAAGGTCGCCTAATCAGTTATGTGTGATGAAGCTGGAAAGCATAGCAAAGGGGGGGAAATTTAGAATCCTGTGAGATAACTGAGAACCAAGATACTGGTGGACAATGAACACTTCCTCTCACCACATAATAATAAAAAAACAAAGGCACTTTACTTTTAGAAAAAGAATAAATCAGTAAGCAAGAGTTCTTATAAATTACTCAAAGTTCAGAAAATGTGATTATAGTTTTGTACATAACCTCTCCATTTAAAAAAGAGAGATATTCAACTTAAGCTACAAAACAACAACTATATGTTATAGACAGAGATACACCTAAACAAAGTAATTGAGGTAGGCTAAAAATACGTATTCAGAGAACAAGTATTCTAAACAATGGAAAAGATAAAAAAGCAGGTATTATAATCCTGACATTAAAGCACCAATCAGTCCTAAAAGCATTAAACATGATAAAGAATTTTGTAGTGCTAAAAAGCCATAATTCACAATGAAGTGAATATCAGTATAGCAAATATCGGTGACTATCTTTTGAAACAAAACATAGAAGACAAAACATAGATTGAAGTACATTAATAATAATTTACTTTAGCTTTCTAGTCTCAAATCAACAAATATTAAATGAGCAAAAATATTAGAATATAGAAAACGTATCAATATAACCAGTGTGGATATTTTCTTATTCACCCAGAGTGTAAGGATCACTCACTCAATTTCTGGATTCATTTCAGAGAGAACTTCTCCACATGTGTGTGTGCATTCAGTGTGTCCATGGGAGATGGTGAGTTAAGAGACTCCCATGTCATCATCTTGGACTGAACCTCAACACTTAATTTCTTTATGTGTACTGTTTACAAATAGACTAGGAGACCATGAAAAAATAAAAAGGTGTTTAGAGAGTGAAGCCCAATATATTGTAATCTTTATTTCACAACTTGCCCTCTTTGTAAAACTCAGGAAACTTTGTATCATAGACTTAATAAATGGTCTTGAAAATCAAATTCTTCCTGTGTATAATTTCTCAAGTAACTTTACATCATAGACAGATAGACAGACAAATAGATGTGATGTATGCATGGTTAGATAGGGTAGATAGGTAGATAGATAAATAAATAGATATAGGTGTTTCCATCTTTAAAACAGGTTTAATACTGTGCTTAATGCCCCCATGTGATTGTTGCAGTAGCCCAAGGAAATGATTGTAGGCCTCTTTGTAAAATATAAAATATTGTACAAACATGAAATGTATAAAGTGAAAAAAAAAAATAAAGAAAGCATAATTGAAGTACAAAGTATGATACAAATATTTACTATTTCAGGAACCTAGTCATTCCTGAAACAGCCATTCAGAGGTAAAAACAAACAAAAAAAAATTCAAATAAGTATCCCGTGCTGGGAAACATCCCCTTTGTGTCCCACTGGGTTGCCTAGAGGCATAAAATATGCTGTCTCTTATCTTAACATGGAAAACTACACCTGCTGTGATTGTTTCTTAATGAATCATCCCTTAAAAAATTTAGCCCCGTTGACTCAAAGTTGACTAGGAACTGGAAGGAGAATAGCCCCTCTAATTTTCTCTAAATTTAACAGCCACTGATTGCATTGAAAGACCCCCTTCCTTTGCTGATTACCTTAAGTGCTCCATGAGATAAGGTGCTAATGAGATTTTCTTTCCTTCTTTCCTTTTTTTCAAACAGCATGGTTAATACTGGTGTATAGTGCAAGATTTACTCTACTAACTATAGCCCAGTCTGTGTTTCTTTTCACATGTATAGAGAAGGTGATTTTGTTTTATGGAAGATGAGGATTAATCCTCAAGTGAAGATGCTTTATTTCTATCATTAATGAACAAATTGCTATTTTACAAGGCTTGGCTGTAAGAGATTAGCTGTTCCTTTCTGGTTATTTAGAGGCCCTTCAGGCTTTCTTTGGGGATCTCATTACTTTCTTCGGTGCTTCAAAAAGAGATTAAGTAGTCCTAAAGGATGCTAACATACACATAAAATGGAATATGTTATTCTTCTTAGAAAAAGAATGGGGGGAAAGTAACTGGAGGTATGTTGCTGGGAACCATATAAAAACCTAAAATATTTTATCTATATGAGGGCTGTGGCATCTGATTTCATTATTAAACACTCATGAATAATTTTATTTATTGAACTTTAAAAAGTTAGGAGAACATAAATAGTGAATGGTATAGTAATTTTTTTGTAATTTTTGATTATTAATTCATAAATGATTGTGTACCTAGACTCAATTTGTCATTATCAGAATTGTTATCATCATTTTCATAATAGTTAACACTTACTGAACAATAGATACTATACCCTTAGCACTATGCTGTGATTTACATTCTTCATTTCATTTAGTTCACTGAATAATTCCATGGGTTTATTAACACCGTTATGTGAAGTGAAGTGAAGTGAAGTCGCTCAGTTGTGTCCGACTCTTTGCGACCCTGTGGACTGTAGCCTACAAGGCTCCTCTGTCCATGGGATTCTCCAGGCAAGAATACTGGAGTGAGTTGCCATTTCCTTCTCCAGGGAATCTTCCCGATCCAGGGATCCAACCCGGGTCTCCCTCATTGCAGGCAGACGCTTTAACCTCTGAGCCACCAGGGAAGCCCATTGTTACGCCCATTCATAAATGAGAGAACTCACAGTCACATAGTGAGTGAATAGTGAAGACAAAAATGGAAACCAGACTAGTCCAATTGGAATCCAAGCAACAATCTAACCTATTTTGTTTTCAAACACAAGGATGGAAACTCAGAAGATTCCCTGCTAAATACACTGAAAATAAATGCTGTCACTAAACCATCTGTTTTGGTATTGATTAGTCGAAGTCCGTTTGTGGGGAGATTTCATGGCAACCAATTACTTATTTGGTTGAACAAACATAGGATTTGATTAAGCAGGAACTACATTTAATGTCTTGATTTTACTCAAACGTAGTGATCCTCGGAACTTCCTATCTGAGAGGAGCTCTACCTCTTTGTCTACCTGGAGGTCCTAGCCAGAGTCTTTGTTCTCAGGCTGGATTTAAAACAATAATAGAAAATATAATTTACTGAGAGTTTTTTATACACCACTACTCTTCTAAATACTTTACATGTAAGATGAACTAGCATCCATATACTATTTAACCGCTGGCCATACTGGCCATATGATTTTCCAATGTTATAGATAACTGCTAGAGAGATGAAGATTCAGATGGCCTAATTACTATGTAAGTTTCTTGTCATTTATTCTATTGAACATTCCTATTTACTGTTTAGGATTCTTCAGTTCTGTTCAGTTGCTCAGTCATGTCTGACAATTTTTGACCCCATGGACTGCATCACACCAGGCTTCCCTGTACAGCACCAACTCCTGGAGCTTATTAAGACTCATGTCCATAAAGTCAGTGATGCCATCCAACCATCTCATCCTCTATGGTCCCCTTCTCCTTCTGCCTTCAATCTTTCCCAGCATCAGAGTCTTTTCAAATGAGTCAATTCTTCGCATCTGGTGGCCAAAGTACTGGAGTTCCAACCTCAGCATCAGTCCTTCCAATGAATATTTAGGACTGATTTCCCTTAGGATGGACTAGTTGGATCTTCTTGCAGTCCAAAGGACTCTCAAGAGTCTTCTCCAGCATCACAGTTCAAAAGCATCAATTCTTTGGTGCTCAACTTTCTTCACAGTCCAATTCTCACATCCATATATGACTACTAGAAAAACCAAAGTTTTGACTAGATGGACCTTTGTTGGTAGAGCAATGTATCTGCTTTTTAATATGCTGTCTAGCTTGGTCATAACATTTCCTCCAAGAAGCAAGTGTCTTTTAATTTCATGGCTGCAGTCATCATCTACAGTGATTTTGTTTTCCACTGTTTCACCATCTGTTCCCATGAAGTGATGGAACCAGATGCCATGATCTTAGTTTTCTGAATGTTGAGTGTTAAACCAACTTTTTCACTCTCTTCTTTCACTTTCATGAAGTTCTTCACTTTCTGCCATAAGGGTGGTGTCATCTGCATGTATGAGGCTATTAATATTTCTCCCAGCAATCTTGATTCCAGCTTGGACTTCCTCCAGCCCAGCGTTTCTCATGATGTACTCTGCATATAAGTTAAATAAGCAGGGTGACAATATACAGCCTTGACGTACTCCTTTTCCTGTTTGGAACCAGTGTGTTGTTCCATGTCCAATTCTTGCTTTTGCTTCCTGACCTGCATACAGATTTCTCAAGAGGCAGGTCAGGTGGTCTGGTATGCCCATCTTTTTTAAGAATTTTCCACAGTTTGTTGTGATCCACACAGTCAAAGTCTTTGGCGTAGTCAATGAAACAGAAGTAGATGTTTCTCTGGAACTTGCTTGCTTTTTTGATGATTCAAGGGATGTTGGCAATTTGATCTCTGGTTCCTTTGCCTTTTCTAAATCCAGCTTGAACATCCGGAATTGAACATCTGCAACATCTTGAACATCTGGAGTTAGGATGGAACATTAGAATTCTTACAGGGTAGCATTTTGGTTATAGTCTTAGCTTTCTGTTAATCAAAGGGAAGATTGAGGAAATTACAAACCACTCTAGTATTTTTGCTGAAGAATTCCCATGGACAGAAGAGCCTGGTGGGCTACAGTCCATGGGGTAGCAGGGAGTCAGACAGGACTGAAGTGACTTAGCATGCAGTCAAAGTGAATCTTTGATTAAAACACTTACACACATAAGATAAACAATAACCACGAAGAGCATCCAAAATGATTAGAATTATTTCTGTAGTTTATTTAATGATATATGCCTTGTCTTATCTTAAAGATATACTAAGACAAGCTTTTCATTTAGGAAATCATTTCTAACCAAACTGAAATAATCATTTCTAACCAAATTGAAATCATAGCAGGCCTGTACCACCTATTTAACTTATATGCAGAATACATCATGTGACATGCTGGACTGGATGAAACACAAGCTGGAATTAAGATTACAGGGAGAAATATCAATAACCTAAGATATGCAGATGACACCAGCCTTGTGGCAGAAAGTGAAGAGGAGCTAAAGAGCCCTGGTAAAAGTGAAACAGGACAGTGAAAAAGCTGGCTTAAAATTCAACATTCAAAAAACAAAGATCTTGGCATCTGGTCCCATCACTCCATGGCAAGTAGATGGGGAAAAAATGGAAATAGTGACCAACCTTATTTTTTTGGACTCTAAAATCACTGCAGATGGTGAGTGACTGAGGCCATGAAACTAGAAGATGCTTGCTCCTTGGAAGAAAAGGTATGACCAACCTAGACAGCCTATTAAAACACAGTCATTACTTTGCCAGCAAAGATCCATATAATCAAAGCTATGGTTTTTCCAGTAGTCATGTATGGATGTGAGAGTTGGACCATAAAGAATGCTGAGCGTGGAAGTATTTATGCTTTTGAACTGTGGTGTCAGAGAAGACTCTTGAGAGTCCCTTGGACTGCAAGGAGATCAAACCAGTCAATCCTAAAGGAAATCAGTCCTGAATGTTCATTGGATGCTGAAGCTGAAACTCCAATACTTTGACCACCTGATGCGAAGAACTGACTTGTTTGAAAAGACCCTGATGCTGAGAAAGATTGAAGGCAGGAGAAAAAGAGGATGACAGAGGCTGAGGTGGTTTTATGGCATATCAGCAACTTGATGGACATGAGTTTTAGCAAGCTCCGGGAGCTGGTGATGGACAGGGAAGCCTGGCGTGCTGCAGTCCATGGGGTTGCAAAAAATCAGACACGACTGAGTGAACTGAACTGAACTGAACCATCTACTTTTGAAAGTCTGAATCCATTAGGTGATCTGTTCTTTATNGACATGAGTTTTAGCAAGCTCCGGGAGCTGGTGATGGACAGGGAAGCCTGGCGTGCTGCAGTCCATGGGGTTGCAAAAAATCAGACACGACTGAGTGAACTGAACTGAACTGAACCATCTACTTTTGAAAGTCTGAATCCATTAGGTGATCTGTTCTTTATCCCTGTTCCTCCTTGGCCCCCAAACCACAACACTTGTTATAACATGATAACATGGCTACCCACTCCAGTATTCTTGAGTGGCTTAGCTGCTAAAGATTCTGCCTGCAATGCCAGAGACCGGGTTCAATCCCTGGGTTGTTAAGATCCCCTGAAAAAGGAAAGGCTACCCATTCCAGTCTTCTGGCCTGGAGAATTCCATATATATAGTCCATGGGGTCACAAAGAGTCAGACATGACTGAGCGACTTTCACTACATACTATGATACATAAGATGCATAGCATATGCATAAATAAATAGATGTGTATTTTGAGAGAATATACATTTTACAATTATATATTTGCTACTATCAGTTATACATGAATACATATGCTTTAGGAAATTAAAAAATATATTCTATATAATTTTCTAGTATTTATTGCATTGTATGGAAATTCAATTTATATTACTAACATTTCTGTCAATCTTATTAAATATTTTATTAATTCTAAAATTTCGCCAAATAATCCACATATATTTTCAAATAGGCAAAAATATCATATGTGATTGACAATTTTGTTTCTTCCTTTAAAGTCTTTACTTTGTTTTCCATTTCCTCAGACTTACTGAATAGTCCAATAGAATTAGTGATATTTGCCCTTTGCCTTGTCCCCACATTTAATCCAATGCCCACTAGATGCATGTGACCTATCTGTTGAAATGAGACTATCTACCACATAGTCATAAGGTTATTTTACCCACAATGCTCCAACATACACAATATACAATTGAATATTTTCTTTTTTTTTTTTCATCTTCTCCTAGAGTTTTCTTTTTTCCCCATCTAACTTTACCATTCTGTTTTAAATAAATTAGTACTTTCTGTTTGTTTGTTTAACATACCTAGATCTGAAATGCAGTTTCACAGTTACTAGAAAGAATTGTCTTTGGCTGTCTTCAATTTACAAGCAGTCTATGTGTAGAAATGTATTTTATGCGGAATAGAGGTTATTCTTTTTCTGAAGCTTTCAGATTTTTAGAGGAAATAATTCAATTTCAATATGTTGTGTTTTTAAGTTTGACAAAAATCTTTCACAAGAAGCCATAGATACAGAATTAAAAAAAATAATGAGATGCTACAGGATTATTATCTTAACTGTCTTGCATAAATTGCTTCCACAACATGTATTAATTTTCCAAGTGGCATTCTGCAGTGAATTTTTCATATCAAAGATGTTTTTATATAGAAACAAAGTTTGACCATTCTTGAATGAAGCAATTACCAATGAAGATCCATATTCTAACCAATTTTCTGGCTCATAATGCATTCCAAAAAGAGTTTTATTTTCAATTAGATGTCAGTAGGAGGTGAAACATACTACAGATACAAAAAATAAAATAAAAAGCAAAATCATTGCAGTTCTTCTCTGCCAGAAATATGACCTTCTCTTTGAAAGAATGAAAGATAAGCATTCTAATTGTATCTCTGAATCACAAGACTGTTGAAAATACATTTGTAAGGATGAAAGGCAATTAAATCTTCCTGCTGAACCTGGTGTGTGTGTGTGTGTGTGTGTGTGTGTGTGTGTGTGNGAAATATGACCTTCTCTTTGAAAGAATGAAAGATAAGCATTCTAATTGTATCTCTGAATCACAAGACTGTTGAAAATACATTTGTAAGGATGAAAGGCAATTAAATCTTCCTGCTGAACCTGGTGTGTGTGTGTGTGTGTGTGTGTGTGTGTGTGTGTGTTTAACTACAGACTATTTCTTTAGTTTGGGTCATTAAGAATCACATCATTATAGCAGACAGAGATGATATAATGATAAAACGTATTAAGTCTTCTAGACAATACAAAACTATTTTTTTTCATCATCGCTGTTGTTTTACTCTTTCTGTATAGCTGGTTGTTAAAGAAATAGGACATTTATATTGTTCATTGAAGAATTCTCCACAATCTGAGGTTGTGCCCTGACAACATTTTAGGGAAAGTGTCTGCTCTGTTCAGGTGATACGGTCATGCATCTAACCATACGGATGTCAGGATCATTTTTCTTTCCTTTTTCTGTTTGCAGTTTTCCCTGATATGAAACACCTCATTAGGATAACCAGGAACTGTTGTCACGCTAGGAATCTTATGCATTTGTCATAAAAAAAGGCTCATAACCTGTGTTTACGTAGGGACAGAAATGAAATAAGCTGTGATGACACTAGAAAGGTACTCTGAATTTTATTCTACTGCTTTATGTGCTGAAAGATGCAAATCCACACTGCTTCAGTCTCCTTTCAAAGTTAACTTGATTACATTTTCCTGTAGGATAGCGTAAGCTATTTCCTACTTTTTTTTGTGTTGCTTTTTTTTTAAGCTTCTAACCAGGAAAAGTTAACAGAGTGGATGAATTACAAGTTTTTAAGGGATGAATGATTAAAATAGTTAAGTGATTGTTGATTGACCTTGGCTGGTTTGTTGGTATGTGTTTAAACTCTTGTTAAATATTTGCAAGTTTTCCATTGTCTTCAGCTAACATACCTTTCATATGAAGCCCATACATTTTGATGAAGTCCAGCAATAAGTAGGTAGATGGCCAGTAGGTAGTTATCCATTGTTTCACTAATTATCCTAGAATCTAATACACCTGTAATGCACATTGATTTGGGACCAATTTATGAAAAACAAAATTTTTCATTTTTATGCAAGTTTAAATTTTTTAAAAGTACCAGTAATAAATATTCTTGAAAACCTAGAATTAATTTTCAGTGTCTTTTACAAATTGCTAAGCTATGAAACATTTTTTGTCCTCAATAAACATAGAGTGTCATTGAAGAAACAAATCTTGTGGATCAGAAACAAAACAAGCAAAATCACTGTAAGGCCACTTACCCCAAGGGTAAAATAAGTGATATCACCAATTAATGCTATAGAATTCAATAGGCAAAATTATTTAAGAAAATTGGGATAAAATAATTATCAGAAGTTTAAATAGGATTAGAAAATTGAAAGATAAAGTGCTATTTTCAGATGTTTTTATTTTATTTTATTTTTATTTTTGGTCATGCCAAGCATTATGTTCGATCTTAGTTTCCCAACCAGGGATTGAACTCACACCCCTGCACTGGAAGCTTGGATTCTTAACCACTAGACCATCAGGGAAGTCCCTGTTTCACTTTTATAACAATAAAATTATGTATATGTTTAAACTTTACATATTGCAATTTTTCAACACAATATACATGCATACAAGCATATATGTTTGTTTTCCTAAATATATAGAAAAGTAAATGAGCATTAATAATAGAAGTCAGACCTGACTGCGCAAGTGAACTACAGTAGTTACCCTTAGGGCATGAGACTGTAAAAGGATTGTTACCTTTTACATTTTACTATATATTAGGATATATTGATTGATATTGTATTAGAACATGAAATAGAATATTTGCAGTTTTATAATAATGAAATTTATTTTAATATGCTTGTAGTGTTCTAAGTTTATATTATGTATTTGGGAAATGTTACTTACTATATTGTTTTCTAGAAGATTTACAATGTATACGGGCATATTTAAAGCACATTATAGTAATTGTGAATTACTGTGGTCTGAAATGTATTTAGTTTTTAAAACACAATCCTTGCCTATTTATTTGAATACAAAAATTATTTTTTAAGAATATGTCTCAAAATTATTCTGAAGAATTATGTTCTTTATGTTGTTGCTAAGTCACTCAGTCATGTCTGTTTGTGACCACATGGACTGCAGCATGCCAGGCTTCCCTCTTCACTATCTCCCGGTATTTGCTCAAACTTATGTTCATTGAGTCATGATGATATATATCTCATCCTCTGTCACCCCCTTCTCCTCCTGACTTCAGTCTTTCTCAGCATCAGGATCTTTTCCAATGAGCTGGATCTTCTCATCAGGTGGCCAAAGTATCAGAGCTTCGACTTCAGCATCAGCCCTTACAATGAATATTCAGGACTGATTTCCTTTAGGATTGACTTCTTTGGTTTCCTTGCTGTCCAAGAGACTCTCCAGAGTGTCTTCTCCAACACTGCAGTTCAAAAGCACCAATTCTTTGGTGCTCAGCCTTCTTTATGGTCCAACTCTCACGTCCATATGTGACTACTGGAAAAACCATAGCTTTGACTATATGGATCTTTGTCAGCCATATAATATCTCTGCTTTTTAATATCCTATCTAGGTGTGTCATAGCTTTTCTTCCAAGGAGCAAGCACCTTTCAATTTCATGGCTCCAATCACCATCCACAGAAATTTTGGAGCCCAAGAAAATAAAGTCTGACACTGTTTCCATTATTACACTATCTAGTTGTCATGAATGCCATGTCATCTAGTTGACACTGGATGCCAAGATCTTAGTTTTTTGAATGTTGAGTTTTAAGCCAGATTTTTCACTCTCCTCTTTTACCTTCATCAAGAGGTTCTTTAGTTCCTCTTTCTGCCATAAGGGTGGTGTCATCTGCATATCTGAGGTTATTGATATATCTCCCAGCAGTCTTGATTCCAGTTTGTGATTCATCCAGCCTGGCATTTCACATGATGTACTCTGCCTAGAAGTTAAATAAGCAGGCTGACAATATACAGCCTTGATGTACTCCTTTTCCAACGTGAACCAGTCTATTGTTCCATATCCAGTTCTAATTGTTTCTTGACCTTCATACAGGTTCCTCATGAGGCAGGTAAGGTGCTCTGGTATTCCCATCTCTTTATGAATTTTCCATGGTTTGTTGTAATCCACATGGCCAAAGGCTTTTGTAGTCAATGAAGCAAATGTTTTTCTCAAATTCTCTTGCTTTTTCTATGATCCACTGGATGTTGGCAATTTGATCTCTGGTTCCTCTGCCTTTTCTAAATCCAGCTTGTACATGTGGAATTTCTCAGTTCAAGTACTATTGAAGCCTAGCCTGAAGGATTTTGAGCATTACTTTGCTAGCATATCAAATGAGCACAATTTTGAGGTAGTTTGAACATTCTTTGGCATTGCCCTTCTTTGGGATTAGAATGAAAACTGACCTTTTCTAATCCTGTGGCCAACTGTTGAGTTTTCCAAACTTGCTGGTATATTGAGTGCAGCTCTTTAACAGCATTCAGTAATTATTGTCCACAGACACCATGAAACAGTGTGCCATTAAGCTTCTGTATGTATATGTTACATGCCAGTATAACACTATTTTTTTGTTCATATTTATTTCTCTTTCAGAATCATTTCCTTATGGTGGTTTCTTTCAGTAATTCTGAACTCCCTCTGATGAAAATCATTTAGAAATTTATATTTTTCATAAATTGAAACTGAAATACTGACTCATTTGACCAGAAGTCTACTCAAAGCACATTTGTATTTCTAGATTATTCAGTTGGCTATCACAATGCCTAGTTTCTCATTTCTGTCCATGTTGTTGGTAGCATCATCTGTTCAAATGCTGGCAATAGGATGAAAAAGACTTCACAGGCTATTAATATTGCTATACTAAAAATACTGCTTTGCAAATAACATCTTAGTTTAAAAAAGCACTCATTGTATTAGTTAGTAACTATTATTAAATGCCAGAAAAATGGTGATTGGTGACATTCCTTGCTTGGCAATAAAAAGTGTGGGAAAGTAGGAAAAATATTTTCCCGAATGAATGCATTCTGTTCTCTATGGAAACTCAAACAGTCATGCCAGGATATTTTGTTTGGCATAGATATCAGAACACCCAACTCAAGAGATTCAAATGTTCTCTTTTAACACTAATGACTTTTTGTTACAGTTGCATGTGGGTACCATGGAAACTTTCTACTTTGGTCATTACCAGTTATATCTTGCTGATGTAAAGTCAAAATGGAGAAGATGGCATATTGGCTTTTTAAATTTGTAAGTAGAATAATTAATTAAACATGATTTAGGAAAGTAATCATCCTATTAATTATCTTCTTTAAAGCTAGCAATGTTTTCTTAAAATATATCCTACAGCCAGTAGGTCAGGACTGCTAGGTTGCAGTGACTTTGCTAGTATATCTATGACAGTTAGACCTTAGTGACTTCTTACAGTTGTGTGTATTTATTTTGGGTTGTGCTGGGTCTTCGTTGCTGTGTGGACTCCTCTCTAGTGGCAGCCTTCAGGAGCTACCCTTTAGTTGTGGCGCTCAGGTTTCTTACTGCGGTGCCTTCTCGTGTTGCAGAACATGAGCTCTAGAACGTGAGGGCTTTAGAAGTTTCAGCTTTGGGGTTCTAGAGCTCAGGTTCATTGGTTGTGATGTATGGGCTTGGTTGCTCTGAGGCATGTGGAATCCTCTTGGACCAGTATTTGAACCTACACCTACTGTGTTGGCAGGTGGATTTTTTACCGCTGAGCCACCAGGGAAGTGCCTCAGTGATGCGTTTTTTTTTTTTTTTTTGCAATGGCGGGGAAGGGGGGTGTTCAATTAAATAACACAGCCACATTTTTTTCTTTACTACCTTGAATTCACATCATAATTTTAACATTGATCAACTTTTTAAAGTTCATAAGTCTCACAAACGCTGGTCAGTGTATACCTGTGAAACAAGTTTTATACCTACTCCAGTTTCCAAAAAAAGTTATCTGTGCAAAGTTATAGGTTTTTGGTGTTATGTATTGACCAGAAAACATTTAGAGGTAATATTGCTTTGACAATTGAAAGATTCTTTTATGCATTAGATAGTGACATCCCAAGTTGGTTTTTATAGCCTATACTAATTTTTGTAGAAAAAACGTAGGCCTTTTTGGTCATTCCAAGGATAGACAGCCAGCAATTCAGTTTTAATTGACATCTTTCTATGTGGGTCATTGACATACTAGTAAAATTATTGAATGTTGTTTTCATATTTCACCCCTGATTTTATTTGAAGATGAAAATGTAAAAACATTAGTTCTAGTGTTTGTTAATTTGTATTAAGATGAAGCTCATTATGCATGGCTCAAGATGTAAACTTTTAGTATTAATCTAAAGACTGTCTAAGATGTGTCAGATATAGTTCATTAACTATTGTACCTAAAACATGCTTTACTACTTGGCATTTTGCAATGTATTTTGCCTCTTAGAACACTTTGTCACTTTTGTGCACATGCCCAATTTATAATCTATAAGTTATTACGTATTAAATTTTTCTACTTATGTACAGGAAATAAATATTACTTTATATGGAAATGACTATTACTTGTAGCAAACATTCTAAGAACTCTGCAAGCAGATTGTGTTTGATATCTGTTAATCACTGACTCAAGTGAACTCCGGGAGTTGGTGATGGACAGGGAGGCTTGGCGTGCTGTGATTCATGGGGTTGCAAAGAGTCGGACACGACTGAGCAACTGAACTGAACTGAATCACTGACTCAATGGATGTGAGTCTGAGTGAACTCCGGGAGTTGGTGATGGACAGTGAGGCCTGGTGTGCTGCAATTCATGAAGTCGCAAACAGTCAGACACGACTGAGACTGAACTGAACTGAACTGAACTGAATATATCCATTTAGTTCCCTTTCATATTTTTGCTGAACCATTTCACTGGTGTAATTAATTTTAATGAATTAGTACTAAATATCATATTTTAGAAGGATATGTGCATATTTGCATCAGATATTTTCAGGAAAGAGAATTCCCTGGCAGTACAGTGGTTAGGATTTGATGTTTTCACTGCTTTGAATCCCTTATTGGAGAACTGAGATTCTCAAGTCACGTGGCACAGCCAAGAAAAGAACAATTTTTTTTCAGGATGACTTGCCTGAGATTAAGAATGCAATTTTCATAGTTATGATAGTTATCTTAACATTGAACTATAAATATGAATTATATTGAACAAGCAGATATTCCCTTTTCTCCATTGTTTTTATTAGTGTTAATTGATATAATTCTATATATTAATAGCACATTTACGAAAATTAGAAACAGCACCCCTCACTTTGAGTGGGTGAAACCACATTCCAGAGCCAACAGTTTAGTGAGTGGTCAGTGCTTTGCATATGAGCTCTTGTCTCTTTAAATAAATACCTTCATCCAGGGTGGTAATTGCACACTTTTCCTTGATGCTCTACTCAATTACACTGCTTACTTTTAAGGAAGGCGCAGATGAAGATGATGAAGATAGATAAATTAGACAGCATGATTATTGAACTTCAATCTTACTTATTTTCCCTGGAACCAAACAGCTTTTCAGTTCCACTGGCTACCCCCTAATCATGAAAAGGTCATGATGTCATTCTCAATTTTAAAAAATTGAAATATAATACATATACCATAAAATCTGTTCCTTTTCAGTGTGCAATTTAGTGGATTCACCCCCACGTAACATCACATACCCGTTACTAGACCCTCCCTCTTCTTCCCTACCCTCCACTGCCAGCTCCCAATCTACTTTTGTCTCTATTGATTTGCTTATCTGGGTATTTCACATAAATAGAATCATATAATGTTTCTTTTGTGTTCATCTTCTTTCAATTAGCATAATCTTTTCAAGGTTCATCTGTCTTATGGGCTGTATCTTCATTAGTTTTATGATTAAAACCAAAATTGCATGGAAGTCCCAAGCTTTACACATTCTTGTCAGCATTTGTTATTATTCATCCTTTTAATTATAGCCATCCTAAAGTTTGTGAAGTGGTATCTCTGCTGCTGCTCTTTAGGTACTGAGTCATATATGATTCTGTCCATGGGATTCTCCAGGCAAGAATACTGGAGTGGATTGCCATTTCCTTCTCCAGGGGATCTTCCTGATCCAGTGATCAAACCCATCTCTCCCGCTTGGCAGGCAAATTCTTTACCACTGAGTCACCTAGAAAGCCTTATGTGATATCTCACTGTGATTTTAATTTGTATTTCTCTAATGACTAATGATGTGCCTACTGGCTAGTTGTATAGGTACTGTGAGCATGAAATTCTCTGCCATCCTCAATACGCAGTTAAACAAGGCTTATGATTTCACTAAGAACAGAGAGAGGACAAATTCGTGGTCCTCCACATTTTTGTTCTATTCAGGCCTTCAGTAGATTAGAGGATGTCCATCCACATTAGAAAGGGCCATCTGCTTTCCTCAGTTCACCAATTCAAATGCTAATATCTTCCAGAAACACCCTCCCAGGCACACTCAGAAATCCTGTTCAACCAGATTTCTGGGCAGTCAAATTGACCTACACAATTAATCATCACAAAGATGATATTTCTTAACATAGCACACTGCATTAATGATTGACTGGTATAAAACTTATGAAAATAACTTTGCAAATTGCATCTCTATATAGAAATGGTAATTACTAACATGAGTCATGCCAGCTAATTCTGTCTCATCTTGGTATGCCAACATTCTCCACTTTGCCTGAAACTCCTAACTGTACACCCTCTGCAGTTTCATCCAAATCTGTGTGAGAACTTAACATAGGTTGCTGGGCCCTGTCATCAGTCTGTCTAATTCAGAGGGCCCATGAGGCCATAGAATGTGCATTTCCAACAAGTTCTCAGAGGGTCCTGATGCTAATATTGCTGTTCTGGGGACAATAATTTGAGAACTACTGATAAACAGATGAAGTTAAACGTATTTGTTTCTTAAAGAGGTGATAGCCAATTAGGAATGCCTTCTGACCACATTTGCATGAATCTCTGCCCAAGGAAGAGATGAGATATTTACTCTTAACACATATTTATTTTATGGTTTTGGTTATTTATTTTAGTCTTCTGAGAACATCAGATTTGAAGAAGTAAAATAGTTATTTTTATGCAGAAAGAAAAGTTGGTTGTATTTTTTATCATCAAGAAGACAAGATCCATGAAGCTAGTGATGTTTAGCTGGTTTCATTCATTGTTTGGGGGCTTCCCAGTGGCACAAATGGTAAAGAACCCACCTGTCAATGCAGTAAACATAAGAGATGCAAGTTCGAACCCTGAGTCAGGAAAAATCCCCTGGAGAAGGAAATAGCAACGCACTCCAGTGTTCTTGCCTGGAGAATCTGAACAGAGGAGACTTGTGAGCTACAGTCCATAGGGTCACAAAGACTTGGACATGACTGAAGCAACTTAGCAAGCACATTCTTTTTTTATTTTGCCAGCACCTAGGAGAGTGCCTAAGATGTAATAATTGTTAAATACTTGGAGAAAGAATTTGTGAAGCATTAAATTTAAAGTTAAAAATTGAGAAACTGATAAAATAATAATAATGAAAAGGTCATCTCAACTTTATTAATTTTTATTAATTTATTCATTTTTTTCAATTTAACAACTTCAGTAAGCTGAGGTATCCTTAAAGAGGTATTTAACAGAAATGAAATGCAAGTAGCAATTTTGTGCAAGATAGTCATCTCTCTCGATTTGAAAATTATTTGAAGATTGTAAAAAATATTTGTAAACATAAAAAATAGAAAACAAGACTTCCAGATTTGGTTGAAAAGAGTCACAGACTTGTTGGTGGGTAAATGCAGTACTTGAGTACAATCTCAAAAATGACAAAATCATCTCTGTTCATTTCCAAGGCACACATTCAATATCACAGTAATCCAAGTCTCTGCCCCAACCAATAATGCCAAAGAAGCCAAAACTGACAGTTCCTATGAAGACCTACAAGACCTCCTAGGTGGTGGTTTAGTTGCTAAGTCATGTCTGACTCTTGTGACCTCATAGACTGTAGCCTTGCCAGACTCCTCTGTCTATGGAAAAGGGCAAAAGTCTAAAAGAGTTTTGCCAAGAGAATACACTGAACATAGCAAACACGTTCTTCCAACAACACAAGAGAAGACTCATAACATGGACATCATCAGATGGCCAATACCAAAATCAGATATCTATATTCTTTGCAGCCAAAGATGGAGAAGCTCTATACAGTCAACAAAAACAAGACTGGGAGCTGACTATGGCTCAGATCATGAACTCCTTATTGCCAAATTCAGACTTAAATTGAAGAAAGTAGGGAAAACCACTAGACCATTCAGGTATGACCTAAACCAAATCCCTTAAGATTATATGGTGGAAGTGACAAATAGATTCAAGGGATTAGATCTGATAGGCAGAGTGCCTGAAGGATTATGGATGAAGGTTTGTGACATTGTAAAGGAGGTGGTGATCAAAACCATCTCAAAGAAAAAGAAATGCAAAAAGGCAAAATGGTTGTCTGAGGAGGCCTTACAAATAGCTGAAAAAAGAAGAGAAATTAAAGGCAAGGGAGAAAAAGAAAGATATACCCATCTAAATGCAGAATTCCAAAGAATAGCAAGGAGAGATAAGAAAGCCTGCCTGTTAAAAAAAAAAAAAAAAAAGAGGAAAACCATAGAATGGACATGTCTAGAGATTTATTCAAGAAAATTAGAGATACCAAGGGAAAATATGAAAAGGTAGGCACAAAAAAGGTTAAAAATGTTATGGACCTAACAGAAGCAGAAGACATTAAGAAGAGGTGGGAGGAATACACAGAACTATACAAAAAAGATGACTTAGATAATGACGATGGTGTCGTCACTCACCGAGAGCCAGATATCTTTAGTGAGAATTCAAGTGGGCCTTGGGAAGCATCACTATGAACAAAGCTAGTGGAAGTGGTGGAATTCCAGCTGCGCTATTTCAAATCCTAAAAGATGATGATGTTATTCAAGTGCATCATAAACCTTAGTATGCCAGCAAATTTGGAAAACTCAGCAGTGGCCACAGGACTGGAAAACATCAGTTTTCATTTGAATCCCAAAGAAGGGCAATGCCAAAAAATGTTCAAACTACCACACAACTGCACTCATTTCACAAGCTAGCAAAGTAATGCTCAAAATTCTCCATGCCAAGCTTCAATGTTACATAAACCAAGAGCTTCCAAATGTACAAACTGGATTTAGAAAAGGCAGAAAAGCCAAATATCAAATTGCCGTCTGTTAGACCATAGAAAAAGCAAGAGAATTCCAGGAAACAATCTGCTTCTGCTTCATTGACTAAACTAAAGGCTTTGACTGTGTGGATAACAACAAACTGTGGGAAATTCTTTAAAAGATGGGAGTACCAGACCACCTTACCTGCCTCCTGAGGAACCTGCATGATGGTCAAGACACAACAGTTAGAACCAGACATGGAACAACAGACTGGTTCCAAATTGAGAAAGGAGTACATCAAGGCTGTGTATTGTCACCCAGCTTATTTAACTTATATGCAGAGTACATCATGAGAAATGCCAACCTGGATGAATCACAATCTGGAATCAAAATTGCCAGCAGATATATTAATAACCTCAGATATGCAGAGGACACCACCCTATGGCAGAAAGCAAAGAACTAAAGAGCCTCTTGATGAAGGTGAAAAAGGAGAGTGAAAAATCTGGCTTAAAACTCAACATTAAAAAAACTAAGATCATGGCATCTGGTCCCATCACTTCATGGCAAATAGATGGGGAAACAGTGGAAACAGTGAGAAATTTTATTTTCTTGGGCTCCAAAATCACTCCAGATGGTGACTTCAGCCATGAAATTTAAAGTTGCTTGCTCCTTGGAAGAAAAGCTATGACCAACCTAGACAGCATAGTAAAAAGCAGAGACATTACTTTACTGACAAAGGTCCATATAGTCAAAGCTATGGTTTTTCATTTGTTTTTCTCTCTCTGGTAGCTCAGATGGTAAAGCATCTGCCTGCAATGCCGGAGACTTGGGTTTGATCCCTAAGTAGGGAAGATCCCCTGGAGAAGGACATGTCAATCCACTCTAGTACTCTTGCCTGGAAAATCCTATGGACAGAGGAGTCTGGTAGGCTACAGTCCATGTGGTCACAGAGAGTCAGACATGACTGAGTGACTTCACTTTCTTTTCTTTTTTTCTCATGTATGGATGTGGGAGTTGGACCATAAATAAAGCTGAGCACCAAAAAATTGATGACTTTGAACTGTGGTGTGGTAGAAGACTTTTGAGGGTTCCTTCGACTGCAAGGAGATCAAACCAGTCAATCCTAAATGAAATCAATCCTGAACATTCTTTGGAAGGGCTGATGCTGAAGCTGAAACTCCAATAGTTTGGACACCTGATGCGGAGATCCAACTCAATGGAAAAGACCCTGATGCTGGGAAACATTGAGAGCAAGAGGAGAAGGGGATGACAGAGGATGAGATGGTTGGATGGCATTACCAACTCACTGGACATGAGTCTGAGCAAGCTCCGGGAGATGGTAAGGACAGGGAATCCTGGCGTGCTTCAGTCCATGTGGTTGCAAAGAGTTGGACAAGACTGAATGACCAACATCAACAGCAACAGAACAAGACAGTCAAGGGATTTAGCTTTCCTCCCCAATAGGGAAAAAGGCCACTTAATATGTTCAGGGACTAATACTCTTTTGGCAAAATAAGCTGTGATATTCCTAGTTTTTTAGGTACCAAATCTGGTATTGAAATTTTCCTTAATCTGTTGCTCTTGGAATGAACTCCCTTGTAGAACTGAAAATGGAGTCAGTAGAGGCAGTTAATTTTTACCTAGCCACTCAGTAGAATAAATTTAACCAGAAGCAGATATCAACTGCTCCGATATGAGGCAAATGTTAAAGAGGCTGCATAGTCAGAACAAAGGAGCTTCCCCAGTGGCTCAACAGTAAAGGATCCACCTGCAATGCAGGAGATCTAGGTTTGATCCCTGGGTCTGGAAGATCCCCTGGATGAGAGCGTGGGAACCCACTCCAGCATTCTTGCCTGGATAATCCCATGGACAGAAAAGCCTGGCAGGCTACAGTCCATGGGGTTATAAAGAGTCGGACAGGACTAAAGCAACTGAGCACACACACATTCAGAATAGAAAACCAGGAATGCATAATTTGGGAAAAGCCCTGGGCACCTTTCTGGAGCAAGTTTCAAAGGTCAGTTTCTCAGGAAAGAAAAAGTACATATGTGATAACATTTATTTGAAAATAGTCATATTGACTTATTGTTTCTATCATTCATAGAGTGTTCACTGAACATTTATTTGTGCTGTTTTGAAGGGAGTAACAATAACAACAAAGTGTTCTCCAGATAATGATTTATACAGTCACTAAGGGTGGGACTTATAAGTTAATGATCTTGATTTTTCTCCCTATGTCTAGTACTGTATACAAAAAGTATGCATTCAACAGACATGTGCTGTTGTATATAAATGTGCGACTTGTATGTAAATAAATGAAACTTAATACTAAAATATACAGTCTCACAGGAATAAGCATACCTCCACAAACAGCTATGACATGAAATATATAGAAAATGTCAGAAGCTCAGAAATAGAAAGAAATCATTTGCACTCTTAATGACACAGGTGAAATTTGAGCTATGCCTTGTTTAGGTTCATTCATCATTAATTTCTAAAGTTATTTATACTTTGACATATCATTTTTTCTTACTTGAATCACCTTCATTCTTTGCAGAAAAAGTATTCTTCGCAAAGGTACATAGCATTTGCTCACTGTTTTATTTGTACCTACACGCATGACATTACTGCCATCACAAACATTATAATACAGTTCAACTGAGATGTGATATCAGAAATAGTCCCTATGTGATCTACATTCTCCTTAGTAATGTGATAGTTAAAAAATGTCACCAAAGCCTTCTGATTTGTAAGTTGAGGCATTTTGATAATAACTCCTGATTCCCATTATTGATACTATTGCTGAAGTTTGACTTTAGTTGGGGAATCAAATAAGCCAATGATTTCTTTGTACAGGTGAGCCGAGTTCAGTTGAATTGATTCTGTCCAATTTAACCACAAGTTTAAATGAGTTTAAATGGTCACTGCAGAGCTGTGCATTCTAGGACTAAAGTACTTTGTGAGTCTGAGTTGTCCAGAGAATTGCTAATGATAAATGGACTAAGAAAACGAAGACTGAAGAAAATTCACATGAACAAGCAATTGAGCCTCTTAACAGTTAGTCTGCTAGCTTGTTCAGATGAGCTTGTCTACCTTGTTTTAATAATTTAACATTCTGCAACCAGAACAACTTGTATATCAAGCCTGTCTGCCAGGAGACAGATTTGGTGAGGGGACACTTAATATGCTCTATATTTGTACTGCTAAACTTACTCTTCACTTACATTTGACAGATTTTATTACAAATTTATGCTCAGCACCAATGTGATTACTAAATAAGTTAGACCCATACTGTCACAGATATGAAGCCAGTCTTGGCTCCTTGGGAACATAAATACTTCTTAAATAAAGGGGTAAAGGGAAAAATCTTTAAATAAAGGATATATCTGTAATCTCTTATGTTGGAAGATTTAGCTATGAATTGTATATATGTATATGTGTATATATATATATATGTACACACATATACCTAGGGCTTCTCCAATGGCTTGGCAGATAAAAAAATCCACCTACAATGCAAGAGACATGAGATGTGGGTTTGATCCCTGGGTTGGGAAGATCCTGTGAGGAAGAAATTGGCAGTCCACTCTGGTATTCTTGCCTAGGAAATCCCAGGGACAGGGGAGCCTAGTTGGCTACAATGCAGTGGGTTGCAAAGAGTTGGACATGACTGAGTGAATAAGCACAGCACAGCGTGTGTGTGTGTATATATATATATATATATATACATACACAAACATATATACATAATGCATTTCTGTGCAGTTGTATTACATTGCTGAATTGCCTACTTTAGGTGATCATAAATCTGTAAATAATTATTATTTTTGCTCTAGACTTAACGTTTGGACCAGTTTGTTAATGTGCAATTTGCATTGTTTCTGTATGAATTTTCTAAATTTAGAATGATCAGTATACTAACACATATATATGGAATTTAGAAAGATGGTAATGATAACCCTGTATGAGAGACAGCAAAAGAGACACAGATGTATAGAACAGTCTTTTGGACTCTGTGGGAGAGGCCGAGGGTGGGATGATTTGGGAGAATGGCACTGAAGCATGTATAATATCATATGTGAAATAAATCACTAGTCTAAGTTTGATGCATGAGACAGGATGCTCAGGGCTGGTGCACTGGGATGACCCAGAGGAATGGGATGGGGAGGGAGGTGGGAGAGGGGTTCAGGATGGGGAACACGTGTATACCCATGGCGGATTCATGTTGATGTATGGCAAAACCTATACAATATTGCAAAGTAATTAACCTCCAATTAAAATAAATAAATTTATATTAAAAAAATAGAATGATCTATCTCTCTGTTACCTAGTCACTCATCAGTCTGTTTAGACTTAAGCTTAAGCTTTATGTTTAGACTGGATATCAATTATACATGCCATCCAATAAGTAAAATAAGCTTACTAAACTCTAACTCAACATGAAAATAAACATCCTACACTACAGACCCAGAATCACTGAGAGTGGTCCGTATCTACTCTGACACTCAAATCATGAAATTCATGCTCAATCTTTCCAAAGTTTCAAACTCATGTTATTTGATGATGCACATATATGGGTCAACATTATCCATCTGCTGCTGCTGCTGCTGCTGCTAAGTCACTTCAGTCGTGTCTGACTCTGTGTGACCCCACAGACGGCAGCCCACCAGGCTCCCCCATCCCTGGGATTCTCCAGGCAAGAAACATTTTTGCTAACTTTGTGAATGTGTATATCTGGGAAAAGGAAATTAGCTGCAAGTGTTTAATTAGCTACCTGCACACACCTGGATTTCAGAACGGTATCATTCACAGGAAAATATTTGGCGTGCCAATTTTTCTACTGCTAACCTAGCCTTTTCAGAAACTCTGTATCCAGGTTTGTAAAGAAAGCATTTGCCCTAGTAGCTGGCACTGGGGAAATGTAGATTGACATCAATCTAAATGAACCACAATTCATCTATATTTCACACACACACACACAGGGAAAAAGTAGGAAACAACCTTTTATCTAGAAGCTTTAAAAAGATTTAGCAGGCACTGTTTCATTTCAAACTATTGTTCAACAAGTCAAGGCATCACTAATTTTTGATGTTTTGAAAAATTATTTTTATTGCTGCTAATGGAAAAAGAAGTTAAGGAAACATGGGAGACCATTGAGTCAAAGCACTAATAGCAGATCCAAAGAAAGAGGGCTAATTTCTACTCGCCAGTATTCACATCTCTTATGCAGAGTCGGACACGACTGAAGTGACTTAGCAGCAGCAGCAGCACCTCACTGGAGACAGCTGAGAGGGATGATCTCGTTCAGTTAACTGTGTTCCCTTGGTCACTGCCTGAACCTTCCAGATCTCTGCCACTACCTGGCAGTGATGGGTCTTCTGCAAGGAACTTATAGGGTTAGTACATTTTTAGATCAACAAAAATGCTGACACACTCAGAAGGGGGACTAGGTATTATCCATAAACTATTGTCCTTTATTGGGTCAGGTGCTTTTGCAGTAAAAATGGCTTTAAAATTATGCTGGTCTCATCAAAGGCAACCTGAAAAATGTTCCTTTCTCAGCAGTAGCATCCCACTGTTTGCCACGGTTACAAAATCTTCTGTTTTCTGGCCATTTAGAGATGGCAGCAAGCTTCACACAAGGCTTCATTTTTCCCCCCTTTGAGCTTCAGTTGGCCTCATGCAGCTTTAACAAGATCCCTGAAGAAGCCAATTCAGAGAGATTAAAGGATGTTGGTATGCACATCTGTTTTATGAATAGATGAGTGTAAGAGTCAAGTGTTTTCTAGATATTTTAAGGGCATTTAAACAACAGATATTGTTTCATGCTGAATCTTTCTGCAAAATGCAGGCATTTGGGGAATCCGTGTATACAAAATTAATTATATAGTTGAGCTGTAAAATGTGTCAAATCTTTCACCATAAAACCCAAACCATAAAATGTCTGTGAAAAAGTTGTTGACACTTTTGAAAAGAATCTCTTTATTTTTTATCCTACAAGTCATTTGCCAAAAAGAGGAAATTTACACTGTGCAAGATTTGCTGTTTTTCATCCATCTAATTTGGCTATATCTTTAACCATCAAAGACTAAATTAACTATAAAAACATGAATAGGATGAGTAGAAAAATATGAGTGGAAAAATTACACAAGCAGTGTCAACAATATGTGGTTCACCCATTGTTTATGCCCCAAAAATGGTGGAAAACAAAGTTAAGATACATGTATGATGAAAGGCACCAAGATTCCTTCCCTTTTGTGAATAATGCGATTATTAGCAATATTTCATTTCTGACACAGTCATCATATATTTGTAAAGAAAGTATGGCCTTAAGTATAGATCTTTTCAGAGAAGGGAAATAAGTGGTTCTGGGCTGAACTGGTGTGTAGTCTGGGCTGAACTGAAGCTTGTCTAACAAGACAGACTTTCAGCAATGGTACCATATGTTGCTGACCATATGTTGCTGACCAGCTCCTATGAATGATGGCCAAGGAGGAAAATGTAAGAAGTTTCTGAGACTAGAGCTTTTCTCATGCCCAAAGTCATACTGGATTATGCAGAAGGAAGAGAGGAGCTGTGTGTGTGTGTGTGTGTGTGTGTGTGTGTGTGTGTGTGTGTGTGTGTGTGTGCGTGTGTGTGTGTGTGCACATGTGCAATGTTAGAGGTTGGGGTTTGGATAACTATTGGAGAGACTCTTATTAAAAATTCCAAGATCAAGTTTCCAGATAAACTCTTTAATGAAACAGAAGGTAGAGCAAGACTGAGGAAATCTTCCAGAAGTTTGAGACACAGAATAATCACCATCTTGGAGTGGAGCTTCTGGTGTGGCAGTGGGTGTCACATCTTTGGGCAGAGAAGAGGGTAGTCCACTTGTGGGAACTTCCCAGCTTACATTCTGACATACCCACTGAGATAGGGCCAGGGAATGAGGGGACAGATACATCTATATGTGTGATGGAAATATTTTGTTTAGTCTATGTTTGTTCTTTCGTGGGAGCTGTACTATCTGCCTGGGCTGCCATACAAAATACCACAGACTAGGTGGTTTAAAATGCAGACATTTATTTTTGCACAACAACTTTCAGAAAGCTGAAAGGCCGTGACCTAGATGCCTGCAAACTCGACTTTTCTGGTGAAGACCTTTCTGGACTTCCAGAGGGCCCCCTTTTCACTGGGCCCTCACACGGTCTGCCCTCTAAGCATTAGCACCTCTGTTATCTCTTCCTTTACTTAAAAGACATCAGTCATGTTGGATTAAGGTTCGACTCTTAGAACTCATTTAACCTCAATTATTTCCCTGAAGGTTCTTCCTCCAAATACCGTCACATAGGGGTCAGGGCTTTAATGTGTGAATTTGGGCAGGGGTTACATAATTCAGTGTAACAGGCTCTCACCCTCAACTATAAATTATTTAACTATTCTCTTTTATTGCCATTGGGTAATTTATCTCTTCTAAAGTGGTTAATAATTCTTTATATTCAACTTATCTTGTTCAAATTATTGTGTGTCACCTCACCTGACAGGAGGTGAACAGACCCTATATCCCTTTCTCTTGTGATGGCTATGTGTGTGTGTATGTGTGTGTATGTGCACACTCAGTCATGTCTGACTCTTTGAGATGCCATGGACTATAGTCTGCAAGGCTCCTCTGTCCACAGGATTCTCCAGGCAAGAATACTGGAGAGGGTCGCCACTTCTTCCTCCAGGGAATTTCCCCCCCGCCCCAGGGATCAAGCCCACATCTCTTGTGTCTCCTGCATTGTAGGTGGGCTCCACATCACTGAGCCACTGGGGAAGCCCTCGGGATGGCTTGTTGATGTTCAGTCAGTAAGTTGTATCGAATTCTTTGCAACTCCATGGACTCCAGCATGCCTTCTCTGTCCTTCAGTATCTCCTTGAATTTGCTCAGATTCATGTCCATCGAGTCAGTGGTGCTATCTAACCATCTCTTCTTCTGCCACCCCCTTCTCCGTTTGCCTTCAATATTTCCCATCATCAGGGTCTTTTCCAGTGAGCCTCAGTTTTTTGCTTCAGGTGGCCAACGTATTGGAGCTTCAGCTTCAGTTTCAGTCCTTCCAGTGAATATTCAGGGTTGATTTCCTTGAGGATTCACTGGTTTTATCTCCTGAGGGACTCTGAAGAGTCTTCTCCGACACCACAGTTCCAAAGCGTCAGTTCTTTGGCACTCAGCCTTCTTAATGGACCAATTCTGACATCCGTACATGATTACTGGAAAAACCATAGTTATATGGACCTTTTCCGGCAAAGTGATATCTGTGCTTTTTAATATGCTGTCCAGGTTTATCACAGCTTTCCTTCCACAGAGCAAATGTCTTTTAATTTCATGGCTGCAGTCACCATCCGCAATTGACTTTGGAGTCAAGAAAATAAGATCCGTCACCATTTCCACCATTCTGTGATGACTTAAGTATATAGAAATAATCATTTGCTTGCTCCCATTTTGATTTCCCACTTGGTTATTCTAAGTGGCCTTGTTTTATCCAGGTCTACAGACTTAATTTCACTTATATCTGTCTTTATTGTGACACACATGGATAGATACCTAAACACTTTATTTTTTTGTAAGATTTTTTTGATGTGAACCATTTTTAAAGTCTCTGATGGATTCGTTACAATGTTGCTTCTTTTTTTTTGTTTAATTTTTTGGCCGTGAGACGTGCGCCCTTTGTTCCCTGACTAGCGATTGAACCCATATCCCTGGCATTGGGAGGCAAAGTCTTAACCACTGGACTACCGGGGAAGTCCCGACGACCCTAAACACTTTCTAATGGAGTCATTGCCATGGTCTTCTCGGGCCCCTGCTCTAGACTTCTTTCATTTTTGAGATGAACCAAAGTAAATGCAACATGATGGCCAGCCACCACAGCATGGATTTCTAAATAGGATGACTGTTGAGAAATGTGTAATCCGAAACCCTATTTTGCCTTACTGATTGCTCCAAAATTCATTTAAGGAATTAGAAACAGTGTGTGTCTGTCTCAAAATTTGGTAGTTATGCTAAGATTTTCTTCTCTGGTTAAATCACTGCAAAATTACTCAGCTCCTATGATTATATCTGACTCTGCTGCATGTTACCAAGTTACTTCTTGGCCAAGTCAATTAAGGGAGAGTCCTACGAGCTCATTTACTACCTGCTGGTTTGCCAGCTAAGCTTCTACCTTCAACTCTGAGTTAAAGGAGTTTGCAAACTAGGTCATTTCTGGCTTATTAATGGCTTGCATTTCACTGATACAGGAAGTACAACCTGTGTGCCTCTCTCCACAACCCCAAGTCAAGTCCCCCAATTTGTACTGAATAGTTTATGTACTTCATGCACTGGTGGATCTGATGTAAATGTTGCCTACCCATATCAGAACATCAGATTTCTTTTTAAAAAAAATAATACATTAGAATCTTCAGATGAGAGTGGGGTCTGTTAAACAGAGCCCCATGTGAAGGCCCACACATGGAAATGGAAGCAAGGAGTTGAGAGAGAGTGAAATCCCTACCTGAGGAAAGGGCAAGTTTGGTTCAGTTCAGTTTAGTCACTCAGTCATGTCCAATTCTTTGTGACGCCATGGACTGCAGCACGCCAGGTTTTCCTGTCCATCCTCAACTCCCAGAGCTTGCTCAAATTCATGTCCATTGAGTCGGTAATGCCATCCAACCATCTCATCCTCTGTTGTCCCCTTCTCCTCCTAATATCAGAACATCAGATTTCTTTAAAAAAAAAAAAAACATTATAATCTTCAGATGAGAGTGGGGTCTGTTAAATAGAGCCCCATGTGAAGGCCCACACATGGAAATGGAAGCAAGAAGGAGTTGAGAGAGAGTGAAATCCCTACCTGAAGAAAGGGTAAGTTTGGTTCAGTTCAGTTTAGTCGTTCAGTCATGTCCAATTCTTTGTGACCCCATGGACTGCAGCACACCAGGTTTTCCTGTCCATCCTCAACTCCCAGAGCTTGTTCAAATTCATGTCCATTGAGTCGGTAATGCCATCCAACCATCTCATCCTCTGTTGTCCCCTTCTCCTCCTGCCTTCAATCTTTCCCAGCAGCAGGTCTTTTTCCAATGAGTCAGTTCTTTGCATCACGTGGCCAAAGTATTGGAGTTTCAGCTTCAGCATCAGTCCTTCCAATGAATATTCAGGACTGATTTCCTTTAGGATGGACTGGTTTGATCTCCTTCAAGTCCAAGAGACTCTCAAGAGTCTTCTCCAGCACCACAGCTCAAAAGCATCAATTCTTTAGCACTCAGCTTTCTTTATGGTCCAACTTTCACATCCATACATGACTACTGGAAAAACCATAGCTTTGACTAAGCAGACCTTTGTCTTCAAGTTGGGGAAAGGGTAAGTGGAGAGAGAGAAAATAGGGGCTAGGATCGAAGGGCTCCACAGGTCAGTGGGATGAGGCAAGAGCTTAAAATGGAAGAAGAATAACAAGGCTTATTGCCTCCATCATTTCAACCATGTCATCACCACCTTGAGGGAAGAAACACATCCAGTGAGGATTCTGAGTTAATTTGCTTGAGGGAAGTGATTAAAAAAAAAAAAAAAGACTCCTCTCCAGCTTGTCCTCTAAATCTTGAGCAATTTCTCTATTTCTCACTAGAGCTTTTAAGGAGAGAGAGAAAATAGGGGCTAGGATCGAAGGGCTCCACAGGTCAGCGGGATGAAGCAAGAGCTTAAAATGGATGAAGAATAATGAGGCTTCTTGCGTCCATCATTTCAACCATGTCATCACCATCTTGAGAGAAGAAACACATCCAGTGAGGATTCTGAGTTAATTTGCTTGAGGGAAGTGATTTAAAAAAACAAAAAAAGACTCCTCTCCAGCTTGTCCTCTAAATCTTGAGCAATTTCTCTATTTCTCACTAGAGCTTTTAGAGCCACAGAGTCAATTTGGAACTATGTGTCCTGGCACTGAAATCTGCTCCAGGATGGGCACTGGATGGAAAAGGATTAAAATCAAGGGCAGTCTCCCTGCCCCACTAACCCCCACTAAACATCTGCAGTTTAGGATAGGGGTGGAGGCATGGGAATTGGAGTTCTAATATACTCTGTCTAATATACACTTGGTAGTTGAAAAGCAAGTGCCTTAGTCCTCTGGGTCTGTTTCAGTTTTCTCTTTCATACCATCACTATCAAACCATCTCAGAATTCTCACAATTGAATTTTAGCACACAGAGCAAAAACCAAACTGACATGTCATAAGTGGGCACCAAATATGTTATCTATTTTTAGTTTTGCCTGCTCTCAAATGATAGGATTGTTTGACTCCAGTCATTAATCTCTTCCAATATATCTTGTTCTCTTTTTAGGAGCATGTGTTGATCTGACTGCCTTATACATAAGAGCTCTAAAGTGCAGAAATGCTATTTCTAACTAATGAACCCAAATCTTTGTCTTCTGTTTAAGTCACTTAGAAATCTTATATAGACACAAGTTCATTTTTTTTTATGAGCCTTCCTCTGTCCCTAATATCTAGATATTTTGCTAACTATTATAATATCATTAAATCAGATAGTGCTTCTTGGAAATTGCTGAGATGATTGTATTAGACGAAAATGTAAGTGAGATCTTAACTAGAAGGACCTAATTTTGCTAGGTTTGGAAAACCTAATTTAGTAAAGCCAACAGTGAGAAAATGCCAGCAAATTTGGAAAACTCAGCAGTGGCCACAGGACTGGAAAAGGTCAGTTTTCATTCCAATCCCAAAGAAAGGCAATGCTTAAAGAATGCTCAAACTACCACACAATTGCACTCATCTCACATGCTGGTAAAGTAATGCTCAAAATTCTCTCTGTCAGGCTTCAATAGTACGTGAACTGTGAACTTCTAGATGTTCAAGCTGGTTTTAGAAAAGGCAGAGGAACCAGAGATCAAATTGCCAACATCCGTTGGATTATCGAAAAAGCAAGAGAGTTCCAGAAAAAA
>SJYX01022184.1:57446-105940 GCA_006410675.1 Oreotragus oreotragus
AAAGCGAAAGAGGAGAGTGAGAAAGTTGGCTTAAAGCTCAACATTCAGAAAACGAAGATCATGGCATCTGGTCCCATCACTTCATGGCAGATAGATGGGGCAACAGTGTCAGACTTTATATTTTTGGGCTCTAAAATCACTACAGTTGGTGACTGCAGCCATGAAATTAAAAGACACTTACTCCTTGGAAGGAAAGTAATGACCAACCTAGATAGCATATTGAAAAGCAGAGATATTACTTTGCCAACAAATGTCCGTCTAGTCAAGGCTATGGTTTTTCCAGTGGTCATGTGTGGATGTGAGCGTTGGACTGTGAAGAAAGCTGAGCACTGAAGAATTGATGCTTTTGAACTGTGGTGTTGGGGAAGACTCTTGAGAGTCCCTTGGACTGCAAGGAGATCTAACCAGTCCATTCTGAAGGAAAGTAGTCCTGACTATTCATTGGAAGGACTGATGCTGAAGCTAAAACTCCAGTACTTTGGCCACCTGATGCGAAGAACTGACTCATTTGAAAAAGACCTGCTGCTGGGAAAGATTGAAGGTGGGAGGAGAAGGGGACAACAGAGGATGAGATGGCTGGATGGCATCACTGACTCAATGGACATGAGTCTGAGTAAACTCCGGGAGTTGGTGATGGACAGGGAAGCCTGGCGTGCTGCAGGCCATGGGGTCACAAAGAGTCAGACACGACTGAGCAGCTGAACTGAAACAACAGTGAGAAAATCTTGTTAGGAAAGAGGATAGAAACTAACTCATGAGTACCTGGTAATGTTTACAGGTAATCTAATTTAATCTATTCCTCACAAGGGAAAAATATTATCACAACTGCACGCATGTGAGAAAATTGGCTTTCCTGGTCTTAAAATTAGGCATCTAAGCACCATACACATGTCAGCTCTGGAGGTGGGTCGTTGGTTCTGCTGGACATTCTGCTTTGATTCTTTTTTTTTTTTTTTTGACTGTACCGGGTCTTCATTGCTGTGCACAGGCCTCTAGTTGGCGTGGGTGGGCTTCTCACTGCAGCGGCTTCTCTTACTGTAGCACACTGGTTTAGTTTCTCTGCAGCATGTGGGACCTTCCTAGACCAGGGATCCAAACCGTGCCCTTTGCATTGGCAGACAGATTCTTAACCACTGGACCACCAGGGAAGTCCATCTCCCTTGACTCTTATTTTCACATCTCGTTGCTCAAGCCCGTCATCAACACAGCTCATAATCTTTTGCCTTCAGCTTCTAGTCTCAGGATTTCTTCCTCTAAATCTGGTAAGAGGCTTATCTTCTCTCCTTCCAACTCTTCCTGAATTATCTCCTGTTCAGGTATTAGCCTCTGTGAATGATGTTTGGGCTGTGTCTCTCTGGATTCCATTCAAGAAGTGACAGAAAACACATCAAAGATTATTTTTGAGATATTCATTGTACGGTAATCTGCACTGATATTTTTAAGACAGTCAAAATGGTGAGATTCTCTCTTTTACTATATCATCAATTCCAAATATTTAAAAGTCTCTAGAGATGTGAATCAGAGGGCCTCTCTATTTCATATGGTAATATATAAATTACGTGATGGCAGTTGCCAGTGTGTGTGACTAAATAATCAAATAACGTTAGAAAAAATCATCTTATTTTCAGAAGCCCATCTAGGAGGAACGATTTGCAAAGTTGGAAATGTTGAAAGTCTTATTTTCAATGACCATTCAAACCAGAGGGAAAACTTAAAAATGAAAAAACAAAGTCCTAGCTGCATATGATTTCATAACCTTGGTGAGGGAAACATGTTAAGAATATCAAAAGCATCTAATTTATCCTGATGATGGTGATATAATCTGCCTGGGCTCATGCTCTTCCATTCCTCCAAACTTGACAAACGGCACCACTGAATCCTTCCTTTTAAATTATTTTTCTAGCTATTGAGGTATGGTAGTGCAGTTGGTAAAGAATCCACCTGCCAGTGCAGGAAATTCAAGATAGGCAGGTTTGATCACTGGTTGGGGAGGATCCCCTGGAGTAGGGAATGGCAACCCACTCCAGTATTCTTGCCTGGAAAATCCCATGGACAGAGGAGCCCACCAGACTGCAGTCCATGGCGTTGCAAAGAATCAGACATGACTGAGCATGCATGCATAGTTAGTTGACATATAGCATTGTGTAAATTTAACCTGTACAAGGTGAAGATTTTATGCAGCTGTGGATAGTGAAATGATAATCACAATAAGGTTAACTAGCACAACTGACTCCGTATTTGTGTCTGGAAAATCCCAAAGACAGAGGAGCCTGGCCAGTCCATAGGGTTGTAAAGAGTCAGACACAACTGAGCGACTGAGCATGCATGAGTACAGGCTTCACATCACATAATTACCAGTTTGTAGTTCTTGTTATGATGAGGACATTCAAGATCTACTCTATTAGCAATTTTTGAGTATGCAATATGGTATTTTTAACTATAGTCACTATGCTGGATATTAGTTCTCAAGACTTGTTCCTCTTATAGCTTCAGACAACATCTTATCCTTCAAACAATGTCTCCTCATGTTCCCCAACCCTCAGCCCCTCGCAACCACCATCCTACTCTGCATTTCTGAGTATAGCTTATTTAGATTTCTCACCTAACTGAGAGTATACAGTATTTGTCTTTATCAGTCCATAGGGTCGTAAAGAGTCAGATACAACTGAGCAACTGAGCATGCATGAGTACAGGCTTCACGTCACATAATTACCAGTTTGTAGTTCTTGTTATGATGAGGACATTCAAGATCTACTCTATTAGCAATTTTTGAGTATGCAATATGGTATTTTTAACTATAGTCACTATGCTGGATATTAGTTCTCAAGACTTGTTCCTCTTATAGCTTCAGACAACATCTTATCCTTCAAACAATGTCTCCTCATGTTCCCCAACCCTCAGCCCCTCGCAACCACCATCCTACTCTGCATTTCTGAGTATAGCTTATTTAGATTTCTCACCTAACTGAGAGTATACAGTATTTGTCTTTATCTGTCTGTCATTTCATTTAGCATTATGCCCGTGAGGGCATCCTTCCTGTTGCCCATGGCAGGATTTTCTTCTTTTTATGACTGAATAATATTCCATCATATCTATATCTACATCTGTGTCTATCACATTTTCTTTCTTTTTATTGAAGTATAGTCGATTTATGATTCAGGTGTATAAAAATGTGATTGTTTACATATATGTATATATATGTTCTTTTCAGATTCTTTACATTATAGATTATTACAAAATCTTGTAATCCCTGTGCTATACAACAGGCCCTTATTGTTTATTTATTTTATATATAGCAGTAGTAGTAGTGTTAGTTACTCAGTCCTGTCTGACTCTTTGCGACCCCATGGACGGTAGCCCACCAGGCTCCTCTGTCCATGGAATTCTCCAGGCAAGAATACTGGAGTGGGTGGACATTTCTTCCTCCAGGGGATCTTCTGGATCCAGGGATTGAACCTGGGTCTCCTGCATTTCAGGCAGATTCTCTACCATCTGATCCACCAGGGAAGCCCATAAACATACATAGTGGTATGTATCTGTTAATCCTAAATTCCTAATGTATCTTTCCCCTGCCTTTTCCTTTTGGTAGCCACAAGGTTGTTTTCTGTTTGTGAGTCTACTTCTGTTTTGTATCATTTTTGTTTAGGTTCCACATATAAGTAATGTCACATGGTATTTGGCTTTGTCTGACCTACTTCACTTAGAATGATCATCTCTGTGTATCACATTTTCTTTAACCATTCATCTGGCGATGGACATTTAGGTCGTTTCCATATCTTGACTACTGTGAAAAATGCCAGAGAGAAAATGGAGTACAGATATCTGTTTGACTAGTGATTCAATTTTTTTCAGTTGTATACCTAGAGATGCAGGAGACATGGGTTTGATCCCTGGGTCTGGAAGACCCCCCAGGAGAAGGAAGTGGAAACCCACTCCAGTATTCTTGCTGGGACAATCCAATGGATAGAGGAATCTGGCCAGCTATCATCCATCTGGTTGCAAAGAGTTGGACATGACTGAGTGAGTAAAGAGGAACAGCAAGACAGGTAAATGCCATGGTAGAAATGATTATAGGATGCTGTGGGAGGTAGGGCACTGGGCTCTTTGCCGGGAGGTTTCTAGGACATGTCAAATATGACTAGAAGTCGGTTCAAGGGGACAATCCATTACAGATGCCAAGTACAATAAACCTGTTTACTTGGCCAAGATGTGAAAAAGACTGATGCTTATCAGTCCATCAATAAAGACAAGAGTTTTTCCTCATAGCCTTACAGTGCCAGGAATTGAGGAACTCTTGCCTGAGAGTGTCATCAAGGTGTATGTGCTGTTCTTTGTCCCTGTCCTACTTGGATATCCTATTTCAGGTCTGTTCTCACCCACTGACCTCCCTTTTCTGTCAAAAGCTGTGATCTTTGGGGTAGTGGTATTGGGATGATGCTTCAAAGGGCATTTGTTTTGAAGCCAGACACAAGTGGATTTAAAACCACCTCTGTTCCTTGTTGTTGCTGAGTTGCTAAGTCATGTCTGACTCTTTACTACTCCATGGACTGCAGCCCGCCAGTCTTCCCTGTCCCTCACTATTTCCAGGAGTTTGCTCAGATTCATGTTCATTGAGTTGGTAATACTATCTTACGATCTCATCTTCTGCTGACACCTTCTCCTTTTGCCTTCAGTCTTTCCCAGCATCAGTCTTTTCCGATGATTCAGCTCTTTGCATCTGTCACTTTCTAAGCTTCTAAAACCCCACAGCTTCCCCAGTGTCAAACGAAGCTAATAATAATGCTTATGAGATAAGGCATCTAAAGGGCATAGCAGGTTACTGATACATATGGGACACATAATAATTGTTAGTTTCTTTTCCAAATTAGGGTAGTTGAACAGATGTGCAACCAGTTCTTGGAAATGCTCTTCAGATTAAAACCCCTCCTAGTTTTCCAGACAATAGAACACTCTTTGACATTAATAGGGGTCCAGAACAACGTGAAAGGCATAATCTGCAATTTCTCACACTTAACACATTTTATACTATTGTGGCTTTGCATCTGCTATTTGAGCAAAGAGATGCGTTACTCATGCTTCAAAGTTCGGTTTGAATATCAAATCCTCTGTACTGCTTTGTTTAATCCACTCTTCCCTTTCAGGTGCAGTTGCTCATCTCCTTCTCTGTATTTCACTAAGCCAACAGTTCTCATATGGTCCATTTGCTTCATATACTCCGTATATCTTTTGTTACACATATCAAGCTATATTTGAACAGTCTTTATGGGTCCACCTATAGAAGCTGTATTAGTTCATGCCTGTAGTTGTGGTCCCCTTCTGCATGCTTTGTAACTGCTTTATAAGTAGTTGAGTAGGTGAACAGCCAAATAACTGGACAGATAAAGGAGTGATTGTATGGCTAGCGAAAATGAGTTCTTACTTAGTGCACAGCTCTACCAAGAGTTAGGAAGATGAACTAGACAGGGTCCCCTTGATTATGTGACAAATAAATCAAATATTTGATAATTCCATGTAAATAAAAAGCCATAGATAGTAAGAATTCCAAATCTTGAATTAATGAATTTCATATATAGTTTTATAAACTGAGCAAGTTCTCAATGTAAATGGAGTCTATATATATACATACATATATATACATACATATGGTACAAAGACTCCATTTATATATATTATATATATATATATAAAATCAGCATTACTGTGACACCATTTAATCTGTTACTGTGGAGTAAGGGGCTCTAGTTACTTAGCATATTATTATAGTGGACCAAATGAAAGTGAAAGTGAAGTTGCTCAGTCGTGTCTGACTCTTTATGACCCCATGGACTGTAGCCCACCAAGCTCCTCTGTCCATGGGGTTTTCCAGGCAAGAATACTGGAGTGGGTTGCCATTTCCTTCTCCAGGAGATCTTCCCAACCCAGAGATTGAACCTGGGTCTCCTGCATTTTAGGTAGACGCTTTATCATCTGAGACATCAGGGAAGTCAGTGGACCAAATAGTTGACCTCAAAATTGATCTCAAAAATTGCATGCCCAAATATCTCTTTTATCAATAGAGGTGTTTTTTTCTTGTTCTTTTTGGTTATCATTCTCTAGTTAGATCTTAATGACTAATTAATTATTCAGCTTAAATCATACCATCTGTTATATATTAAGATATTTTATTTGAGAATGATGTTTAATGAAAAATTAAAAGTGCTGCCTGGGTATTTTCCCCAGCATGTCTTATAGTAAAATTCTTCTTTTACATCTTCTTGTAAATCTTAGAAATTCAAGTAAAATACACTGGTGTGTTGAAAACTGATACCCTATTAATTGAATGAATAAAGCAAGACACAATTTACATTTAGCTTAATAAGCAAATCAACATGAAAGCAGCTGTATCCCATTAGCTCCTGAATTTCTGCAAAATGAAGCGGGAATCAGATATACAAAAAGAGTGTCTAAAATTGAGCAGCTTGTGGTTATGTTGCCATAGCTACCGAAGGTCTTTCTGATGCTTTACTGGGTTGGCAAAGAAATAAACCGTTTGGAGTAGTTGCACTAAACACTCTTACTCTCTGCAATAGTGCTGACATTTGACCACAAGCCTTCATTTCCTCCACAGAGTGATATGAAAGGAAGCAGGGAAAATTCAAATTGCCTCATGAACATTGGATCCATTTTCTACCAGCTGAGGGAGGGAAATCCTGCAGTTTAAGGACAAACATGAAGGTAGAAACATTTAAAATCACTTACATGCTATCTACCAAAAGCCGGTCAGATGCCTCTGAATGAAAATAGACCCATTCGGGAGGCAGTTTTGGAAGTGGAGACTGAAAGTGACAGTGAACTGGAAGATTATCTTAAAGGAACCCCCCTTTCCTTAAGGAACTCCCTGTAGATGTACATGGCCACATCAAAGAAATTTCTGACACTAGTTTGACTCTGCAGGTATAAAGAGAAATGTATCCAAGAGGAAATAAAGTTAGAGAGAGGTATAAAGTACACCACTCTTTAAAAATAGATGCAAAGGGTAAATGTTATATTTTTTCCAGGAGTCTCAGTAGCATCAAATAGAGCTGTTTTAATGGCATAATTTTCTAGAGGATCATAGTAGAATCATGGGGAAGTTATAGTGATTCCAAGAGTACTATGGAATATACCGTGTTCTTTTGGAATGGAAGCCAACACTGCCTCCATCGTGACACTTTTTTATTAAAAACACACACACATACACACTTTATCTTTTAAAATAAGGTTAAACAGAAAGTTAGAGAAATTTCTGAAGAGTTCAGCATTCTCGGCTGGCATCAGAGAGGGCCACAGGTCTCAGAATTCTTCCTGTTTCAATTTTCCTCCTCGGTGAGCTTTTCTGCCCTGATAAAATCACCAATACTACATTGATCCCAGTAATAGTTTTCCTTAAGTTTCAAGCTCAAGAATGGACAACCTCTTAACATGCCCTGTTGTTGTTGTTCAGTTGCTAAATTGAAAGGAACGGACATTTTAATTTCTATTACAGGAGAATGACAAGGTTAGACTCAAATCTGTCTGTCCTAGGGATTAGGATAGGTCATGGAATGGCACCCATGTCATGACTATAACTCTAATACAGGGTCCAAAACCTTTAAACCAATCCATTTTCTAAATTCCAAAGCAAAAAGGAAGAAAAAATGAAAGAAAACTATGAATTAATGTAAATAATATTATTACTGGTGTTATTCCATAAAAATCCAGTGGACTGTATTTGTACTCTGTTACCAGTTTCTCAGGAGACAAATTATATGATGCTGGGGACATTATTTCTTTCTAATTCATTCATTCATTCTCTTTGTTTCCCCCAATCTCCCTTTCTCTCTAAATCTAAGAAAAATACTTATGTAAAAATCTGCACCAAGCTTTAGCAGTGATTAATCAGTACAGATATCCATAGCTATGCTATGCTGTGCTAAGTTGCTTCACTTGTGTCCAACTCTTTGTGACCCCATAGACTGTAGCCCACCAGGCTCCTCTGTCCACGGGATTCTCCAGGCAAGAATACTGGAGTGGGTTGCCATGACCTTCTCCAGGGGATCTTAATGATCGAGGGATCAAACCCACCTCTGTTATGTCTCCTGCATTGGCAGGCGGGTTCTTTACCATTAATGCCACCTAGAAAGCCCATTCATAGCTATCAGTTCAGTTCAGTTCATTCGCTCAGTCATGTCTGACTCTTTGTGACCCCATGAATCGCAGCACGCCAGGCCTCCCTGTCCATCACCAATTCCCGGAGTTCACTCAGACTCACTTCGAGTCGGTGATGCCATCCAGCCATCTCATCCTCTGTCGTCCCCTTTTCCTCCTGCCCCCAATCCCTCCCAGCATCAGAGTCTTTTCCAATGAGTCAACTCTTCACACGAGGTGGCCAAAGAACACCCAGAGTTGATCTCCTTTAGAATGGACTGGTGGGATCTCCCTGTAGTCCAAGGGACTCTCAAGAGTCTTCTCCAACTACCTCTAAATTATTTCCTTCCTTTTGCAAAATAAAATTTAAATGAATCTTATACTGGTGAATTATTACAGCTTATATATTAAAAGGCTTTTGATTAAATGGATACAATATTTTAAGGAGCCTAATTTTAGCAACAGCAAATAGTTGAAGGTTTACTTTTGTGCTCAAAGATGGTAAAATGTTTACTTGAGCATGTGCATATGCATTATCTTAATGTGCATTACTTACTTATGAAATAACGTTAAGAAATGTTACAGAATGATTTAGAAATAAATGCAGGCATTTTCTTTACAGAAATGTTTTAACTTTTGTTCGTATATAACTCTTCAACAAGAGTTTCTGCTCTGGCAACCTGATATTAATATGTGAACAAATACTACATCATCAGATTGTTAAAGAATTTAACTGACTCTAAAATTACAGCATAAGAAAATTTGGAAATGAAGATTTAGGGTAACAGTTTCAGTGCTTCTAAAACAATGGCTGAAGTAATCATAGTATCAAATAGGTCAGCATGTTTTTCTTCAGAACAGCAATTAAGAAAAAAAAAATCACAGTTCTTTAGCTAAGATGAATAAGTAAGGCCAAACAGGCAATTTTAACATTTTTCCTGGTGGGAGGGTATGTGTATTTGTGTGTATGTTTATGACACTGTGTGTGTGAGTTGTTTGCTTAATTCTAGTGGAAGCATTTAGATGGCAGAAACAAAAGATTAGATGATTTTTTTTTTCTCATAAGTGTGCCTCAAAATAATGCAAAAAAGAACAGCTGTACATGTCTTAGCTCCACTGGTTTGAAACAAGACATATATAGTGTTCTGTGTATTCTTGATGCTATTTTGCCTTTCTTGAAAAAAGAGGACAAAGGAACTTTAAGTTGCCAGGCATATGAAATTTGAAAAAACATAATCCTGATATTCTATTTCTTATGCCTCCTTTGCTTTCAGAGCAAATGTGCAAGGAATGGGCTGCCAGAGTAGAAATGAAGTTACTTCCACTGAGGACCAGACACGCCTTTTCCTGTATCTAAGGTGTAGCATCACCAGCAGCCTGTCTTTGGATAACTAGTGTCGAGTTTTGTCTGCAGTGTGATAGTGCTTCTTTTCTTCGCCTGCTGTTGTCAGTTAGAGCAGAACACATTTAGGTTAAATAGAAGTCTTACCGGGTTCTCTTACTATGGCCCTTGAGGAAAGGGGTCCTCATTTTTGGGAATCAGGACACTGGACAAGCAGAGACAAAAATTGTAGGGTTGGGACGCACAAGTCCCCCGAGTGGGTCAAAGGCAGTGCTGCTTAGATGAGCCACTTCTGCTTCCACCTCTCCTTTCCTGCCTCCACATATTCTGGCAATCAGGAACACTACACCGTAAGCCTGCTGGTGAGAATGTATGCAGCATCGTGCATAACAGTGTCCCAGTCTATGGAAGGTCATCTCTGTGTGAACATTTGGATCTCTGAGGCTTGACTTTTCCTAACTACCTGTGCCTTAGTTACTGTAGAAACTTCTTTGTTCACTCTTTAAGTTGACGTTCTGAATAAAAGTTTTCATTCTTTCCCTTTTTAGTGTTAGTTCAGAGGAAACTATATTTTTTCCAAAAAGAAAAAAAAGTTAGAAATATAAGTGAATGATTATAACTTGATTCAAAAGAGTGATGCAGTCAGTGCAAAAAGAGAGGGAGAGAAAAAAAAAAGGTAGACTTGACCATGTGGAATTGTAACACTATTGTGTGGCACAATCACAATTGGCAAAATCAAAGAGCAAAAGTCAATTGGGACCAAAAAATAACTATAACATATACAACAATTAAAAGGTTATATTCTTGGTATATAAATAATTATCACAATTTATTTAATAAAGATGAATATCCCAATAGAGAAATAATGTAACATAAATGGGCTATACACAAAAGAAAACTTAAAAAGATAATAAGTACATAAAATGTTGACTTTCACTAGAAAGAAAGATCCATTGCAAACAAAATCATTATCTTTTACTTATATGATAAGAAATATTATTGCTGTGTAGAGTGTCTTAAAATGGTCACTGTCAAATCTGAACCTTAAAAGCATCTTTTTTTTTTTTTTTTCCTTCAGAAAACAGAAACTGGTCCCAGAAAAATTTCACTGAGGGAGGGGCATCTGAACACATTTGTAAGGTATAAATACATGTGAGCTGAGCTTCCTTGATGGCTCCGTGGTAAATAACCTGCCTGCCAGTGCAAGAGACACAGATTCTATGCCTGGGTCGGGAAGATCCCCTGGAGAAAGAAATGGCAACCCACTCCAGTATTCTTGCTGGGAAATCCCATGGATGGAAGGAACTTGGTGGACTATAGTCCATGGGGTCACAAACAGCACTATGTGAGCTACATTGTAGAATTTTTAGTAGCAATAAATATTATCTTTTAAATTGCTCATGTCCCAAAACAACAAAAATGTAGAATAATTCTGTTTATATATATACATATATATATAGGGATGATTTGGGAGAATAGCATTGAAATATGTATACTATCATGTAAGAAATGAATCGCCAGTCTATGTTCAATGCAGGATGCAGGATGCTTGGGGCTGGTTTATGGGGATGATCCGGAGGGATGATGTGGGGTAGGAGGTGAGAGGGGGGTTCATGTTTGGGAGTTCGTGTACACCCGTGGCAGATTCATGTCAATGTAGGCCAAAACCAATAGAGCACTGTAAAGTAAAATAAAGTAAAATGGAAGCTTTAAAAAAAAAAAGAAAAGAAAAAATGAAACGGTATGAGTTTTTGAATAGGGAACAGATCCAGTTATATAAGGATTTCAGAACTACATGTTATATAACTAAAACCATTAAGATTTGTTGATTATATTTTGCTAGCGTTCAGTTTAATATTTATGGCATGATTCCTGAAAAATTGTCCATAAGAATGTTAATAAAACAAGAGTTAATATTTATTCTTATGAGAAAATGTGTCAATTCATCTAAGTTATCCACAAAAGAATCTATTTATAATTTTATGATTAAAATGTTTTTAATATTTGTAAGTAGGCTGATTACATTCTGTCTCTTATACACATCTAGATGTGTATAAGAGACAGAGATATTTTTTTTTTTACAATTTCACTCAATTCTCACAATATTTCATAATCTGATTCATATAGTTGTATGCATTCATGTACAGACACCACCCATACACACACATACACTTGTACCTCACTCACATGTAGGTACTCTATTTAGATAAAATAGAATCTTTTTTTCTTGTAAGTTTTGCTGAGGAAAAACACCTACATTTCATCTCATAGAATAGCTTGCTAGAATTTAATTGTCTCCAAATTACAAAAAAAGGTAAAAAATAAGTGAGAAATTATAACTTGCCCCCAAAGAGAGATGTGATCAAACCAAGAAAATAAGGCCAATTCTTGCAAGGCTCTATCAGAAATTTGGTATGCTGCCAGAGGAGTGAATGAAAAAGGAAAAAAATCTGTGTTAGGGCTTAAGAGAAATTAACAACCGATGAAGAGAGAAAATCAAAACAAAACAAAACAATTCAATTCCTACAAAGAACACATCTGAAAAAGTCCATATAGCACAACAGAAAATCAGCTTTCAAAAGAAGAGGAAAAAAAAAGAAAGAAACCCTCAAAATTGGCATATGGCATTCTCAGCTGGAGGAAAGTTATAATTTAGAAATATAAGTCTTTACCTTCTGAAAAGCATGACAAGAGGAGCGCAGCAGACTTCTCCCTTAAATAAGCTCTCAGCATATTAGAGGGCAAGGACATCTCTATATTCTTCCAACTCCACACATTCAAACAACACACACGCATGAATTCCCCAAGTCCCCTGTACGTTCACTAATTATCTATATCGTGGTTATGCACTTTTCTGTGATTCCTGTTCTACTCAGACAAACTATTTTCCCGTAACTTCTCTGAAATCAACGACTTCACAAACTGTGGAAATAGGTCAAGATATCAAGGTTTTACAATGTGTAAAGGAAATCAAGGGAAGTTAGCAGTATTTTAATGACAATAAATAATGATTTGCCTGTATTTAAAACATTCTCAGAATCTCAGAAATTTGCATGTCGATGAAACATAAGCAAAATTAAATTTTAGAGACAAAAGGGATCTTGAAGTTTAATCATACCTCTCTCTGCCACTATTTTGGTTCATTAGTGAGGCAACATAATTTGTCTGACATCTCATAGATGGCGACAGGTGGATGTGGGGCCAGAACTTAATTCCTCACTTATGTTTAGTATGTGTGTTTGTCATTCAGTCATGTCTGACTCTTTGTGACCTCATGGACACTAGCCCCCAAGGCTCCTCTGTCCATGGGATTCTCCAAGCAAAAATGCTGGCGTGGGTAGCCTTTTCTTTCTCCAGGGCATCTTCCTGACCCAGGGATCAAATCCAGGTCTCCTGCATTGCAGGTGGATCTTTACTGTCTGAACCACCAGGGAAAAGAAAGTGTTAGTCGCTCAGCCGTGTCTGACTCTTTGCAACCACATGGACTGTAGCCCACCAGGCTCCTCTGTCCATGGGATTTCCAGCACATTTCATATATATGTATATATATATATATATGTCCAATATATTGTATATCAAAATATCAAGTGAGCTCAAAAACATTGTGGACACGATCAATAAAGTGTTGTTGTATAACCTCTATGTAATTGAAAGTGTGTTAAGGACTATGGTTGTCTATAAGGATGTTAATATGTGACCCCAGTGGTCTTCAAGGTTGAGATGTCAAAATAATTAAAGGCAGAAGTCATCTTCCTATCATAATTATCAAAGCTAGACAGGAGTTCAAACAGTAAAAGTTTTTACTTCTTTCATAAAATATAATAATATGCTTCATTATATATTTTATGAAAGAACAGAAAGCTTATATTTACACATGTAGAAAGCTTAGATTTTCACATATATATGCAAGGATGGGATGAGAAAATTTTAGAAAAAATGTAGGTAAACATGAACTATATCTGTTATTAAACAAAAAAATTTGTTCTTTCTCAGTGACTTTATATATTTCTCCCCACCTTTGTTAAGGTTATAAACAGAGAAATGCTGTGATAAGTTACCTTGTACTAAAGCAGTTTTTTATATCCATGGAATGTGATTGGCCATTGACTCTTGATCTCTATTACTGATTCTCTTTAGTTATGTCAATAACCACATGACAATGAGATCTTTCATTTTGCCATATGAATTTGGTATATGTACAGTGATATGTGGCTTTTATAGACAATTAGATTTTTTGCTGTTGTTGATATGAATATCATTATTGCTGTTAGTCTTCCTAAGAAGAAGAAAGATTAAAACTCAGCTTCACATAGCAGATTCTGTTCAGTTCAGTTCAGTCACTCAGTTGTGTCCAACTCTTTGCAATCCCATGGACCGCAGCATGCCAGTCTTCCCTGTCTGTCACCAACTTCCAAAACTTGCTCAAACTCACGACCATCGAGTTGGTGATGCCATCCAACCACCTCATCCTCGGTTGTCTCCTTCTCCTCCTGCCTTCAATCTTTCCCAGGATCAAAGTCTTTTCCAAAGAGTCAGTTCTTCACATCAGGTGGCCAAAGTATTGGAGTTTCCTCTTCAGCATCAGTCCTTCCAATGAATATTCAAGACTGATTTTCTTTAGGATGGACTGCTTTGATCTCCTTGCAGTCTAAGGGACTCTCAAGAATCTTCTCCAATGCCACATAGCGGATTACAAACTCCAATCAAATTTGTTATTCAAAACTAGAAAATAGCATCCCTGGAAAATCATAGTCCATATCTTAATCAGGCTATCATCATGTCCTCCATGGATCCAAGAACTGACATTAGTGGTTCATCTATTTTGGTGAAACTGCATGCCTCCAAAGAGAAGATTGATTGACACTCACCTCCCATTTTAATTTAGAAAAATCCTGACTGGTTATACTCATATTGATCTCACAACTTAAAGGATGGGTCTTGTCAAATTTCAGGAAACACTGTTGTTTTTAGTGGATAGAAAGACTTTCTGGAAGAGAACTCAGCTGACATGTTTCATATCTTTTACTTGCTAACATGACTGATAATGTTTCTCTATACTCACTGGCATGAGACTAATAAGAAAGTCATACCAAACTACTGATATCAAAGAAAAACATGAGGCATGAGGCATTCAGAAGGTCCCCATGCAATTTGATGATTTAAGAAGAAAACACAGGAAAATGATGGATTACTTTCTAATACTAGGAACATGCATGGGTTATATAGAAGGCTGTTACTCTCATTTTTTTAAAAAGCAAAAAATTTCTGAAATATCTGGAGTTCTTATTATGTTACATAATATTTTCTTATTTGACCTTTAAAATGACTGTCCTTACCTTAATTTGCCTGTTGAAAATCTACACTGAATTGCAGCAAATCATCTCATATCCTAAAAGTCAGTGAATGGAATTAAACATATATTTAAGTTAACATTTATGTTCAATAGAATTCCCTGGCATTATAAGATTAAGACTCTGTTTCTTCACTGCCAAGGATCCAGGTTCAACACCTCATTGGGGAGCTAAGATCTCATAAGCCATAGGGGCGCAGCCAAAACAAAAGAAAAAGAAAAACAAAACATTGTGTTCAAGACATGTTAAACCTTCACAGAAACAGAAGAAGAGAATAACATTTTTGTACAAGACATAAAATATAAACAAAATTAATTATAATATGATGCAGAATATGCTACCAATGTGATAGCAGAGGCAAATATAAAGTGAGATGCTATAGGAAAATGTTTATTTTCTTCTTGCTTCAAGAAAGAGTTCAGAGAATAGCTGAAGTTGATTTAGGCATAAGAAGGAGTGGGATTTCAGATGTGTTGGACAGTGACAATTCTGAAGGCCATCTTTTTCCTTGTACTGTCCCAGGGCATAAAGTCTGGCATGAGTATTTGAAGACAGAGGTTAACAAGGGCCCAGAGAATGCCCTCTGGGTTAGGAAGATCCTCTGGAAGGGAAAGAGTAATCCAGTCCAGTGTTCTTGCTGGGAAATTCCATGGACAGAGGAGCTGGCAGGCTACAGTCCATGGGGTCTCAAAGATTCAGACATGACTGAGAACACACACAGAGAGTGTCCATCGCTCCTTAAGACATCTCACTTATGCGTGTGTATATATATCATCCCAACTTGTATATGTGCGGGGCAAACTCAGTTCTAATTGTGTCTCACGTCTAGATCGGTTTCCCATGTATTTGGTTTGGGCAAATTCCTTCTGGTTGTTCTGGTTTTAGCCTAGGTTTTCTGTTCTATTTACTAACTTAAGTAGACTTGACTTTTCCATCTCTACATTCCTGTAGCACATGCTCTGTTTTTATTTAACTTAATAGTGTATTGTGGTTACATGATAGTGTATTATAGTTACATGATTTTGTATTATAATCTCCAACCTTGGATTATAAACTCTTTAGAGCTAAACAAGTGAATGCTATTATTTCTGTACTCTCAGAGTTCACCTTATAAACTGATGTGTTGTACATTTTCAGTGAGTCGTCACTGTTTTTGCCATAGGAAAGAATGAATGGACATAGAGGTGTTTTTAACCTCCTCCCATTATTTTGACTTCTCCTTTATGATGGGAATAGGATGACTCACTCTTTACAAGGAACATGATCATGGCTATGAGTATGTGTTTTATCCAAGGGTTGTATTTCTACCTCTGTTCTCCCTGGAGCATATTTAACATATAATTTTGTGGAACTAAAACAAAAGAGTTGAAAGCTTGTGTAAAACCACATAAGTTGTTCACAGTTACTGAAGAATTCATGAAGAGACAACTACACCATTTCCTTTCATTGCTGAGTATCTAAGACTATTCTTCCTCTGATACCAGTCATAACTGGAAGGAAGGCAGTACTGCAGTGAGACTATCTCATAACACTATCAGATTGTTCAATAAAAGCATCACTGTGATAATTTTCCATATCAAAACATAAGTGTCTCTTCAAATGCAGCATTTAGTTATAAAAATTTTAAAGTCATTTGGCTACCACACATTTGAATGCCTAGTTCATAAAACAGAAATAACTACCATAAGTAGACCCATGAGTTTGCAATATCTGACTTTTAGGTTACATGAATTAAAGGTAATGAGCTACACAGTAACAATACAAAATTTTATCACAGATGATTCTTCAGCTGTTCAAAATCTGTAGAAATGTTTATAACTCTTAAATAATAATTAATTATGAACCTTAGTATCTGCTAAACAGTTCTCTGATGGGAAATGCAATAATTTAGGAATAAATAAAGGAAAAAATAATATATGATTGAAAATACTTTTTAATACTGTAATTAACAGAGTTTGTACTTAGCACTTAGCTATGTCTTAGAGGTTCAGTACTATGAAAATTACACAGTGTTATTATAAATTGCAGATGATTGTGCTGTGCCACAGACATAGCTTTCAAATGGTCACAGTATCACATGGGTTGTTTAGGTTTCAACAGCGAACAAGGGTGATCTCATGGATATGTAATCTGCTTTATTTTTTAAATTTCATATGGAATATTGAAATTCTTATGTTATAAAATATCAATGTATATAATACATAACTTATACAAGTCTTTATTTATAACTACCTGTACCATTTTTAGGGCTTCCATGGGGGCTCAGATGGTAAAGAATCTGCCTGTAATGCAAGAGACCCAGGTTCGATCCCTGGGTCGGATATCCCCTGGAGAAGGGCATGGCTACCCATTCCAGTATTTTTGCCTGGAGAATTCTATGGACAGAGGAGCCTGAGGGCAATAGTCCATAGGGTTGCAAAGAGGTGGATTCACTGAGCAACTAACATTTTCACTTTCATACCATTTGGGGGGCTTCTCAGCTGGCTCAGTGGTAAAGAATCTACCTGCCACTGTAGGAGACACAGGAGACGTGGATTCAATCCCCAGTTAGGAAGATCCCCCTGAGAAGGAAATGGTAATCCACTACAGCATTCTTGCCTAGAAAACCCCATGGACGTAGGAGCCTGGTGCACTACAGTCCACGGGGCTGCAAAGAGTTGGACACAACTGAAAACGAGCGTGCATACCATTTTTACTCCATCCCAGCATGCCATTGTATCTCCTTTCTGGCAAGTCTTTTATGTATATATATAATATATATATTTACACTTGTGATGTATGGCATTTGTGTATGGTTAAGTATTTATTAATATATGTATTATAATATAAATATTATTATAGAGCTATCTGCTTTTTTCACTTAAAATGTCTCAAGAACAAAGGTACACATATATTTAAGCTTCACTTTAATATTTTAAGTTCATAATTCCACATTTTGACTACATCACAGTAGTTTAATACTGGTTTTCTCTTCATGGACATTTAATTTGACTCAATATTTGCCTGGTAAAGAAATGCCAGATTTCTTTTTGGCATCATGGAATAACAGAAAGATGATTAAACCTCTCAAATTACAAAACTAGAAACCTGAAGAAAATACATGAAACAGCCTTTTCAGAAATTGGACAGTAAGTAAGACAGGCCTGTCATCTCTGAAGAAGAGACCAGTCAAGGCAAGGCTTGAAATTGGGCCTGATTTCATGCTGGAGGCACATTACAGACCAGAGTCCAGGGACAGCCAAGCAGAACCCAGCAGTCCTGCTGAACCGAGGATGCAAAGATTAGAATTTATGGAGGCAGAGGTTTGAAAGATTAAATTCTTTAGAGGAGGGATTATGGAGAAAAAGAATGAAAAATCCTTTAGGTGTTCTCTTGAGTATGAGGAATATTGAAAATACATGACTAGGATAAAATTCTGTGAGGTTGGACAAAGAGCTTCTGAAATTTTCCCTGAACTAACTCAGAAGTAGGACTCATTAGTTTTTCCACCAGCTGGAGTAAAGTACTTCTTTTGTTGTTGTTCACTCAAATTGTTGAGTAGAGACCCCTGAAAGAACCATGCTCTAGTAACAGGGCTGAACTATTGCTAGGGGAAAGAATGTTCTAAATTTGCCAAAAAGGCATTTAGTGGAAGTCTCAAGTTAATCAAATTGAACTTCAAGTTACACAAAGGCCTATAAGAACAAATGAATTTATTCTTTAAAGATTACAACATTAGTCAAATACTACACAACATAAAAGTACAATGTCCAGCATCAAATAAAAAATGAGCGTGCAAGCGAAAGGGGGAAAATATGATCCATAATCAAGAGTAGAATCACCAAAAGAAATAAAACTTAATTAAAAAAAAAACAGAAATGATGGAATTAGCATGACTAGATATTAACACAAACATTATATTAAGTTCAGCTATTTCAAGGGAAATGTAAATACAGTGAAGAGATGTTGAAGACTACTCATTAAAATTATTCTCAGTTCATATATTCCTGTTGCAGTATTCTAAACTAAGCATGGCATCGTGTATTATTATTAGGAAATATAAAATAGCATGAAAATAACCTCTACTTTGCAAACAAAGGTCTAAATAGTCAAAGTTATGGTTTTTCCAGTAAGCATGTATAGGGATGAGAGTTAGACCATAAAGAAGGCTGAACACCAATGCTTTTGAACTGTGATGCTTGAGAACATTCCTGAGAGTCCCTTGGCCTGCACAGAGATCAAATCAATCAATCCTAAAAGAAATCAACCTTGAGTATTCATTGGAAGGACTGTTGCTAAAGCTGAAGCTCCAATACTTCGACCACCTGATGCCAAGAGCTGACTCATTGGAAAATACCCTGATGCTGGGAAAGAGTCAAGGCAAAAGGAGAAGGGACAACAGAGGATAAGATGGTTAGATAACATCACTGACTCAATGGACTTGAATTTGAGGAGGAGGAGAAAGTGGAGGACAGAGAAGCCAGATGTGCTGCCATCCATGGAGTCTCAAAGAGTGAGATGTGACTTAGTGACTGAAGAACAAAAAAAAAACCTCTACAGGCAAAACGCCTCAAAACACTAGTAATGATCTAACTTTTACTCGTGTCTCAGCAAAGACAGCTGCTAACGTGCAAATAAAGCTCCTACTGGTATGGCGATAATGAAAAACAGAGCTATATTAGCGAACAGAACAGTGAGCAGATTCTAGAGCTTTTTCAGTTGCAATGCCAAAAAGCTTACCCCAGTCTCACCTTTCCCTCCTCTGAAGAGCCTTGCTTGTTTCCAGCCACAGTTGTTATCCACACTGGGGAAATTCACATCCTTTCATTTTCTGTAGTTTATGGTACATGCCTCAATGAGAGGACTGATAATAATATTAATACCTAGCTGAACACTGAGTCCTACTCTGTAGACACCGTGTTAACCATTTTACACATCAAATCTTATTAAATCCAATAAAATTTTAAAAATCAATAAACGTACCAAGGTTATACTCTGACTCAATCCAAAACTGACACTGTGAAAAAATTATTTTTAACCAATATGCCAGACAATCCAAATTTGTTATATCAGTTGCTTGTGAGTATAATGTCCAAGACTAAGACCAGAATATGAAGCTGGAAATCACACGATATGGGTGCTCAACAGACATGTGAGAGAACCAGTGACTTTTAAATTGTTTTCAGACAACAGAGCTCATGTGAAAGCTTTATTTAGGATGTACATTATCTAAAGATTCTATTCAAACCTGTCTAGGTATTTTGAAAGAAGAAAAACCCAATCAGCTTTTATTGACATAGCTGCAATCTATGCAATCTGCCTTAAACAAAATTAGGACAGAAAATCAATTGGGCTTGACATAGGAATAAAACTTTCAAGTCAAAGAACCCTAAGTAGGCTGATTACATTCTACATGCTGTGTAGGAGTGATTTGACTTAAGCATGCTAGCTAAGTTACATGGATTTATGCCTGAGAATTTCTGTGTGTTTTGGACTTTAGTTGTAGTTTAATTCAGATGCAAGGTGCCTTTTAAGTGGAAGAAATGTTTAAATTCAAAGGACTGCATACTACTTCCCAAATGTGTAGCCTTATCCAAATGTTATAATGAGTGTGTTTTATATATATTGACATCTGTGAACAGAAAACTTTTTATCAAGTCAAATACAGGAAAATAAGATCCATATGTCATTCCAAGGAAAAGAAAGTAATACAGCCGCCTCTTCTGATGAGATTCAAGAAAGAAAGAAGTATGCAGAAAGAGAGGGAGAGGGAGGGACTAGACCTAGAGGTAATCCCCATGCCAAAAACAGATCCGTGAATGTCTTATATTGTCTTCATCTCTCTTAAACCATTAATCATGGGCCTATTTGAATGTGTTTTCCTTTTTTCTTCTCTTTTCAAAGAAGCATTAAACTGTCAAACTACAAACTTATCCTGGTACAAAAATATGCAGAAAAGTTATAAATATAGATTCAGTTCAGTTCAGTTCAGTTCAGTTGCTCAGTCGTGTCTGACTCTTTGCAGCCCCATGAATCGCAGCACGCCAGGCCTCCCTGTCCATCACCAACTCCCAGAGTTCACTCAGACTCGCGTCCATCGAGTCCGTAATGCCATCCAGCCATCTCATCCTGCTGTCCCCTTCTCCTCCTGCCCCCAATCCCTCCCAGCATTAGGGTCTTTTCCAATGAGTCAACTCTTCTCATGAGGTGGCCAAAGTACTGGAGTTTCAGCTTTAGCATCATTCCTTCCTAGATGTTCAAATTCCCATAATTATATTTCTCCCTTTACTTTTTCTTTTTAAATTAAGTATTTTGATTGCAGACATACATTGAGTTGTCTGGAATATGCCATCATTTCGTTGTCACCAATATATTATCATTAAGGTCATTTGGTGTCCAGAAAAGTAACTGGCTAAACATGTTAAAGCAAAGCTGAGTTAACTCCATATGATGACAGATGGCAACTAGATTATGGTGGAGATAATTTTGTAATGTATAAAAATATCAAATCATTATGTTGTACATTTGAAATCAATATAATATTGTAAGTTAGTTATAATTCAATAAAAAAAGAGTTGATAATATCTTCTCATGAGGTGGCCAAAGTACTGGAGTTTCAGCTTTAGCATCATTCCTTCCTAGATGTTCAAATTCCCATAATTATATTTCTCCCTTTACTTTTTCTTTTTAAATTAAGTATTTTGATTGCAGACATACATTGAGTTGTCTGGAATATGCCATCATTTCGTTGTCACCAATATATTATCATTAAGGTCATTTGGTGTCCAGAAAAGTAACTGGCTAAACATGTTAAAGCAAAGCTGAGTTAACTCCATATGATGACAGATGGCAACTAGATTATGGTGGAGATAATTTTGTAATGTATAAAAATATCAAATCATTATGTTGTACATTTGAAATCAATATAATATTGTAAGTTAGTTATAATTCAATAAAAAAAGAGTTGATAATCATTTGAGTGGAATTTGCAGTTAAAGAAGTGATTGTGCTGTGCTTAGTCACTCAGTCGTGTCCAACTCTTTGCAACCCCATGGAGGGTGCTGTGCCAGGCTCCTCTGTCCATGGGGATTCTCTAGGCTAGAATACTGGAGTGGGTTGCCATGCCTGCCTCCAGAGAATCTTCCCAACCCAGGGACTGGCCTCAACCCAACTCAAGGTCTCTCATCTTGCAGGTGGATTCTTTACCATCTGAGCCACAAAGAAGCCCAGAAGAAGTGCATATCTGTTAACTACTTTTCATCATAGAAAATATTTTCACCTGCTTTCTTGAGCAGCGACTTTCTCCTCCATCTGGGTAACTAAAGAGTTACACCGGCAATTTTTAAATTTCTCAGAGCTTGGTAAGCTAGCATTTCCTAGGAGTCTTCATGTTCTACAAAACAGAATGTGTAATATGTATACAAGCGTCATTTTAGAATATGTCACCTAAACAACCACTAGAGAAATGAAAGACTAATATATGCCATATGCCGCCTTTTAGAAAGTACTATATTTTCAGGACATCTTACATGAAAAAGGACATTTTTCATTACTTCTTGGTTCAATAATATCTGCTATATTGTATAGTGAGTCTCTCTTTAACATATAGAAACACATCATTCTAAATCTACATTATTTTCTAAGAAACACTAGACTCAGAAAAACTGGATTATTTTAGTTATATGGATGTGTTGTATGTCTCAATGTGCACTCAGAAAAATCTTATAAAAAGGACAACTGGAATTTTACATCCATAACCACTTAAAAGCCACACCCCTTGTAAGCAATATGCTTGAGAGCATTTATCTCTAATGTATAAAGAATAAAACTAATCAGAAGTAATACTTTTGATAGTGGTCAATTTTTAAGTTGCTCAAACTGCTGCCTATCACTTAAGAAGCCTTACATTCCTCAACAACTTAAAGTGCTTAAACAATCGGAAAACTTAATTTTACACTTAAAAAGATCTAAGAAAGACAGTAGCTACAGGATTGGTTCATTCAGTTACTCACCATTAGCACCAAGAACCCAAAGTTTTGGGTTTTTTTTCCTCCAGGCTTATATAATCAGTGTTGTTCAAGTAGTCTTTTGGATCTCCTCCTATTTGAAAGATTGCTGCAAAATTCTAGGTGATATATGCAGTGATATCAGTATCCAGCAGAAAAAAAATGAGCCTCCTTCTTTTCTTAATTGGTGAGGATACCTTCCCCAAAGATAGCCACATGCTTGCCCCCAAAACTTGCTGCCTAATAAGGCCACATTTCCATGGTACATCAATCACACTCAAGGGTAATATGATCACCATGCTAGGTTAATAGGAATCAGCTGAACAGACAGCTTCAGAAGTTCTGTTGCAAAGAAGGAAGGGCATCGGCATAAGTGTGGAGAGAAAAGAGGGTACCCAATGCTATTCTGACTTGTCATATTTATAAAATAGATATGTTGTGAAAAGGGTATTAAATTCTGAGTGATGTAAATACTTAGGTTTGCATACTCTGTAAAAATAATTATTTCTCAAAACATAAGTTAATAAGACTAAGATGGGAAATTTATGCAGAGATAGCTAAATAAATGGTATAGCTGGAAATTTAAATATTCTCTAACAGAACGTCAATTTTAAAAAGCCAGCTTATCCTTATATTGGGCTTCCCTGGTGGCTCAGTGGTAAAGAATCTGCCTAACAATGCAGGAAACGTAGGTTGGAGCCCTGGGTCAGGAAGATCCCTTGAGGAAGGAAATGGCAACCCACTCCAGTACTCTTGCCTGGGAAATCCAATGAACAGAGGAGTCTGATGGGCTATAGTCCATGGAATTGTAAAGAGTCAGAAGCAACTTAGCAACTAAAAAACAACAACAATCCTTGTGTCTCTCAGCACTTATCCATCTTCCTTCCCAAATGATCTAGAAATGTTTTGTCTGTCTATATTCTAGACTCAATCACTTGGCTTTCATATGAAAAACACACACACTCACACTTTGACAATTTACAGTATAAAATTATATTTGCTATACTGAGCTCTGATTTTTCCATTGCCATTTTTAAATAATTTGTTCATTATCACAAATAATAGGATGTTTCATAATATGTGAAACATTTTGGCAAATAGATTTTTGTCTAGGGTAAAATTAAATATGAGTAAAACATTTATTATGTACCATTTTACAAAGGGAAATATGTGTTGACCATGAATCTCTTTAAGTTACTTTAAAGTGCAGCTTGGCTTTACTTGACACTCTGTCTGTTAAAAAAAATGTGGGGGGGGGGCGGCGGGGGGGGCTTCCTATTCATCATTTGAAGACATTTTGAAAATCTTTTCTCACACATGATATTTGAGCCGAATTCTAGAGACACGAGTTCAATCCCTGGGTCAGGAAGATCCCCCGGAGGAGGGCATGCCAACCCACTCCAGTATTCTTGCCTAGAGAATCCAGTGGACAGAGGAGCCAGGCAGGTTACAGTCCATAGGGTTGCAAAGAGTTGGACTTGACTGAAGCAACTTAGCATACACACACTGGCCTCAATGGTCCAAATAAGTTTCAGTTCAGTTCTTGAATGTAACTGCATCATGACTTTTATAAATTCCTGGTCTAGAAACTTCTCTCTCGTAAAAGATATATAACATAAATGATGCTATCATTTTTTATGCCAAAATTTTCACTTTCAAAATACTGATAGCTTGGTGTAAAGCTAGATCAATGAGGATACAATTTTGCAGACAATTTCTTCTCCTTTTAAGTTTAGAATAATTCAAAATAGGTTCCATGTGCCCCTGACTTCTGTAGCTCAGTGGTTGGTGAGTATATTCTCTGAGATTTGCTTTCTTAATCAGAAGTAACTTTTTAAAAACTCTCACATTATATTTGAGAATTTGAAATATGACTCATACTCTATTTTCAGCAAATATAAAGAGTTAGATGCTTTGAAAGTGTAGTTCTTGGTAATCCCAAAGAAATAATTCAGAATCTATTGTGCATTGAAAATGTGAAGCTAGAAATATTTTTATAGCATATTTAACATGTAAATATCCAAGAAAATTAATTTTCCTTATTTCTTTTCAGGACATTTTATTGTGTTTACCATAAAATGTTCTCTCTTCAAACAGTCCCTATTTCTGTTATGAAAAAAAAGGAATGTTTATCTGGATTATCTACTCATGGATTTTTACTCTTTGGTTTTACCCATTTGTTAACATTAAAGCCATTATGAGCAAAATATCTATGAAAGCCCTTAGCCAAGAGTATCTGATGGGAATCACACTAATAAAAATGAAAAGATGTAAAAGTGCTTCTATTGAAAAGTTACAGGAGACACTGAACTTTTTTTTTATGTATACATTTTCAGAAAAGTACAAAAATATTATAGTATTTCAGAATATAGTATCTCCCATTCTTTCTGCATCCTCAAAAGATGTCTCAGTATTTTTCTTATTCTCATTGTAATTATTACTGTTATCACCACCTTATATAATACAGTGTATATAATACACCTATATAGTATATTGCATTGTCTCAGAAAATAAGAAAATAAAAATGGTGAGGTATATTTTGAAGACTTCCCATCCTAGAAATGCTGTTTCACAGTTAAGATTGAGGCTTGTATCAAAGCCAGTGGATGGTGAGACCCCACTTCATAATCTTACTTAATTATTATTATTATTTTTTTACTTAAGGTACTGTAGGTAGGAGTCACATAACATTGTTCCTAGAAATGATCACATAGTCTAAGACTAGCCGTGTACAGTGCAACGAAGCAGTTGGCTAAGCACTTGTGGGGAAAAAGCAGAAAAATTAGCTCAAAATGAGACCATAAGGATCTGGAGAATATTGCTTTCCTCATAAACAGCTCTTTGTATGGTGCTTGAGTAGTTGTTTTAAAATTTCCATATTTTTTAATTGTGTTCTAAGCAGTATTTTATCTCTCACTCTGTTTTTCCTGCTTAGCAAAGCCATTTGAATGATTTGTGGGCTCATTTTCATGTTAAATATTTTAACAAGAATGGGCTCTTGACATCAGGGAGTCAGTCAGATATAATGTAGTTCTGCTAACAAGCCTCATAAAAATATAGGAAACAGATAATAAATCTGACTTATATAGTTCATACATAATAATTTGAAATTTGAAATAATTAAGTGTCGAACACACTACGGAATCTGTGAAACATTAAGAACTTGATTCAAACAGAAAAACATATCAACCCAGATTTAAAGCTGATATTCCACTCAAATCATGTCACCAGGTCTCTGTGCTGGCTCATTGGCCATCCTAACCTAGAAATGGTGGCGAGTCCTAAGGGTAACTGCTGGAATTATGACACGTTCCTGGAGTTCTTTGAGAAGCTGGCTGGAAAAAACAGAAGCAGTGTTGAATACATTAGCCACAGCTGGTCAGGATATTTTGTTGATGATATTATCATCAATCTTTGGTTAAGAGTACATGGAAGTTCTATGAATTATTAAAATCTCTGAGCTGAAAATGAGGGAGGCACTTTGCCTTAGGGGTGGAAATTTGAGAAAGCAAAGAATGAATGAGAATAGTTATTTCTTTGGTTTTTCCGAAACATGATAATTTCTCTACCCAACATGACACCCACAATATTGAGGGATTTATATAAAACCTGATACTGCTATTTCCACAAGTACAAGTTGCCTATATCTAAGAAACATATAGAGTATTCTGTAATTTCAAATCAAAATTAAATAATGAATGTAAACAACAGTGTCAATACCAATATTATTTTATTCTGCATAGTGCTTTTCATCTGAAAATTGAGTCTTCAGAAACTAATATAAGTCTTTAAAGACTAAACTGATATAAGTATTCAATGAGTTTTATATGAGAAATATACATAATAGGTTATCTCACAAAGAATAATTGCTCAATCAACATTAGTTATTGTTAATAAAATAGTTGTTATTTCACAAAGATTATGCTTTTAACAACTTCTTACAGTTACTTGGAAAAGCAAAACTAAAAGCAAAATGTAAGTTAGGAATGACTATGCATAACATCAATTTTAGACAATGATAAGCAAAATTAAGCCTGACATTAAGGAGTTTAGTTTAATAAGATCAACTTTTCAATGTTCTCTCTTCAAACAGTCCCTATTTCTATTATGAAAAAAGGAATGTTTGTCTGGATTATCTACTCATGGATTTTTACTCTTTGGTTTTACCCATTTGTTAACATTAAAGCCACTATGAGCAAAATATCTATGAAAGCTGTTAGCCAAGAGTATCTGATGGGAATCACACTAATAAAAATGAAAAGATGTAAAAATTAACTTAATAAAATATTTTTAACTATATATAAACTAAATGAATAGGGTCAGTTCAGTTCAGTCACCCAGTCTTGTCTGACTCTCTGTGACCCCAAGGACTACAGCAGGTCAGGCCTCCCTGTCCATCACCAACTCCCAGAGCCTACTCAGACTCATGTCCATCATGTTGGTGATGCCGTCTAACCATCTAATCCTCTGTTGTCCCTTACTCCTCCCACCTTCAATCTTTCCCAGCAGCAGAGTCTGTTCCAGTGAGTCAGTTCTTCACATCATATGCCAAAATACTGGAGTTTCAGCTTCAGCATCAGTTCTTCCATTGAAGTTCCAGGACTGATTTCCTGTAGGATTGACTGGTTGGAACTCCTTGCAGTCCAAGGGACTCTTAAGAGTCTTCTCCAGAACCACAGTTCAAAAGCATCAGTTCTTCAGTGCTCAGCTTACTTTATAGTCCAACTCTCACATCCATACATGACTACTGGAAAATCCATAACTTTGACTAAATTGACATTTGTTGGTAAAGTAATGTCTCTGCTTTTTAATAGGCTGTCTAAGTTGGTCATAGCTTTTCTTCCAGGAGTAAATGTCTTTTAATTTCATGGCTGCAGTCACCATCTGCAGTGATTTTGGAGCACCCTAAAATAAAGTCTATCACCATTTCCACTGTTTCCCCATTTATTTGCTATGAAGTGATAGGAAGCTTGATGATTACCTTTTGTAATTTAACCAAAAAGTAATCTGGTATTGACTCACTGTAAGGTATGAAGGAAGAGATTTCTTTTATTCTTACAGGGTTTTGTATTAAATGGCCATGAAATATCATTTACTACAACAATCATCCAGGAATCCTTTGTGCTTTTTTTAAAAGAGAATTCAAGGATCCACTTACACATGTTTGTGATTTGGGCTTTTTTAAAAAAATCTGTTTGTTTGTCTGTCTTTTTGTCCTTGCACCAAAGCACAATTTTTTACATAATGTGATATTTAGAAAGTCTGTATATCTTATAGTATCTTCTTTAAGTGTTTCTTAGTGATTTTTTCTTTATTTCATTGTCCATATCAGTATTAGAATTTTTGTTCATATCAATTAGCTAAGTATAACAGACATGAAATTAATTATAAGTTAATATTAGTATGAGCCTTATTTATCAATCATGGGCTTTCTGGCCTTAACAAGTATGAAAATAACAGTTTCCTATTTATTTAGATTTTTAAAATTTTATAATTAATATTTTGTAAATATTTTCTGGGTATTTTATGTTTATGTTAATGTTTTAAAATAGACTTTTATTTGCAGAGCAGTTTAAGATTCATAGCAAAAATCAGAAAGAGTTTCCATAAGTATATATGTATATATGTGTGTGTACATATATATGTATGTATATATATATATCCATATGTATGTATACGGGCATATATATATGTGTATATGTATATATATGTATGTATACATATGCATAGGTAGCAGTTTTAGTATGTGTAACAGTTTTAGATTCATAGCAAATTTTAGCAGAAAGCTGTGTTTCCATGTGTGTGTGTGTGTGTGTGTGTGTGTGTACATATATGTGCTGGCATGCTGGCATAAATCTTTTGAAGCAAAAAATTGGTTAAAGATTTACTGAGCAGGCCCTGCTCTGAAGAGCAAGAGCCAGTTTTCCCCCCAGCCAGTCCCTCCCATCAGGAAGCTTCCACAAGCCTCTTATCCTCATCTATCAGAGGGCAGACAGAATGAAAACCACAATCACAGGAAACTAACCAAACTGATCATATGATCACAGCCTTGTCTAACTCAGTGAAACTATGAACCATGCTGTGTAGGGCCATGCAAGACAGATGGGTCATGGTGGAGAGTTCGGACAAAACATGGTCAACTGGAGAAGGAAATGGCAAAGCACTTCAGTATTCTTTCCTGAGAACCCCATGAACAATATGGAAAGACAAAAAGATATGACACTGAAAGATGAATTCCTCAGGTGAGTAGGTGCCCAATATGCTACTGAAGAAGAGCAGAGAAATAGCTTCAGAAGGAAAAAGAGTTTGAGCCCAAAGAGAAGCAAACCCAGTTGTGGATGTGTCTGGTGGTGAGTCAAGTCCAGTGCTGCAAAGAACAATGTTGCATAGGAACCTGGAATGTTAGGTCCATGAATCAAAGTAAATAGGAAGAGGTCAAACAGGAGACGGCAAGAGTGAACATCGAAATTTTAGGAATCAGTGAACTAAAATGGACTGGAATGGGTGAATTTAATTCAGAGGACCATTATATCTACTACTACGGACAAGAATCCCTTAGAAGAAATGGAGTAGCCCTCATAGTCAACAAAACAGTCTGAAATGTAGTACTTGAGTGCAATCTCAAAACCACAGAATGATCTCTGTTTATTTCCAAGGCAAACCATTCACAGTAATCTAGTTCTACCATTAATGCTGAAGAAGCTGAAGTTGAATAGTTCGATGAAGACCTACAGGACCTTCTAGAACTAACACCCAAAAAAAAGATGTCCTTTTCATCATAGGGGACTAGAATGAAAAGTAGGAAGTCAATAGATACCTGGAGTAACAGGCAAGTTTGATCTCGGAGAACGAAATGAAGCAGGGCAAAGTCTGATAGAGTTTTGCCAAAAGAAGGCACTGGTCATAACAAATACTTTCTTCCAACAACACAAGAGACGACTCTACACACAAACATCACCAGATGGCCAATACTGAAATCAGATTGATTATATTCTTTGTAGTTGAAGATGGAGAAGCTCTATATCATCAGCAAAAACAAGACCAGGAGCTGATTTTGGCTCAGATTATGAATTCCTTATTGCCAAAATCAGACTTAAAATGAAGAAAATAGGGAAAAACAGTAGGCCATTCAGGTACGACCTGAATCAAATCCCTTACAGTTATACAGTGGAAGTGACAGACAGAAGCAAGGGATTAGATCTGATAGACAGAGTGCCTGAAGAACTGTGGATGAAGGTTCATGACATTGTACAGCAGGTGGTGATCAAAACCACCCTCCAAGAGAAGGAAATGCAAAAAGATAAATGGGTGTCTGAGAAGACCTTACAAATAGCTGAGAAAACAAGAGAAGATAAAGGCAAGGGAGAAGAAAAAGGATATAACCATCTGAATGCAGAGTTACAAAGAACAGCAAGGAGAGATAAGAAAGATTTCCTCACTGATCAATGCAAAGAAATAGAGGAAAATAATAAAATGTGAAAGACTAGAGATCTCTTCAAGAAAATTAGAGCTACCAAGGGAACATATCATGCAAAGATGGGCACAATAAAGGACAGAAATGGATGGACCTAACAGAAGCAGAAGATATTAAGAAGAGGTATCAAGAACACACAGAAGAACTATACAATAAGATCTTAATGACCCAGATAACCGTGATGGTGTGATCAGTCACTTAGAACCAGACATCTTGGAGTGAGAAGTCAAATGAATCTTAGGAAACATCACTATGAGCAAAGCTAGTGGGGTGATGGAATTCCAGTTGAGCCATTTCAGATACTAAAAGATGATTCTGTGAAAGTGCTGCAACTCAGTATCCAAGCAAATTTGGAAAACTCATCAGTGGCCACAGGACTGGAGAAAATCAGTTTCCATTCCAATCCCAAACAAGAGCAGTGCCAGAGAATGTTCAAACTACTGAACAATTGCATTCATTTCACATGCTAGCAAGGTAATGCTCAAAATCCTTCAAGCTAGTCTTCAACAGTAGATGAAGTGAGAACCTCCAGATGTACACGGGGAAATTATAAAAGGCAGAGGAGCCAGAGATCAAATTGCCAACATCAACTGGATCATCAAAAAAACAGGAGAGTTTCAGATAAACATCTACGTCTGCTTTCTTGACTATTCCGAAGGCTTTGACTGTGTGGATCACAACAAACTGTGGAAAATTCTTAAAGAGATGGGAATAGCAGATCACCTTATATGTTCCTGGAAAAGCTCTATGCAGGTCAAGAAGCAACAATTAGAACTGGACATGGAACAATGGACTGGTTCCAACTTGGGAAAGGAGTATGTCAAGGCTGTATATCATCACCCTGCTTATTTAACTTATATGCAGAATACATCATGAGAAATACTGAACTAGATGAAGCACAAGCTGGAATCAAGATTGCTGGGAGAAATATCAATAACCTCAGATATGCAGATGACACAACCCTTATGGCAGACAGCAAAGAGGAACTAAAGAGCCTCTTGATGAAGGTGAAAGATGAGAGTGAAAAAGCTGGCTTAAAACTCAACATTCAAAAACCTAATATCATGACATTTGGTCCCACCACTTCATGGGAAATAGATGGGGAAACAGTGGAAACGGTGTCAGACTTTATTTTGGGTGGGGCTCCAAAATCACTGCAGATGGTGACTGCAGCCATGAAATTAAAAGACACTTACTCCATGAAAGAAAAGTTATGACCAGCCTAGACAATGTATTAAAAAGTGGAGACATCATTTTGCCAACAAAGGTCCATCTAGTAAACCTGTGGCTTTTCCAGTAGTCATGTACAGATGTGAGAGCTGTATCAATAAGGCTGAGTGCCACAGAACTGATGCTTTTGAACTGTGGTGTTGGAGAAGACTCTTAAGAGTTGCTTGGACTGCAAGAAGATCAAACCAGTCAATCCTAGAGGAAATCAACCCTGGCTTTTCATTGGAAGAACCGATGCTGAAGCTAAAGCTCCAATACTTTGGCTACCTTATGAGAAGAGCTGACTCAGTGGAAAATATCCTGATGCTGGGAAAGACTGAGAGCAGGAGTCGGGGTGGGCGGGGCAGAAGACGGGATTGTTGGATGTCATCATCGACTCGATGGACATGAGTTGGAGCAAGCTTAGGGAGATGGTGATGGACAGGGAAGCTCAGCATGCTTCAGTCCATGGAGTGCAAAGAGTAGGACATGACTGAGAGACTGAACAACTATAACAACATGTATACATGTATACAAACTGCTTTTTGCTCAATTTTGCTATGAATCTAAAATTGCTTGGATATAAAAGCATTTTAAAAATATTAACATAAATATGTATGTTCAGTTCAGTTCAGTCACTCAGTCATGTCTGACTCTTTGCGACCCAATGAAGCACAGCACACCAGGCCTCCCTGTCCATCACCAACACCCAGAGTTTACTTAAACTCATGTGCGTTGAGTCGGTGATGCCTTCCAGCTATATCATCCTCTGTCATCCCCTTCTTCTCCTGCTCCCAATCCCTCCCTTCATCAGGGTCTTTTCCAATGAGTCAACTCTTCACATGAGGTGACCAAAGTATTGGAGTTTCATCATCAGCATCAGTCCTTCCAATGAACACCCAGGACTGATCTCCTTTAGGATGGACTGGTGGATCTCCTTGCAGTCCAAGGGACTCTCAAGAGTCTTTTCCAACACCACAGTTCAAAAGCATCAATTCTTTGGCACTCAGCTTTCTTCACAGTCCAACTCTCACATCCATACATGACCACAGGAAAAACCATAGCCTTGACTAGATGGACCTTTGTTGGCAAAGTAATGTCTCTGCTTTTGAATATGCTATCTAGGTTGGTCATANTCCATACATGACCACAGGAAAAACCATAGCCTTGACTAGATGGACCTTTGTTGGCAAAGTAATGTCTCTGCTTTTGAATATACTATCTAGGTCAGTTATAACTTTTCTTCCAAGGAGTAAATGTCTTTTAATTTCATAGCTGCAATCACCATCTACCATGATTTTGGAGTCCCAAAAAATAAAGTCTGACACTGTTTCCACTGTTTCCCCATCTATTTCCCATGAAGTGATGGCACTGGATCCCATGATCTTCGTTTTCTGAATGTTGAGCTTTAAGTCAACTTTTTCACTCTCCTCTTTCACTTTCATCAAGAGACTCTTTAGCTCCTCTTCACTTTCTGCCATAAGGATGGTGTCATCTGCATATCTGAGGTGATTGATATTTCTCCCAGCAATCTTGACTCCAGCTTGTGCTTCTTCCAGCCCAGCATTTCTCATGATGTACTCTGCATACAAGTTAAATAAGCAGGGTGACAATATACAGCCTTGACATACTCCTTTTCCTATTTGGAATCAGTCTGTTGTTACATATCCAGTTCTATCTGTTGCTTCCTGACCTGCATATAGGTTTCTCAAGAGGCAGGTCAGGTGGTCTAGCATTCCCATCTCTTTCAGAATTTTCCACAGTTTATTGTGATCCACACGGTCAAAGGCTTTGGCATAAAACAATATATGCAGACAGATTCTTTACTGTCTTATCCACCAGGGATCCACCTGTTGTGTGAAGAGATACATGTTCATATAGTAAAACTAAAGATTTGAGGTGGAGGTGGAAAAGAGTGACATAGCTAGGATAAATTTCACAAAAATGTGAGTGGTTTCTTTTATTCACAGGAGGACATACAGATGGAAAGGAGATAACAGCAATGTTTTTCAAGGTGCTGGCAAACTTCTAGCTCTTTATGCTGATGGTTCCATGAATGTTTACTTTGGGATAATTCTTTAAGTTGGATCTTTATGTTTTGTCCCACTTTCTGTATGTGTCATTGTCTATATTTTTTAAATGGATGGTTTTGTTTCTTTGTTTTTAAAGAAGGGGAAAAGGCATTTAAGGGTTGCAGTATTTTTCCTCTCCTTTCTTAAATAAAAAGCTTCTTTGCTGAGTCATTTCACATTGTCTCAGAGAGGAAATTAGATGCTTGTTGGAGACTGTTGCATATATTTTCTCTCAGCTATTTTTTTAGCTCTCTCAGTTCCAGATGAGCCTGGTGAAAATTTCAATTGCTTGGTTACTCTCAAATTTAAAATGTTAGGTATAAATTTAAACAAACATCTCTCAATAACTGTTATAGTGTATCTCTTCTATATATTGTATGTGGGCCATTAGAATATCATTTGGGAGAAAATGTGTAACTAATAGGAAAAATGGGTAGAGCCACGTGGCAAGCCTTCTGTTGCAACAATAGAATTGAATTTCTTCAGTTCTGAGTAAGTCCCGAGAATACTGCCGATGAAAGCTGAGAGTTGAAAATTATTTGTATTAAATTTCCTGCATGTATTACCTTTTCAACTCTACAGGCAAAGTTATCTGCAATGGGCTGATGTGACTGTTTTCAAAGGTATTATTTATGTTTTAGGTTTAACACCAAAAGAAGGATCCTACACAGAATCATAGTATGCAAATCTATTTTATAAATAGATTTTAACTCACCCGGAATTCTTCATGATTTTGAAAAATGGATAAAACCCACAAAATATAATAAACTATTTAAAGAATATGCATGTTTAAAATCTGTCATGTGTCATGAGACATGAGATAATCCAGAGGATAATGTAATTCAGTAGACTGTGTATAGGATTAGAAATCAATGAAGAGAGCACAGATGTTTCCCTGGCTTCTTTTCTATGGTGAAATTACTAATCCATTTTAGATCACAGATCCCTTATTCATAAAACCAATGAATAGAACTCCAACTATGGTTTTCAAACAATATTCCAAGAATATTTAAGATCCTCAGAAATGATTCAAGGTCAGTCATAGTACCAATAGAGAAGCTGAATGGGTGAGAATCCTGTGGTTGATTCAGAGAACAGCTCTATGTTTTCAAGATGATGTATCATAATCTTTACTAAACCCTCATTAAGATAAAGGAGATCTGGATGCTAAGCTAAAGCAAATAAGAATATTAATGATATGATAAACATAACTTGATTTGGTATGATTTAAATGTATAATGAAACAGTTGTTAGTAGCTAAAATAATGCCTTTTGTATTTTAAAAGTGAAGTCGCTCAGTCGTGTTCCATTCTTTGCGACCCCATGGACTGTAGCCTACCAAGCTCCTCCATCCATGGGATTTTCCAGGCAAAAATACTGGAATGGGTTGCCATTTCCTTCTCCAGAGTATCTTCCCAACCCAGGGATCGAACCCAGGTCTCCCTCATTGTAAGCAAGATGCTTTACCGTCTGAGCCACCAGGGGAGTCACTTGTATTTTGAGTACCTATTAAATGTCTGTTGAAGTTATGAAATAATGAGCAAGTTAACTCATTAAGAACAGAGGGTTTATAACTCCCATATATGGAAATTCACTGAAGACCACAAGATATAATAAGGGTTCTTTAAAGTCTGACAGGTTTCATAGCCAAAAGAGATATGAATGTAGAAAGCTCCCATCACCTTACTTTATATGAGGGGAAAAAAATTTCAGAGATAATATGACTAGGACTCAGCTTTTAATACCAAACACAATGCTCCAAGCATTACAGCAAACTGATACCAATTCAGTTCAGTTCAGTCGCTCAGTTGCATCTGACTCTTTGTGACCCCATGAATTGCAGCATGTCTTGCCCCCAATCCCTCCCAGCATCAGAGTCTTTTCCAATGAATCAACTCTTCTCATGAGGTGGCCATAGTACTGGAGTTTCAGCTTTAGTATCATTCCTTCCAAAGAAATCCCAAGGTTGATCTCCTTCAAATGGACTGGTTGGATCTCCTTGCAGTCCAAGGGACTCTCAGGAGTCTTCTCCAACACCACAGTTCAGAAGCATCAGTTCTTCAGTGCTCAGCCTTCTTCACAGTCCAACTCTCACATCCATACATGACCACAGGAAAAACCATAGCCTTGACCAGACGGATCTTAGTCGGCAAAGCAATGTCTCTGCTTTTGAATATACTATCTAGGTTGGTCATAACTTTTCTTCCAAGGAGTAAGCGTCTTCTAATTTCATGGCTGCAGTCACCATCTGCAGTGATTTTGGAGCTCCCCAAAATAAAGTCTGACACTGTTTCCACTGTTTCCCCATCTATTTCCCATGAAGTGATGGGACTAGATGCCATGATCTTCGTTTCCTGAATGTTGAGCTTTAAGCCAACTTTTTCACTCTCCTCTTTCACTTTCATCAAGAGGCTTTTTAGCTCCTCTTCACTTTCTGCCATAAGGATGATGTCATCTGCGTATCTGAGGTTATTGATATTTCTCCCGGCAATCTTGATTCCAGCTTGTGTTTCTTCCAGGTACCAATTAGTCATTCATTTTTTAACTCCATTTCCTTAATCATCTGTAAAATGAAGAGATTAGACAAGATAACTCTAAGGTCTCTTTCAGCTTAAAACTTTTGACTCTAAACCTTGATAAGAATCTTAATAAATTTTGCCAAATGCTTTATGTAAAAGGAAAAAACATTAATCAGTCTCCAGCGGATTCACCATACTTTTTTTTTAAACAAGCTAATAATCCTTCTTAATATTTTAAGAACAATACCTCTAGAAGTCTGTGGCCTGATAAGGCAAAGTTCAATAGTAATTCTTTCATTTCCCTTAGAGTCAGATTTATTTTAAAATTATGTTTATCAAAGCAAAAAAAATATATATATATATAGTGCTAATATGGAAATGAAATCTAAACTTCCATCATTTCAGCACCCAGTATTGAGTTATGCTGCTCAAATTAAATGTGAGTGCTTATAAAATAAGCTGAGAGTCTACAATTCTAAAATAAGTGCCTTCAATTTAAAAATATAATCACATGTTCCTTGGGGATTTTGTAGATTCTATATTGAATTAAAAGAGAGTAGAAATTTTGACAAATGCAAAGTTTTGCACATACCTGTCTTGAAAATATCAGTAGATACTTAAAAATACCTTAAATAGCTTCAGTTCAACTTAAATTCTAAATAATTTTAAACAGTAAAGCCAAAGCATAGTAAAGAAGAAATTAAAATAAATTTGGTACCCAGGGTCTAGGTTAGAGTCTGTACAGAAACTCTCTAGAGTTACTCTCTAGAGTACAGAAAACTCTCTAGAGACTATCAGAGGGATCTGTATCTCTTGGAAGTACATTATCCATAGTTACATGAAAACAGCTGCTTTAGTTTTATTATCCCTATGTGCTGTGCTATACTAAGTCACTTCAGTTGTGTCTGACTCGTTGCAACCCCATGAACTGTATCCTACCAGGTTCCTCTGTCCATGGAATTCTCCAAGCAAGAGTACTGGAGTAGATAGCATTTCCCTTCTCCAGGGAATCTTCCTGACCCAGGGATCATCTCTTATTTCCTGCCTTGACGAGCGGGTTATTTACCTCTAGCCCCACCTGGGAAGCCTTACCCCTTATACTTGTAACATATTCCAAGGTGCTTACGAATTCAGAAATGCAATAATCATAGCAGCATTCCCTTAAGGGCATCAGTGAAATGTCCCTCTTCCATACAGAGGTGTTTTGGGTGACCATCTTCTCATGAATAGCTAGCTCTCTGTGACTTCAACAGTTAACTGCTGAAGATATTTGAGGAATGCTGACAGAGGCCAAGCTTTAAATATTACCTCTGTATCACCTCCACTAACCTGCAACAGTGTTAAGTTTCTGAAAGTACTGCTTTAGTATGAAAAAAAAATAGTACATAAATGTTTCACGTTTATGGATCTGTTGCTTTATAAAGTATTCTTAGGCATGATAGTGATTCTTCCTCTTTGTGGGCCTCCTCGGCAGTGAGGCCCTTCTCTCATCTACAAGCCTCTGCTTGACCCTCATTCCATGCTGTTCTTTGGGGGAAGATGAAGGGCTGGTGAGCCAGCATCTCTTTCTCTTTTTTTTTGTTTCTTGATTGCATTATCACTGTAAGTGAGTAAAGGCTTGTGACTTATTGTTTTAACTGACCATCTCAACACCTGATGGCTCAACAGAACTGCAGTGGCCAGAAGCAGTTTGGAAAAGGAAAACATGGCTAGAGAATTAACAATCTGATTTCAGATTATTGTAGAGCTATAATTATAAAGATAGTTTGGTATTAATATCAAAATAGACAAATGGGTCTGTGGACTAGTACAGGTTACAGATATAACCTTGCATATAAGAACAGCTTTTCCTTATAAAGGTGAAAAGGCAATTCAGTAAGGAAAAATTTTTTTTTTCAGCAAATGGTTCTGGAACACTTGAATGTTCAAAAAAATGAACTTGAATTCATTCTTCATAACATATGCAAAAAGTTCACAAGATGGATCATTGATGTAAATTTAAATTTTAAAACTCTAAGACTTCTTGATAAAAAATGTAAGAGAAATGTTTGCTATCTTGGTTTAGGCCAGTCGTTGTCAAATAGGGCCAATTTTGTCCCTTGAGGGACCTTTGGAAGTATTTGGAAACATTTTTGTTTGCCACACTGAGGAGGAGGTGTTACTGGCATTAAGTGAGTAAAAGCCCCAAATCCTGATAAACATCCTACAGGGCACAAAACAACCGCTGACAACAAATAATTATCTGGGTAAAAAAGTTAATGGTTGTCTGGAGAGCCTGGATTGGTCAAGTTTTCTTCAGTATACACCAAAAGCACTAATCTATAAAAGAAAAAAAAAAAAAAAAACTAAAAAAATTGAACTTCACCAAAATGAAGTACTCCTCTTCAAAAGATGTGTCAAGAGAATGGAAATATTGACCAAAACTGGATAAACTCTTTCCAAAGCATATTTGATACAAGATTTGTGTCCTGAATTTATAAATAAGTGTCCAAAGAATAATGAATAAACAAGCAACCCAATAAAAATAAAGATATGAACAGGCACTCCATGAAAGAAAATACAGATACAACATTAAGCACTTAAAAAGTGTTCAACTTCATTCACCTTCAGGTAGATGAGAGTAAACCCACAATGAGATACAATTTCCCATCTATTAACATGGTGAAAAAGTTAAAAAAAATGAGCATACCAAGTTTTGGCAAAGATGTGGAAGAAGTGAAACACTTATACACTGCTTTGGGAAGTGTAAAATGACACAATCACTTTGAAAGACTTCTTCACTGATTCTTAAAATATTATATGCATGACTTCTTCACTGATTCTTAAAATATTATATGCATGGCCGCCATCCACTTCTGTTTATCAACTAAGGAGAAATGAAAGCACATATTCACACAAATATATACACATATGATCACAGCAGCTTGATTTACTGTAAGTCTTAGTTGGAAATACCCCAGATATCTACTGTCTGGTGAATGGATAAGTAAACTATGATGGAGTCATACCATGGAATACAGGTTGGCAATTCAATTAAAAGAATACGCACTGCAACATGGATACATCTTGAAATAAGTAACCTGGTTGAAAAGACTCAAAGCAAAACATATGTGCATATACTGCATGGCTCCATTTATATATTTTTATAAAGAAAAGCAAGCTCATCTGTAGTGGTAAAACACTGATCACTGGTTACTTGCAGATGGGACATATATTGGGGAGAACCTGTAAGAAGGGCATGGGGAAAACTTCTCAGGATGATGGATATGTCATTTTTGAGACAGTGCTGATGACTTTTCAAGTATATATTGATTCAGTACTTTATTCTGTTTAAATTGTGCAGTCTGTTGTATGTTAATTGTACCTCAATAAACTGCAAAAACAAATAATTAAACAACTTAACAGGTATGCCAAACTAGAGACATGAGGAATTGACAAAAAAAAAAAAAAATAGTGTGTGCATCTATATAGCCCCTAAGAGCATCATTATCAAACTAGAAAAACAAAATCTGTTCATGATTTAAACCACAATCCCAAAGCATATTTTTCTATTTCATTAAAGAATTCCAGAAACATTGCAGCACTTTAGAGCGATTTTATTTAAGATGAGAGTTGATTTAAAATTATATTTAATGAATAAACTTCAATTGGCGGGGGCGGGGGGCAACCATTTATATGGAAAAACTGAGCCTTTGAAAATTACTGGACAAAAATGTCACCATTCTCTCATTAAGTCTGTTTTCCAGAAGGCGTGGGATTTCATACCTAGAACTCTGTAAGGTTCTGCAAGCACAATTGGATAAGACCTACAGTTCAGGGTCATGCTTGTAATGTAACAGGGAAGGCATAGTTAAAAATTGTATAACAGAAAGGAGTGTGGCTGTGATTTGAAATGATACCCAACCATTGTGAATGGGGCGATCGGCACCATCTGCTCCTGCAAGAAAGCAGCTCTGAGTGGAGCTAATTCTCCCCCGTCAGCAGAAGGTAAGAAGCAGTGAGAAGTATTCTGAGAGCTCATGCTTGTTTTGAAGGCTGCTGATTTTTCTGTTAAGAGTACTAGTTTGTGAACTCTTTCATGCTGATTAGAAGAGGGACTGCTAATGCTTGAAGTGGGCTGGGAGCAAAAGGAAACAAAGAACAGAACTCTCCACCTCCTCCCCAACTTCTTACAGCGAGCACTTCCAATTGTCTCCACCAAGATCTAACCCAGTCGCCTATGAATACAGTAATAGATCCAGGTGATATTTTTATAGTGTTTAGCCTAAGCCATACACTTAAAACCATTTAAGTAAAGATTAGTATGGCATTTATTCTTTCTGCAGCATCTAAGCAGGAAATTAAAATCACACGGACTAAAGAGATAATAACATTCAGCAAGATGCTCAATTTCATTCAACTCTGGTTGTTTAATACCTCTAATTCCATGAGAGACGTGAGGGTGCCAAGAGTTCTCCAAAGAAAAGCACCGTTACTAGCCTCTGTGTCGGGGAAGGAGTCAGTGTTTAATTTCACTCTGCAGAAACAAGATCTTCTATATCCTATTTACAGCTCCAGCACACATTCATAATTCCTCCCTTTTGTTCTTTCTGTATCTTGGAACGGAATCTTAAAACTGAACTAGAACTTGGCATGCCTAAGAGTCAAGAAAAAGCAGGTTTGCCAAGTCTTCACAATGTTAGGGCACTTGAATTTTTTAGATGTGGCATTTAGCCACCTTCTCTCTCCAGGAAAAATTTACAAAGCACAAGTTATGATCATGGGTCACAAGTTAATACCAACTGTCTCTCTGTGATAATCTTATTCTTATAAGAGAAATAAGATTTATTTTATATTATATATACACATATGCAGTGTTTATAAATCTATTTTATTGCAAAATTCCCTATATTCAGCTCTTATGTAATTTTCATAGTCTGCTTTGTCCATTAAAATATTTATGGATGAGACATTATTTTTCCTAAAGCTCCCACTTAATAGCTATTAAATCTTGGACAAATTACTTCCTTTATCTTTCCTTCAGTTTCTTTTCTTATCAATAAGATAGTAATAACCACCTCAAAAAGATTTTCTAAAAATTGAAGGAGTTAATAGAGTCAAAAATATTTGGATTAGTGCTCAGAACAAAATACATTTTCAAGACTGTTAATTAATAGCTTTATTTATGTCAATCACTGTGTTGAGCATGGGAAAATCACAATATTAAAACTAATGTACCCTCTTGCTTCTCAGATCTTAGAATTAAATATTAATGCCAATGGTAGAAACACGTTATTTTAGTTGTTTATTTAATAATAAATATTATTTAGATACAAATTATCCAGAGCTAGAACTAACTAGGCTTACATATTATCATAGCAACAAAACGATTATGTATTTAACGAGTTCATTTTTTCTCCATGAAAATTAGAGGAAATCTAATCTAAGGAATAAAAGGGAGGAATTAGTGAGGTTGACTTAGGTAAATATTTTGTTAAATAAAATGGGCACATTAAGTTGATATTCTCTGTATGTGCTATGTAAGTATATTTCCTGACATAGTATAGGATGGTTTCCCACATAACTAAAGAAATTATCATTTTCTTTGCTTATTATTTAGGTTGGTGGAAAAGTAATTGTGGTTTTGCATTTTTGAACTTTGCTGCTTGATATTGAAATACATTCTTAAATAAAATGTTTATGTTATAGATCATTTTAATGTGCATTTCTCCCTTTATGCTTTTTTGCTAATTAAATTACTTACTGTTTATTTTATATTCTTTTTAGACTAGGGAAATGATGTTAGACAAAAGGCAAATTTGAGCTATTTTTTAAATTTGTGTTCAAAATGGGTCATAAAGCAATGGAGACAACTCACAACATCAATGATACATTTAACCCAGGAACTGCCAACAAACAGAATGCAATGGTGGTTTAAGAACTCTTGCAAAGGAGCCGGGAGCCTTGAAGACGAGGAGTGCAGTGGCTGGCCGTCGGAACTTGACAGTGACCAATTGAGAAGATCGTCAAAGCTGATCCTCTTACCACTGCAGAGGAAGTTGATGAAGAGCTCAAGGTCAGTCATTCTACGGCCATTTGGCAGTGGAAGCAAAGTGGAAAGGTGAAAAAGCTGGATAAGTGGGTACCTCATGAGCTAACCACAGATCAAAAAAAAGCATCATCTTGAAGTGTCTTGTTTTTTTTCTTATTCTGCATTGGGTTGTACATTTCTGCATTGGGTTGTGGTAAGATGGAAAGTGGGTTTTATACGACAACCCGACGACCAGCTCAGTGACTGGACCGAGAAGAAGCTCCAAAGCACCTCCTAAAGCCAAACTTGCACCCAGAAAAGGTCACGGTCACTGTTTGGCGGTCCGCTGCCTGTCCAGCCCGCCACAGCTTTCTCAGTCCCAGAGAAGCCATTTCATCTGAGAAGTATGCTCAGGAGACTGATGAGATACACTGAAAGCTGCCACACCTGCAGCCAGCATTAGTCGCAGAATGGGCTCAGGTCTTCTCCACAACAACCCCCCACCGCACGCCATACAACCAGCACTTCAGAAGGTGAATGAATTGGGGAACGAAGTTTCACCTCATCCGCCATATTCACCTGACCTCCTGCCAACCAACTACCACTTCTTCAAGCATCTCCAACTTTTTTGCAGAGAAAATGCTTCCACAACCAGCAGGAGGCAGAAAATGCTATCCAAGAGTTCTTCAAATCTCAGAGCATGGGTTTTTATGCTACAGGAATAAACAAACCTAGTTTTCATTGGCAAAAATGTGTTGATTGTAGGGGTTCCTAATTTGATTAACTAAGATGTGTTTAAGCCTAGTTATAATGATTTAAAATTCATGGTCTGAAAGCACAATTACTTTTTCACCAGTCTAATAGTTTGTCCTGAGTAGTAAAGTCATTTTGCAAATTGTGCCTTTTTTTTTTAAAGAAATCTCCTGCCCAGTTCAAAAAAATTGACCACATACTACTAAGATAAAAGAAAACCCTAGTTATCAATAAGAACTGAGTAATTGTTTTTAATTCATGTTTAAGATGCTTGTATATATTTAATTGTGAAATGGGCATAATCTCTGGTGCTCAGAGGTGCTCTGGAAGCACAGGCTAATGAGTCTTGGGAGAGCAATGCGAGACATTACATTTTAAAAGTGTTAGATCAGATGAACACATGTTCATTTCCTTTATCCGGAGGTGGCATTCAGATGCCCAATTGCGAATACATAATTTTTTTTTTTCACACACAAGACATTTGGCTTATTTCTCAACTACTTACTTGGGAAGACTGTTGATTTGGCAGCTATAGCCATTTTCCATCATCAGAAATGAATAAAATTGTAAGTTCTAGGATGATTCCTTAAAAAAAAAACACACAAAATAAAACTTTTTGTTCTTCCACCAGACACATATGGATCATTGGAAGAAGAAAATGTTTTCCTTCTGTCTCTAATTAAGCTTTCATGCATCCCTGGCTTCCATTAAGCTAGAAAAACAGAGACTGTATAAATGAGATTACATATGGGAGAGTACTTGAGAAATGCAAAGCATTGTACAGTTCTAAGGCATAAACACTAATGTAAATATCATAGGCTCTTCTATCTTTTCCCCGAAATCACCACTAACTACCTTAATATGTAACATCACCTCCTTCTTTTAAGTCATGTTACTGAATTCTTGCTAGTCATTCTGTAAGACAAAGAATAATTTTCACACCACCCAGAATGGGCTCAGATCAGTCATTCAACATGCAGAACTTCTCTCCTTCTCCTAGTTATTCATCTTCTCACTTACTTATTTAAAAACATTTATTACCTATTATCTACCAGACACTATTCTGTGTCCTAGAATACAGAAACAGAAGGGAGAGAAATATTTACCTTTGAAAAGATTAAAGTTTCCACCCCACTATTTCTTCAAGGGGAAAAAAAAAAAAAAAGAGAGCAAGAGGAAGCCAGCAGACTGAAATGTGGTAAATTAGGAAAGTGTAAAACCATAAGAACTTGCAGTGGTAAGTACATTCTGCCACATGGAGAGCCTGGATGCCATGATTAAGAGTATGGAATTCATTGTAAATACAATAGAAATCTACTGGAAGGTATCAAGCAGCAGAGAATAATGGCCTGATTCACATTTTTATACAATTATTCTATTTCTACTTTTACTCCCCTTAGACTCAGGCAACAGGAATCCACTGCCCTGAACCTTGTGCTCTGGAAAACTCCGTATATCACAAAGACAACAGTACATTTATTAAAGAAGAGGCACCACCTTTGTCACTCGGGACAGGACAAGCATCTCTGGTACAGGACGCCTTGTACCATGAATACCTGCTCTTGAAACAAATGGTAGTCAGACCCCAGAAAAATGCATCTGCATGTCTCTTACCCTATGTCCTTAAGACTTGAGGAAACTGTTTTAGTGACACAAAAGTCTGTGATTTGTAACTTTGTCAAAAGTTAGACACCACTCCAGTGTTCAAGGAGGATTTGAGCAGCAGGAATAGTTAGGTAAGAGATAATGCAACTATGCTTAACTTGCCACAAGCAGTTTCTCAAATAGCATGAATACACTGTATCTATGTATTCTGAAACATAATTTTCCAGTAGTGTCAAGTATTCATTTCCTTGTATCTCTGTATTGTCAATTCACATTTCTGTGAATATTTACAAGTCAATCAATCAATTCACTACTTACGAAGAAGGAATTCATAGGGCCTGGACTCCTTTCCAAGGGACTCTGAACTCTGTGTTTAGTGCCTATGAAAACAACAACAGAAGGATAAGACCCCTTCCAGACAGGGGAACCTTGAAGACCGCATCTAGGTTACTCATCGCCTAAGAGAAAACGTACACTAATCACCCCTTCCTCCAGACAGGCCACAATTTTTTCCATATCAGTCAGAGTGTAATGTCGGGTTTATTGATTATTGGCTAATTGTTTGACTGTTTGAGCACATGAGCACATAGCATGAATGATGGGGTTATTGGGATTGTATTTTCCTTGGTTTATGCAAGTCTCAAGGAATTTGGAGTGGTGGGTTCAGACATGTACACATGGGGTATAAAAGATTTTCACAAATGCTGGTCAGGGTCCTTGGCAGAGGAGACTCTGCCTTGGGCCCACCGGTGTAATAAAGTACACTCCACTATCTGCATTGTCCTTCTGAGTGAGTTTGTTTCCCGGAATGCGTGGATACAAAACTTACAGTTAGGGGATATGTTACAATTTTAAATGATGTGTTTTCTTTTTGAATTTGCATAAGTGCACATCTAGGTCAGCAGGCAGGACAGAATATTATAGTTCCTAGGCTAAACTGAGCTCACTTTTTTTACATAAATAAAATTTATTGGAACATAGTCACAGTCATTTTAAACAAATGTATTTTTTGTGCTTGATCATAGAAGACTCTATACATGGACATCACCAGATGGTCAACACCGAAATCAGATTGATTATATTTTTTGCAGCCAAAGATGGAGAAGCTCTATACAGTCAGCAAAAACAAGACCAGGAGCTGACTGTGGCTCAGGTCATGAACTCCTTATTGGCAAATTAAGACATAAATTGAAGAAAGGAGGGAAAACCACTAGACCACNACTCCAGTATTCTTTCCTGGAAAATCCCATGGATGGAGGAGCCTGGCAGCTACAGTCCATGGGGTTGCAAAGAGTTGGACATGACTGAGTGACTTCACTTTATTACATTAGATAATAAGAACTCAAACTACAAAGTTATGAAAAAAAAAAGATACTCTTAACTATACATTAATTTTAAAAGTAATTTGGCTTTGTGATGATTGCCAGCAAATCCTCAAACATCCTTGACTATTATTAAGCATTTTAATTTGAAGCAGCTTTCTTCTGAAATTAACTTACTCTAAGTAAGTATAATCTTTAGTATTCTATTTCAATTAATTTTGTTCTTTTTCAGATATTCAAATTCATAAGCTTTAATAAGACAATGTCTCAGCTGTCATCAACCTTGTCACGATGTATCAAAGACATAATAGGATTTGCTATCATGTTTTTTATAATATTCTTTGCTTATGCTCAGTTAGGATTTCTTGTTTTTGGATCACAGGTTGACGACTTTTCCACTTTTCAAAATGCCATGTAAGCTCTTAGTATAAATGTAATTATATTTTCCAGTTTATAACAAAAAATCATGAAAATACCTATAAGTAGTGACATAAGCTTTAATAAATTTTAAAATGGTTTGATATTTTCACTGATGGCTAAAAATCTGTTATACTCAAAGTGCAGTTAGGCATTGAAAGATCCTAATTGATGGTGTTATCCACTCTTCACATGTTACTAGATCAAGTTAGAAAAATAATTTTTTACTATTCCAGAAGTGAAATTTTTATCTAAGTTAAAAAATATTGGCTCCATTTCTCCATAGTATCTATTCTCTGGGCAAAAGAAGTGTTTTCTTTTGAGGACACCTTTAGAATCCTTTCACTGATATTGACTTGATTGTCCTTTGCTGATCTGGCAAAGCTGAATTTTAAAAATAGCTTTATTCACATAAAGCAATTAGCAGATAACTAACTTATAGAACTGATTAGGTAAAATGCCTAGAAAAGTATTCAGGCTCTTCTTTGGAAGTAATTTTAATAAATTGACTTCCATTTTTGAGTATGTAAAACAAGTTGTCTGTATAAAAATAATTATATATATATGATTGTCTAAAACAGGGGTCCCCAACCTCTGATCTGAGGTGGAGCTGATGTAATTAATAATAGAAACAAAGTGCACAATAATGCAATGTGCTTAAACCATCTTGAAGCCACCCCTGCTTCTGCAGTCCGTGTAAGAATTCTCTTGCACGAAACCGGGCCCTGGTGCCAAATACTTTGGGGTCTGCTGGTCTAAAATATCAGGTCTCAAAAATGTGTTCTGTATAATCTAGACTAAGATTGTCTGGAGGAAATAAGTTTCATATTTAAGAAAGTTTAGGAAATTTTCCATCACTCTTGGAAATTTGTAGTCCATGGTACCATATGGCTCTGAGAAAAACTGTACTCCTTTCTTCAGTTCAGAATTCCTCAAATTGTCCATGGTCCTTTGACTCAATTGGGGGTAAATTTTAGTGCATTCCATGGGATCACAAAGAGTCAGACATGACTGAGTGACTGAACTGACTTAGTCGGAAAAATCTCATTATCCACATGTAAACAATTGAAGTACCACTGTTTGAAATTTAATAACATTTTTTCTGAAATAATCCTTTACTAAACAAGAGAATAGAATTCTACTTTCTACCTCTGCCACTAGCTATTTTTCTAGATCTTAATTTATCTGTAAATGAATGGGATGAACTAAATCACTCCCAGAGGTCCCTTCCCACTACAAATGAGAAGTCTAATTAGTTTACCCTGAGTCAATGTTTGCAGTTTCAACAACTTCTTGGTCCCTTCCTAGGATCTTAAGTGTAGTAATAAAACTGATTAATACTGGACATTAAATATGAATGTAATAATCTACAGAACCTTGGAAATGTGACTTACCTTGGATAATGGGAGGAAATAAAGTGTAAGACACAAATTAAGCAGACAGAAAGTTTCGGAATGGATTGAGGGAACTTCTGCTCCTGGTAATGATGTGCAAGGCTATTCAAATCAATCTCTTCACAACTTATGAGTGTCCAAAATCAGAAAGCAAGAACCCAGAGAAGTAGCTCCAGCATCCAAAGCTATTCTTCCCTGAAGGCTTTTTTAAAGCTGATAAAGATTTTAAAATGTTATAAAATTTACCATCAAAATTTTCCAAGCCAAGCTTCAGCAATACGTGAACCGTGAACTCCCTGATGTTCAAGCTGGTTTTAGAAAAGGCAGAGGAACCAGAGGTCAAATTGCCAACATCTGCTGGATCATGGAAAAAGCAAGAGAGTTCCAGAAAAACATCTATTTCTGCTTTATTGACTATGCCAAAGCCTGTGATTGTGTGGATCACAATAAACCGGAAAATTCTGAAAGAGATGGGAATACCAGACCACCTAACCTGCTTCTTGAGAAATCTGTATGCAGGTCAGGAAGTAACAGTTAGAACTGCACATGGAACAACAGACTGGGTCCAAATAGGAAAAGGAGTATGTCAAGGCTGTATATTGTCACCCTGCTTATTTAACTTCTATGCAGAGTACATCATGAGAAACGCTGGGCTGGAAGAAACACAAGCTGGAATCAAGATTGCCGGGAGAAATATCAATCACCTCAGATATGCAGATGACACCACCCTTATGGCAGAAAGTGAAGAGGAACTAAAAAGCCTCTTGATGAAAGTGAAAGAGGAGAGTGAAAAAGTTGGCTTAAAGCTCAACATTCAGAAAACAAAGATCATGGCATCTGGTCCCATCACTTCATGGGAAATAGATGGAGAAACAGTGGAAACAGTGTCAGACTTT
>SJYX01022184.1:106084-175297 GCA_006410675.1 Oreotragus oreotragus
GTCAGACTGTATTTTGGGGGGCTCCAAAATCACTGCAGATGGTGACTGCAGCCATGAAATTAAAAGACGCTTGCTCCTTGGAAGAAAAGTTATGACCAACCTAGATAGCATATTCAAAAGCAGAGACATTATTTCGCCAACAAAGGTCCGTCTAGTCAAGGCTATGGTTTTTCCAGTGGTCATGCATTGAAAAATTGATGCTTTTGAAGTGTGGTGTTGGAGAAGAGTCTTGAGAGTCCCTTGGACTGCAAGGAGATCCAACCAGTCCATTCTGAAGGAGATCAACTCTCGGATTTCTTTGGAGGGAATGATGCTGAAGCTGAAACTCCTGTACTTTGGCCACCTCATGCAAAGAATTGACTCATTGGAAAAGACTCTGATGCTGGGGGCAGAAGGAGAAGGGGACGACAGAGGATGAGATGGCTGGATGGCATCACTGACTCGATGGACATGAGTCTGAGTGAACTCTGGGAGTTGGTGATGGACAGCGAGTCCTGGTGTGCTGTGATTCATGGGGTCTCAAAGAGTTGGACACGACTGAGCAACTGAACTGAACTGAACTGTGCAGGGTTTCACAGTCATTGCTACTGAGATTCTATAGTCCAAAATCCCTAAAATATTTACTATGTAGAGCCTTAGAATAAAAGTTTTCTCTAACCTACATATACTTGAAGTATAATGTTAATTTTTGTATTGGCTATATGTTCCTTGCTTAGCCAGTAAGTAGTGTCCCATTCTTTGTGACCCCATGGACCGTAGCCTGCCAGGCTTCTCTGTCTGTGCAATTTTCCTGGCAAGAGTTCCAGAGTGGGTTGCCATTTTCTTCTCCAATATGTTGCTTAAGAAGTTGTAAAAAAAAATAATTAATGGCTAGCTGTGAAAGGCTGCAAAGTTAATTTCTCAAGAGAAGTAGAAAGCTATACCCTCACAAAACATACACTGTTGTTAGAAACAGCTTTATTCATAGTATCCCTAGGCTGGAAACCACTCACTTCATGAATTTACAAGCAAATTTTATTTCATCCACAAAATGGGAAGTTTCTCAGCAATGAAAGGAAATATCTTCTGTATAAACCCAATAACGTGCATGAATTAAAATATATCATGCTGAGCAAACAAACAAACAAAGAATACCTATCGTGTGATTCCACTTATTTAAAATTCTGGAATGAGCAAAACTCTTTTACATTTAAAGAGTAATTCAATAGTTGCTTATGGTCACAGGATATAGGGAAAGGAATTGACTATAAAAGTGACTCAATTAGAAAACTCCTAAAAATCTTTGGCCCCAACTCAAGGGCAAAAGAAGCAGATCATTGGTGACTGATCTGACTTTATACACAGGGTACCTAAGCCAAAAAAAAAGCAGAGCTGAATTCTGCGGGCAGCTTTCTTTGTTAAAAACTATTGAAAACTATCTGATGATGTGGGGCTCTTTGTATACTCTTCAGCAGGATAGGAACAAGAACAAATGTGCAGATGATACAGAACTTGAAGACTGGCATGGTTGCCCACTAGGTCTTTTTGGAGGCCAGTGTACCTATCTCCCAGCTTTGGGTACTGAATGCTATTATTATGCATTGCTGTGTCTCTCACTGGGAATTCTACTCAGCCTCACAGCCTTGCCTAATCCCGCTGTAGTGTCTTCTCCCAAGAGGCCACACTTGGTCAGTGGCGGCTGAGGAAGAGACATGAAACCTGTGATCCCTTGCTGTGCTTTGGGACATCTCTGAAGGGCCAACTGTAGAGTTCCCTGTAGGATCCATAGCTTTGGCTAAATCTTCAGATGCAGTCATTATCTCTCTGTGCCCAAATTTCTGACTCTACTTCCTTTGAGGAATGTCTCATGACAGTTCTTCCCAGAAATTTCTCATCTCAGAATCTATTTCCAGGGAGCTCAGTTTAAGAGCACTGATGCTAGAAGTGGTCCAAGGAAGCAGATTGTTAATGGGATTTGGGGTTAGATTTACTCCACATTACTAGTCAGCTTCTGCACCTGGTCTTGCTTTCCTATTCTCTTTATAGATGTACCTCCTGCATATATTCCCAATAAAACTTCTTCATGCAATTCACTATTTGGGTATCTATTTTCAGAAAATTCAATCATAGACAATGATGTAACTTGTGACTGAAAAATTTTAACAGATGCAGAAAGGGATTTAAAAAAAAAACTACAGGAATACATTAAACAGAGCTAAACATATTCTGACTTTTCAGTTAAACATTGCATTTTGAACATCTATACTTTTACCTCCATCCAAAAATGTCACTAACATCATGAAGAATTTTTTGAAATACATTAAACCACAAAATCAAGGATAATGAGAAATAAGAAAACATTTGCACGAAGTTTTCAATTTTTTAAAATTAGAGGATAATTATTTTACAATATTGTGATTTTTTGCCATATATAACATGAATCTACATTAGGTATACATAAGTCCCCTTCCTCTTGAACTTCCTTCCCACCTCCCAACCTATCCTACCCCTCTAGGTTGTGACATAGCCCTGGCTTTAAGTTCCATGTCATACAGCAAACTCCCACTAGCTATCTATTTTACATATGGCAATGTATATATTCAATGCTATTTTTGCATATCATTACATCTTCTCCTTCCCGCACTGTGTCTAAAATGCCTGTGAATTCTTTGATGCCTTGCAAGTAGGATCATCAGAACTATCTTTCTACTATCTTTTTAGATGCCACATATGTGCATTAATATATATTTGTCTTTCTCTTTCTGACTTACTTCACTCTGTATAATAGGCTCTAGGTTCATCCACCTCATGAGAACTGACTCAAATGTGTTCCTTTTTATAGCTGAGTAATATTCCACTGTGTATATGTATATGTGCATCTTCTTTATCCATTCATCTGTTGATGGACATCTAGGTTGCTTCCATGCCCTAGCTATTATAAATAGTGCTGCAGTGAACATTGTTTTGAAAACAATCAACCCAGTGGATAAGTGGTACCTGACTCAGGAAGGGAAAAAAGGGGGAAATCCCTGCAACAAGGGGATAAAATCACTAAGCAAACTATTTGTATCTCAAATCCCCAGAGGCTCACAAGTTAGCAATGCAGTTGCCAGTGATGGCAGGGATTCTGATAGGGGCTGAATGATTAAGGATTAGCTAGAAGACTTTATGAGGAACGATTAGTGTGTAAGATCACTTTTCCTACCTTGTCAATAGGAAGTCTTCTATTCTCAGTTGAAGAGGATTCTACATATTTAATATGTACAGTTTAACAATAGAGATTTGAAATTCCAACTGTGGATGAAAATGAAGATGAGACAGTTTAACTACATTATAAATTGTGAGGAGACCCAGGCATTCCTTTCCATGTTCTGCCCTCAGAGCTATCTATCTGCATAAATCAGTGCCTCACTGATAAATTCAATAAAGTACCTAAAAAGCAAAACATACAGAAAAAGATAGTGCAAAGAAATCAAACACAACGCATTGGACAGAAAAAGCTTCTAACAAATATAATCAATACATTCATGGAGATAAGAGAAATATTAACATTCCTCAAGATAAACAGTAAGTTAGACAAGGGAATGCTATTGGAAATTAACAGTAATAGCCCAGAAATTGAAATAAAATTTAATAATATAGTTAGAAGACAGTATAAAGAAAATTTTACAAAAAGCAGATGAAAACATCAAGAAGGTTTATTCCAAAAAATACAAAATTCAAGTAAGACCTCTGAAAAGAGAGAAGATAAAATATGAAAGAAAATTGTATTATTCAAAAATTAAGAAAAGCCCCAGAGAGTTTGCCTCTACTTGTAAAAAGACATAAGAGAACATCACTCCTATTCAAATTACAAAAATTTAATAATCTATATAAGCATGACATTTCTTGTTTGAGATCGGATAGTAAACAAGAAGAATCAATTCCAAATTAATAAACTGATTTGCAATTCAAACTCATCCTATACAGAAAATAACAAACTAATTTATGGCTTTACTGATGAATTCCACCAAACTTTTAGTAGAGAAATACCACTGCTACACGGACTTCCCAACTCATTTTATGAAGGAAGAATTACCCTAACAACAATAACAACAAAAACAAACTTAGAACATAAAACTATAGACCAATGTCTGTTATTAACATAGATACAAAAATCTTAAAAAAAATTAGAACATCAAATACTGCAATATACAGAAAAAAAATGACATATCTAAGTGGATTGTAACACAAAAATACCAAGTCTGTTGTGTCCACAGAAAATCAAGTGATGTAATTCACCAGATCGACAGACTACAGAAAACACCCATAGGATAATCTGAGTGTATGCAGAGAAACATGCAGCAGGTTTCAACTTCCGCTCACAAAAATAGTCTTAACAACAGAAGGTCTGATGGGGATTTCCTCAAACTGATAGAAGCATGCATACGAACCTGTATATAGTATCCTATTTTTTCTCTCTTGGAAGTTAAAAATAATGGATTGATGAATTCAAAATTATGCAGATAACTTTCCAGTGTAGCACTTTTCATACCTAGCAAGCTGTCAATCAAGGTCTTAACAGTCTCACAAGAAAAACAGTCAGTCATATGAGATGTCTTTAGAGAGCTACATAAGACAATCAGTAGGGGAGAGAAAGATGAACTTACCTGTAGCTCCTTCCCATGTCTTATCTGTATTGGATTAAAAACTGTTCTACAAAACTATTAAGTGTCCTGCATTTCCAAATTGAATTTACCAAGACCTCCAGGCAGACACTGAGAAATCCAGAGACTATGGAGTCTTTGATCTTGGGCTCTGGAGCTGACTGGATAATACCATGAAACTCTGTTGAAGTCCAGACCCAGGGGGAAGAGGAGAGAACTGGAAATCTCAGAAGATAAAACAATTGATGGTGATGGGGGCTCTCCGTTGAGCACATATTGAAGGTGCAGGCTATTCAAAGTAAAAAAATGTGGCAATACTGATTCTACTATAATCCACTACTGTATATAATTTAGTACATAAGCCACTCAGATGCATTTTCACCCTTTATTACATCCATATTCCATATAAAAATAGATGTTCTCACTTTTTCTTAAGATGAGAGGTGCAAGAACACTCTAGGATGATCAGACTGACTAGTGTCAATCTCTTAAAAAGACCCATGAAAGGTTAATCCACTGAGCCACAACTCTTCACTGTTAGAGCTGGACCTGGGAGTCTCATATTTCTTGTCATCCCCCTTCAGTATCCTTCCTGTTATTTCTTAGTTTCTCCCAATATTTTGGCTGTCTTGATTTGCTTGCCAGGTAGAGTTGCACAAACCTTCCTTTTCAGGGGTCTTCAGTGACCCATTAGCAGTTATCATTGGGTATAGAAATGAGTTTCCTTAGTGAATATTCTTGGTTTCAGACACAATTTGTTCTCCATTGTGTAGTGTGCACATGCGTGCCTGCACGTGTGTTCAGTCATATCTGACTCTTGTGACCTCCTGTACTGTATCCCGCGGGAATCTTCCAAACCCAGGGATCAAACCAGAGTCTCCTGTGTCTCCTGCACTGGCAGGCAGATTCTTGACCACTGGACTGCCTTGGAAGCCCCTCTCATTGTGCAGGAACAACCTGTTTCTTCATGTTAATCAGAATTTATCATCTCAGTCAATATAGCATTTCCTGTCTTTGTTTACTGATTTATAGATGTGACATGTAAAAATAATGGCCAGGTGGTAGTTTCAACGCCTACATCAATATGGCCACTGCTGTGTCCTTTTGTGGAAGTATCCTCCCTGGAAACTGGACCCCTAACTACAGGAATGGGCTGCACCTGTTGCATAAGTGGATATCTGAGAATGATGGTGTGCTCAGTTGTGTCTGACTCTGCAACACCACGGACCATAGCCCACCAGGCTCCTCTGTCCATGGGATTTTCCCAGTAAGAATATGGGAGTGGGTTTCCATGTCCTCCTCCAGGGGATCTTCCCAATCCAGGGATCAAATCCACATCTCCCGCATTGCAGGTGAATTCTTTACCCGTTGAGCCATTGAGGAAGCTCAAGAATGATGATGACAGGCACTAATTACAGTATCTCCTGTTTTCACAACTTGGTTCCTAGGCCCATGCACTTTGTTTATCTAAAACAAAAACAAAAACAAAAACATGGATGGTTGCTAGTCATGCATGATATCTTGAGGCTAGAAAGGCAGAGGGCAGCTTTTTCTCTTCCCCTGTCTATTATTGGTCAGGTTTCCCCATAGAATGTCATTCCTAGTACTTCTGAGGTTTATTACCAAGCCCCGTGAGGCATACTGAGGGAGCCAGAGTCTCTAAGGATCTGGTAGGATAAGGGCTGGGCCTTGGAGTTAATGAAGATAATAAGGAGAATGAGTTTATGCTGTATGAGGAATTTTAGAAGTACTAAGGTTATCAAACTCAAAGGATGGAATACTTAATTATCTTTGCTAATTTAATGTGTTCAACTTGACAACTATTGGCTGAAGGATCTTATAGAATAATTTCAATGCAACCTTGAAGCAAACAGATATGCATTAACATTTTATCCAAATGTATGAGACTGTGATTCTTAGGACAGCAAAGCTCTTTCTATTTGGCAATTTTTCAACGGTTTCAAGCAACCTAGAAAATCTAAAAATACCTAGAATATTTTAAAAATACAACCCCAACCAGTTAAATCCATTCCTGTTTAATGAGATTGAATATATGATTTATTCCTTCAGAACATGGAAGAAACCAGATTACAAGTGGAAACCCAACTGGGGCCACCAGTTGAAAGGTGATATGTGAGTCTAGGCAGCTTCACCATTAGAATCAACAGTCTTGGGTCAGTCAGTATAGAAGTAACCAGCTCTGTAACCTTCACAATCAATGTGACCTAAAGGCACCATGATAAAATTAAAGTTATGTTTGATTGACTCTGTTTCCATATGACAATGAATACTGCATTATAGAAAATTATTTTTACTATATTTAGTTAAAATATTTTTGTGGAACATACAAATTCAACTTAATTAAAGAGCAGTTTTTTATAGAGCACTTACTTTGGATACATTCTTATTGGCTGTGTCACATGCAGAACAGGAGATAGAAAGATGCCTCAGCTGTCCCAAGAATATTGATTGTGGATTCACTTAGGGCAAGGTCTACCCTATGGTAATATCCATTTAAAAATAAAGACTAACTTACACAGCAAAAAATGCACACTCTTCTGCCTGTAAATAATGTTCAACCCTGGAGGAGGAATGGCAACCCACTCCAGTATTCTTGCTGAAAATCTCATGCACAGAGGGGCCTGGCAGGCTACAATCCATGGGGTTGCAAAGTGTCAGATATGGCTGAGCATGTGCACACACACACATAATCTTCAAAATGCTCTAAAATCATAAGACCTAATTCTAAAAGTTATTTAGCACTGTTCTGTTTATCTAATTCTGTGTAACTCATCACAGAAGAACTTGGTGGCTTGAGAGAACAACACTCATTTTATTATCTCTCATGGTTTCTGTGGCTCAGAGATTCTGGCAAGACTCTCAGCTGGCCAGCTCTTACTCAAAGTTTCTCTTGTGGTTACAGTCAGACAATGGCTGGAGCTAGAATAGCAGAGGTGGAAGGGAGCAGAATATCTGGGAATTGCCTTGGCATCTCTCTCTCTTCCTGTAATTTCAGGCCTTTTTCATGTGGTCCCTTTGCATGTGGTAGATCAGGCTTCCTTACAGCATGGAAGTCTTAGGATCGTTGGATTGCCTACATGCAGTTAAAGACTTCTGTGGTGCCTTAGGCTCAGAAGTCACAGAGGGTGGATTCTGCCATAATCTACTGGTTAAAATAGTCACAAAACCCACCCAGTTTCAAGAGCAGCAGGTGGATTCTACCTTTTTGATTCTACCTTTTTTGGGGGAGTGTCCAAGTCATATTGTAAGAAGAAACTGTGGATATTATTGCAGTCATCTCTAAAAAATGCGATCTACTACAAACATGTTTAAATTATGAAGACTAAACATCTGCTGAGTCATAGGGATAATAATGTACCTATTAGTGTTAGTTCACATTGTTGCATTCTGTAGAAAAACACTAATACTTCTTTAAAAATTAAAATAGTGCCTTTAAAACTGTGACAATACTATCCGATTTAAAGCATTCCAGATGTTGGAGATTAAAAAGGCAAGGAATAACTAAAACCTAATATCCCTTCACCTCTTTATGTTCCCAAGTAGAGAATCAAATAGAGTTCCTTTTACAGAAAATGGAACTTAATCACATATTTTGNAACTGAGACATATAAGTATGTAACAGTGTGATAATTTTGGAAGTCAGCTGATTTTCCTTCCCCAGGGCCTGCTGTTTTCTGCTGTTGTTTTTCATTGTTGACTGTCTTCAGGCTGAGGATCAGCCTGAGGTGTAAACTTAACGGTCTTCTCAGGTCTTTTCTGAACCTGTGCCATTCCTTGGGCATGCATGATTTTCTAATTTCCTCCACATATGCAGGGGTTTGTTTGTTTTTCAGTGTCCTAGTCTTTAATGTCTGGTTCCCAAAGGGAGGAAATAAAAACATGAAGAAGGAAAGGGCATTGGGCCTCCCAATCCCAAGGACATTGCTTCGGCCAGAGAGGGAGGGACTTGCAACCAGCGTAGTGAGATACCTGCCTCGTCATCAGCAGCAATCAGAACACAGACCCCTGATGTCTGGACAACCCAATCCTTCTTGCCCACCCTGGCTCCCACAAGCCATGCACAAGCTGCTCCAGGAATACATGGAGGGCCACCTGCCATGGGCTGAGGGACTGGAAGTGCGTGTGCATGCGCACACATGCTCACTCAGTCACATCCAACTCTTTACGACCCCATGGACTACAGTCCATTGCTATACATCAGGCTCCTCTGTCCATGGAATTTTTCTGGCAAGAATGATGGAGCGGGTTGCCAATTCCTCCCCCAGGGCTATCTTCCCAACTCAGGGATCAAACCAGAGCTTCCTGCATCGGGAGATGGATTCTCTACCACCGAGTCACCTGGGAAGCCCAGGAGGTGGGTAGCTGCTGTCAAACTAAAAGTTTAAATTCACCCAAATTGTCCAGTCCTTTCCTAAATGTTGCAAGCCTTCAACAGACTCTAGAGTTCATTTCAAATGTTACCTCAGATTGTGCCAGTGAGACTGTTGTCAAGGTGGTGAGACAGATTCCTAGTGCTCCTTACTCCATCCTCCCCAAATTCTCCATTGTGAAGGCATTTTTGCTGATTCAGAGGAAACAGTTAAGAAATTGTGTTCCTAATTACTTCTCAAGGAGGAGACTGAAGAGAAACCCAGAGCCTTTGTGCGTGTTGGAAAGTGGGGTAGGGGGAGAAGAGCAGTGACTGATAACCTCACCACACATAAAGCAGGGATCTGAAGTGCTACAGCCTCAAGTTAAAAGTAAATCCTCAGTGACTTGAAGTCGGGGTTTAATCACCTAGGTATCCAGGGAACCTCATTATCTTGAACTTGGTTTAAGATAGCCCCAAGCTAGAATGTCCATATACACCTGCAGGCACATACAAATCTCTCTGGAGAACAGTATCTTCATCCCAAGTCCTTCAAGTATAATTTTCTGCTCATGGTCAAAGATAATCTTGTATAAAAGGAGGAAAACATCGTAAGTAAGAACTAAAAGATACAACAGACAACAGAAACAGGCTCAAAGACTTCAAATATAGTAATAATATATTTAGAGAAATAAAACACAAGTCAGAAAATATCTTTATAGAGAACAGGATAGTGTAAAAAGTGACATATTTGAAAAAGTATCAAATACTTATTGTTTCTTAAATACAACCTAAGCATAAAAAAAAAATCATATTAAAAACACTTAAACAAAACCTCATATTCTCCTATGCCAGAGAGAAAAAAGTTTGATTTGCTGAGAAACTTTGCTCTCCTAATTCAGCATTTCTCTGTCATATGTAAAAAGCATTTCAATCCAGTATTAGAAACTAAATACTTTACATATGATTTAGTCAGGTATCAGGTAACAAGGATGAAATTCCAGAAAACTCTTTGAGTCCTAGCACTCCAAATAGCTGATTTCTTTGAATACATTTTCTCCATTGTACACGGTGCTATGGTTCCCTTCATGTGAATGGCTCAAAAAACAAGAAACATTCTTTTTCGGTCCTTTGACTGAAAAAATCATGCAAAGTGTCTGTTGTTCAGTCACTAAGTTTTGTCCAACTCTTTGGAACCCCATGGACCATAGCACCCCAAGCTTCCCTGTCTTTCACTGTCTCTTGGAGTTTGCTCAAACTCACGTTCACTGAGTCAGTGATGCAATCCAAATATCTCATCCTCTGTCATCCCTTCTCCTCCTGCCTTCAATCTTTCCCAGCATCAGGGTCTTTCTAAAGAGTTGGCTCTTCACAGTAGGTGGCCAAAGTATTGGAGCTTCAGCTTCAGTCCTTCCAATCAATATTCGGGTTTGATTTCCTTTAGGATTGACTGGTTTGATCTCTTTGCAGTCCAAGGGACTGTCTAGTCTTCTCCATTACCACAATTGGAAAGCATCAATCCTTTGGCCTTCTTTATGGTCCAACTCTCGCATCTGTCCATGACTTCTGGAAAAACGATAGTCAAGTGTCTACATACTAATAAAAATTCCTTTCCAGGTTTCCCCTTAAAATATATATATATTCATTTACATTTTCATTTACATTTTTATAATTTTTTCTGGTATGTCTGGCAATACCACTGCAAATTAATGATGAGAAAATAAGACTTCAGATTATGAAATCCTAATTCTACCTCTCCTACTACTATGTTCATTTGAAGCCTTAATTTTTCCATCTATAAAATTAATAAAATGAAGCTTTATAATATTTTCAATGCTATTTCACATCAAAGCCAAGTTTTTATATTTATTGGAGAAAATAAAACAAAACTCAGGTTCATGTTTGAGGATCATTACCAGCACTTGCTTGAAACTTGACAAGTGATAAATTGTTGGCATCCTTATACTTCAGTAGAGGAGAAGCAGAAATTAAGCATATCATTGATAGAAGTAGGGTTCTCGGGTCTATTTCCAAGATGAAAGTCACTTTTTGGAAAGGTCAAAGTATCCTAAGTTTTATAAGGGCACAGGAATAGCTAAGGAGATAACTGTCAAGACAAGCTGGTAAGCAGGAATCTCAAGGTTCAAATCTTGGAGGTGAACACTGGGTTCACATTGGTTAAATAAATTGAAGCCCATCATTTCCTAAACTATCTGTTCAGCTATTAAGTCTTGCCTTCAGGGGAATTTTCTACATCTAGTTGTATGCTAACAAAACTAAAGCCAGAAAGCACATACCATATGCAGTTAGGTATTTTTCCTAGACACATTAGTAACCATTAGTTGTCATGTATGTATGAAGAGATATAATATTTTCTAATGCTTTTCCTTATCCCCATAAAAGATTCACGCAATTTCGTATCGTTCTTGGAGATTTTAATTTTGCTGGCATTCAGCAAGCCAATCGTATCTTGGGACCCATTTACTTCATCACTTTCATCTTTTTCGTGTTCTTTGTCCTGCTGGTAAGAAAGATCAAATATACTCCCTTTTTTGCTTATATTTTTCAAAATAGAAAATATAATTACTAATTTAGAAGATATTACAGTATTATTGCTTAGCTGTCAGAACACTTACATTTATTAAGAACGGTGTAGATTTCTAGTAATCCAGCAAGTCTAAGTGATTTTAAGTTGTCCAATGGAGGATGTAACCATAATAACCATCTGAGTGTTTACTGTGTGCCAAGAGTTGCTAAATCTTCTACACATATAACTTGAATGTCCCAGGTATCTCCAGCCTGGGATATTTCACACCAGTAAGTATGAATCAGGTCATTCATATTCTGCCCATCTTATGGCTGAAAGCATACACCTTTGTCATTTTTATGAGTCCTCAGAATTTATGAGTCTCTCACATGTGCTCGGGACAAACCTATTTGGCCTTCCTAATCAAGAACTTGCTTTTCTACTCAAAGCGCTGCTACTGTCCTCCATGAAAACTTTTTTTTTGGTCATGCACAGCAGTTATACCCTGATGGTGGGCAGGAGTCCTCAAAGCAACAGATCTGGCCACGGTGAAATGTGGAGAGGTGGGCTTGAGATTAAGAACACTCTCTCCACAATTCAGTTTGTGTTAATCTGGACACTGGTAGTTTTAAGAGCCCTAGTAAAATTGTGCGTTTAAACAACTCTACAGAATTTTAAAGGAAAAAAAAAAAAAAAAAANGGAAATTCTGAAAGAGATGGGGATACTAGATAACCTGACCTGCCTTCTGAGAAATCTGTATGCAGGTCAGGAAGCAACAGTTAGAACTGGACATAGAACAACAGACTGGTTCCAAATAGGGAACCTGTATATTGTCACCCTGCTTATTTACTTATATGCAGAGTACATCATGAGAAACGCTGGGCTGGAAGAAGCACAAGCTGGAATCAAGATTGCTGGGAGGAATATCAATAACCTCACATATGCAGATGATACCACCCTTATGGCAGAAAGTGAAGAACTAAAGAAAGTGAAAGAGGAGAGTGAAAAAGTTGGCTTAAAGCTCAACATTCAGAAAATGAAGATCATGGCATCCGGTCCCATCACTTCATGGGAAATAGATGGGGAAGCAGTGGAAACAGTGGCAGACTTTATTTTGGGGGCTCCAAAATCACTGCAGATGGTGACTGCACCCATGAAATTAAAAGACACTTACTCCTTGGAAGAAAAGTTATGACCAACCTGGATAGTATATTAAAAAGCAGAGAAGTTACTTTTCCAACAAAGTTCCATCTAGTCAAGGCTATGGTTTTTCCAGTATGGATATGAGAGTTGGACTATAAAGAAAGCTGAGCACCAAAGAATTGATGTTTTTGAACTATAGTGTTGGAGAAGACTCTTGAGAGTCCCTTGCACTGCAAAGAGATCCAACCAATGAATCCTAAGGAAAATCAGTCCTGAATTAGAAGGACTGATGTAGAAGCTGAAACTCCACTACTTTGGCCAGCTGATGCAAATCGCTGACTGATTTGAAAAGACCCTGTGCTGGGAAAGATTGAAGGTGGGAGGAGAAGGGGATGACAGAGGATGAGATGGCTGGATATCATCACTGATTCAATGGACATGACTTTGAGTAAACTCTGAGAATGGTGATGGACAGGGGGGCCTGATGTGCTGTGGTCCATGGGGTCGCAAAGTGTTGGACATGACTGAGTGACTGAACTGAACTGAACTGACTCTGAATATAAGTTAAATAAGCAGGGTGACAATATACAGCCTTGACATGCTCCTTTCCCAATTTGGAACCAATCCATTGTTCCAAGTCTGATTCTAACTGTTGCTTCTTGACCTGCATACAGATTTCTTAGAAGGCAGGTCAGGTGTTCTGATATTCCCATCTCTTATAGTTTGTTGTGATCCACACAGTCAAAAGCTTTGGCATAGTCAATAAAGCAGAAGTAGATGTTTTTCTGGAACTCTCTTGCTTTTTCAATGATCCAACACATTTTGGCAATTCAATCTCTGGTTCTTCTGCCTTTTCTAAATCCAGCCTGAACATCTGGAAGTTCTCAGTTTACATACTGTTGAAGCCAAGGGAGTATTGTTATCAACTCTCTTTCAGCTGAGCAAACTAAGTTATAGAGACAAACTTTAACTTCCTCAAGACTATGCAGGTGTTTAACAGGGTAGCTGGGTTTTGAACTCAGCTGTTGGTTTTTAGAATCCTTGCTTATAACTACTGGGATATGCTGGGTATCCATTATCAAATAAAGTTGTAGAAAAAAAATTTTTTTGGTTTACTTGTATTAGGGACTACCTTAACAACTCAGTGGTAAAGAATCCACCTGCCAATACAGGAGGCAAAAGAGACGGAGGTTCGATCCTTGGGTTGGGAAGATCCCCTAGAAGAGGAAATGGCAACCCACTCTAGTGGGTGGTATTAGGAGAAGCCCAAAATGGAGAACCAAAAGGAAATCAGTCCATGAATATATGGGAACTTGACTTAAAAAAGCATTGCAAATAAATGTGATATTGATAGATTACTATTCAATGTATGGTGTGGTATTGATGGTAATCCACTTCAGAAAAGAAAGACTGTGGCTAGGATAGGTGGTGATTCATAAAATAGGGTTTTATTTTATTAAGGTAGAGAACATACTTGAATTGTGTAAGTTTTGGGGAATTATCCTATAGAAGTGGAAAAATTGATGAGGCAGGTAGGAAATTATGTGCAGAAGCTAAATCCCTAAGAATTAAGATGAGAGTAGAGTGGTTGATCCGGAGAAGACAATGGCATCCCACTCCAGTACTCTTGCCTGGAAACTCCCATGGATGGAGGAGCCTGGTGGGCTGCAGTCCATGGGGTCGCTGAGTCAGACACAACTGAGCGACTTCACTTTCACTTTTCACTTTCATGCATTGGAGAAGGAAATGGCAACCCACTCCAGTGTTCTTGTCTGGAGAATCCCAGGGATGGCAGAGCCCAAGGGGCTGCCATCTGTGGGGTCGCACAGAGTCGGACATGACTGAAGCGACTTAGCAGCAGCAGCAGCAGAGTGGTTGATCAGCCTCTGTTAGGATGACTTTCCTTTCGTTATAATAAGAAAGATAAACATCCTATTCAGATGTGTATAGGTGTATAAATCTGATAGTGGAATGATGAGAAAGCTTCTGTCTGATCACTTATAATTTTTAAAGGAAGTGAGCGTGGCAGGAGGTAAGGAGGCAGGGAGAGAGTGGCAAGTATGAAATAGTCAACTTGGAAGTGAAGAACCACCAGGATCAATGGAGCATTTCTTTAACATCTGTGTTCATAATCTAACAGTGAAGCCAAACATATGTCAGTATGATTTTTCATGAGTTTTATTCATTTAACTTAATTCAGAGAAATCAAGTGCTTGAATGCACCAAGTTAGGTATTTTCTCAAAGCTTATACTTTTGAGAAGGAGAGGAACAAATTTAGTGATATTGACAGGGGAGTGATTATAGAGAATGTGTGGAATCCAAGCTCGACATGGAAATAGTGAGGACTTCCTAACAGTGAGCTAAGATGTGCAGTATAAAGAGGATGAATGAATGGATTGCACGTTTCAGAAATGTCCAAGATTTGTTGCAATAGGGGCAAGGAAGATGCTAATTTTAATGGTCCTAAAGCTTGCGCATTTGCAGGGGTGTGGGGATCCTCTTTAAGCAAGAGAATACAAAACTATCTTGCTTTTTAAAATTTTACAAAAATATGACATCTCATTGCTAAGTCTCTTCCCTGGGACTTGGATGGGGCTCCTCCAAACAAACAATCAAAAATCTAAGCCTCCTGAGCTTCAGTAATTAACAGGAGAGCAAATACTTGTCAGAAAATTGAGGCACAGTGTAGATTTCTAATCCAACAAACTGGCTTAGATGACCCTTCTTTATAATACCTAAGCTATACTTTTAAATTTTGCTAACACCTGCCATAGTATTCATTCATCATTACCTTCCCTGTATAATCTAGTATCTGATAGGTTCACAAACATTTAGAGTTGAATATATACATAAATGGATACATAACTGATGAGCTTCCCTTCATTTTAGCTGAAGTTCAATAGTTTATTCCTACTCTTTTTTGTTTTTCCTTTGAGTGTGCTACTTCTTTCACTTTTCACTCTCCTGTCTATAATGTTAAATAAACTCCCATGCAGTAATATATATTAGAACCCAAGTCAATGTTAAGACCTCTGGGTTAGTATTTGCTAAAATTAAACACAGTAGAGTGCTAACTAGTGTAGTATTGATTAAAGTGAGATAGAAATGAATTGAGCTTGAGGTTTAAGAAATTATTTCATGAAAGAAGCATTTAGAACAATTGGAGAGAAGTCAGAGAGCACTTTAGGCAAAGGAAACCTCCAGATATATTAATCAGTTGTTTCATTTATTCATTTTATAATTAATCATTTATTGAATTCCTATTATGTGCAAGAAGTTGGCCTATATAATTGTTGCAGAGTGCCTATTCTGCCTTTTTATATACAGCGAGCTCACAATACAACATTTTATTAGAGGTTTGGGGAAATTAACATAAAATAAGTAGAAATAAATTCAAAACTTGAAATGTCTTATCTTCAACTGAAAATTTATGAATCTCACATCATTTCTTATTTTAAAAGATTCCTATCTTTTGGATGTAACAATCAATCACCATTTTCAGGTTGTACCAGTAGCTTTATAGCTTTTGAAGTAACTGCAAAGGACACCATTGACAGGTTTTCAAATATATCTCAGACCAAAACAATAAAAGTAAATAGAAGACAACAATATAATCTTTCTGACATTTCCATGAAAATTGAATGCTCTTCTTCTGCAAACGTAGAAGAGCGGTTTCATTATTGAATGCCAAGGATCACCTATCCATAAAATACCAAGAGATTTTGCATGCCATTCAATCACAGAGCTGACCAGTTGTCAAGAAAAACTGCTTTTCAGTGGAATGCAATGCTTTAATGAGCTAATTAGTCAGCTCAGGAAGGTGATTCTGTGACATTACTTACAGAATTATTCTGAAATCTATCTGTTCTTGCTGTTTATCTATGATAAATCATACAACCATATAGATCCAACTCCAGTATTTGTATTTAAAATGTAAATCCTATTTAATAGCATTTTTCCTTCTATGGCAGGCTATTGATTTTTTACAGTGTAGTGACTTAAATACTTTCCTTTTGAAATATTTCATTCTGTTTAGTAAAATATAATTAGCTCTATCATTAGTGCAAGATGTTTGGTCTGTAAATCATCTCAGACAGAATATTGACATAAAAATCTCCTGAGTCCTAATAATCATGTTTGTACTGTTTTCTGGTCCACTCTTCAGACTTAAACATTGCTATTTTCTGAGGGACATGGAAGATCAGGACCATGGGTTAGTTTGTACCTTTCTAGTCATATTACAAAAGACTTGGCTTATACACAGTAGAAGGGCAGCTGAATAAAATGTTAGCAATGAAATTAAAACTCAGTACACAGTTACCCCTACCTTAATCACTCTTAGATGTGGTAGGACCAATTAAAATGCATGAGGGCAGGCGGCATGGAAGCACAATCAAACATCAGCAACAAAGGAGCCAGGGACAGCATCTAAACTTTTGAGACCTGACTTGAAAAGAAGGGAATGTCTTTTATTTGGGCAGTTGTTTTAAATGGAGTCATTCTGTCTGACTCACATGTATGTTTAAGAAAAGCTGTTTGCTGTTCAGCTGGCTGTCTCTCATCTGCTTTTATTTTCCAGCAAAACAACTGTTAATTATTCTTCAGGCTGCATTGTTACTCCTTTTTCCCCTGATGCGTGTTTCCATTCTTGTCTTGCAGTAGTGAATTCCATATCCACCCACTACAGTCGTAAATGTAGATTTTAAGACAAAGCTTTAGTAACTTCTCTTCAGCAACACCACTATCAGTTTAAGTAGATATGTATACCTCCATAAATCATCCTCCCTGCCTGCTTAAGACCTGGTAATATGTCTTGGTCTCTATATTAGTGAGAGTTCTCCAGAGACACAGATGTAACTATAGATATGGTATAGAGATGGATATAGGTATGTCCACAATTACATGATTGTGGATCGCAATCGCATTAGATTATTCCTTGAAATACATCCTTGCATATTTTTGCATCTGTGTATCTATCTCTAAAACAGTCTGTCTACAGAGATGTCTATTGATCTATGTCTCTCTCTTGCTCTCTCTCTATATATATATGTGTGTGTGTGTGTGTGTGTGTGTGTGTGTGTGTGTATGCTGCTGCTGCTGCTGCTGCTGCTAAGTCACTTCAGTCGTGTCCAACTCTGTGTGACCCCATAGACGGCAGCCCACCAGGCTCCCCCATCCCTGGGATTCTCCAGGCAAGAATACTGGAGTGGGTTGCCATTTCCTTCTCCAATGCATGAAAGAGAAAAGTGAAAGTGAAGTCGCTCAGTCTGTCCGACTGTTAGCGACCCCATGGACTGCAGCCCACCAGGCTACTCCGTCCATTGGATTTTCCAGGCAAGAGTACTGGGGTGGGGTGCCATTGCCTTCCCCGGTGTGTGTGTATAAATATAGATATATAAAATTGTGTATTTTAAGGAATTGAATCACATGATTACATCTGTATAAATGCAGATACATAAGGATATTTATTTTAAGAAATCAGATCACATGATTTTATATGTGTGTGTATGTGTGTATATATATATATATATATACTATGTAAAGAAATATCTATATAAATTGACACAAATATGTAAAGATATTTATTTTAAGGAATTGGATCACATGAGTGTGGTGGCTTGGCAAGTCCAAAATCTAATGGGAGAGGCTGGCAGACTGGAAACTCAGGAAAAAGTTGCAGTTTGGGTCCAAAAGCAGTCTGCTGACAAGCCAGAGAGAACCATTGTTGTCCAGCATTGTCTTAATGCTGAAAAATTGCTTCATACTCTCAGAAGGTCAGCATTTTTTCTCTTCAGGCCTTCAGCAGATTGGGTGAGTCCCACCCTCATGATGAAGCACAGTCTGCTTTACTCAAAGTCACTGATGTAAACGTCTCATTCAAAAACATCCTCAAAGAAGTATCCAGAGTATTTGGCCAAATATCTGAACACTGTGGCACAGCCAAGTTTGACACATCAAATTGACCATCACGATCACTATTACCTTCTCAGGTAATAGTGCATGAATTCTAAGGCACTTAATACATGTTAAATTAAGAAATAAATCTAAGCTGCTAAGTTCTACCAAAGAAAGAATATCTGTTTCATTGTCTAGAAGACAATTGCTCTGCCCTGTAGGCAGACTAACAGAATAGGGCTAATACAGCAGGTTTAGTTATAAATTTAAAAGCAACAGAAATGATTAATTGAGCCAGATTTTCATTTTCAGGGTATAAACCCTCACTTTTGAGATGAATGGGAGGAGACCTTAGCCACATGACAAGAATATACTTTCTCTACAATATGGTATAAATGCTCTATATATGCATATTGAGGGCAATCTCTGCTCTGTCACAAGCATTCTACTCACTGCTTCTTTTTAAAATCAGTACAGTTAAACATGTGCATGCCAAAATAGTATATTGTTATGTGTATTCAATATTGTTAAAGTCAGAGATAGTCTGACATCCTGGCATTAATCACTTTTTTTAGCTTTAGAAAGAGTGCAAATCCATAACCTGAAAAACACACACTTTAGAAAAAAAGTTTGTTTCTAATACCCTGGTAAGTATTAGCTTATAAAATGAACATATATATGCAACAAATGTCTAAATTTGTTGTTCAAAAATCAATCTTTGATACAGGATTAAAGAAATTTCAAGAAATCCATTTCTCATGATTTTGTTTTTTAATTATGCATAATTTGTGTTTTAAACCTTACACTTCATAACATACTTTTTTACTTTATTGTAGCTTTTAATTCAATATTATTTATTATCCTAACTTGTTTAGGGATTTCTTAGTTCACTTGATAAAATAGAAAAAGTAGTTTCACCGTCACATTATATAACAAATATTTATAAATCTTTAAGTCTACATCTTAATAGATTTGCTTGCTTTGTTACTTCAAATTGTATTGTTTCAATGGCTAATTTCAATAGTTTTAACAATCCACTTCTGAGAGAAGGTATTATCAATTCCTGTCTAGAGTAAATGAATAAATATAAAAGCCTTCCAAGTTAAAGATGAAGTTATTTTAAAGCAGAGAAATGAGTAGGAAGCTGTCTCTTATACACATCTCTACATCTTAATAGATTTGCTTGCTTTGTTACTTCAAATTGTATTGTTTCAATGGCTAATTTCAATAGTTTTAACAATCCACTTCTGAGAGAAGGTATTATCAATTCCTGTCTAGAGTAAATGAATAAATATAAAAGCCTTCCAAGTTAAAGATGAAGTTATTTTAAAGCAGAGAAATGAGTGAAAAATAAATCTGGGTGATTCATATTTATCAAGTGTATAACTGAATACACTTTGTTTCAGTTATCTGAGTAAATATGTCTCTTCCCTTGATTATCAGGCTAATTTTCGCTAATTTCCATTGTTTGACTTAACTGACCAAAACATAGCTCATGATCATGTCACGTTTATGTCGAAGATTTTAGCTCTATTTTCTGGTCCTCCAAGGTGACCAGCATATTTATTACATATGATTCTTTCTAAAAAGTTCCATATGATCACATACTCTAAAGTTTTAAAAAAGAAAAGACTTTATCATTTATGGCCTCATTTTTAAAATGTTTACTTCAAGAGTTCCCCACATGGGAGAACAAACTTTGGCTGAAATAGCCATAGAAAAAGGAAGAAGCACTAATTTGTGCCAAGGTTCACTCTAACTTCAGGTGGTTCTTGCTGTCAGGACATCAGTAGTCTTTGCCCAGAGCTCTCCTCCCTCCATTTACCTTCTGCCTCCTGCTGCAGGTTAGCTTGCAGAGGGACTACTTCTGGAACTTTATTCCGATTTACACTGCTCAGAGAAATAGGCTCATGTGAGGTCCACTGAGAGCAGAATTCTAAATCTGCAAGTTGAAGCAAGAAGATCCAGAAAAGCATATCCTGAGATTGAGAAAGTCTGTGTAAAAAAAAAAAAAAAAAAGGTCAGGAATGCCTTTGAATAAGCCAAGAGTTAGAACTGGATAAGGACTGGGAAGAGATCAGGAGTAAGCTAGGGTGTCAGGGGTGATTACTTCTAACACAGCTGAGCACTACATTTGGGTGCTGTGCCAAGTGTGAGAAGGAGGCGTGAGTATTGAGGCTGTGAGTGGTATAAAGTCAAGGCAAATTATTGTTTCTACTATTCCTCTGTTCCCAATATGACAGTTTCAAGTCAACACAGTCTCATAGTTGCTCTGCTGAAATATGTCCCACTTTTTTAGTGTCCTGAAACCAGCATGAAGGATAGATTGACCACCGCAAAGTGATATCACATTAATTGATCAAGGCAGATTCTTTACCATCTGAGTCACCAGGGAAGCCTGATCAAGATGCTCCACTCCTATAATTCAAGCCCAAAATGTATATTAAACTTACATTAGCTTGGAGGGGGGTAACGTTAATTGACTTAAATTGAACCAAAAACCAACTGCATTTTAAAGAAAATATGGCTTCTTTTAGGATTCCCAAGTTTAAGACCTACAGTTTTTCTATGTTAAATTTAATCCTGCAGATTTGACCCAGTATTCAAGAGACTGTTTTAGATTCTGACTTTTTTTCCCAGATGCTAACAATTTCTCCTAGCTTTATGTCATCTCCAATTTTGGAAAGTACATGTATTCACTGGCAGAAAGTTCATGGTATAATTGCATTAGTTTCCTTCAGTATAGAATCATCACCAATATTAGTTCCCTTATATGACCTAAATTCTATCTATTTAATGATTTATTGTATCACTTGATTACAATCATTTATGGAAGTGATAATTTCCCATAAATAATTATTTTTTTCACAATGACTGACATATAAAAAGCATTCAGTAAACATAGGTTACTCTCATTGTTATTTTCTTTTTTTTCTTTATGAACTCCCCCCACCTCCCACCCCACATCATCCCTCTGGATTATCCCCATGCACCAGCCCCAAGCATCCTGCATCCTGCATCGAACACAGACTGGCGATTCGTTTCTTACATGATAGTATACATATTTCAATGCTATTCTCCCAAATCATCCCACCCTCTACCTCTCCCTCTCCCTCAGAGTCCAAAAAGGCGTGCTGCGATTCATGGGGTCGCAAAGAGTCGGATACGACTGAGTGACTGAACTGAACTGAACTGATTACCATCTGAATGATAATTCTTTCACAAAGAATAGAAACGATACAGATGTAAGATTCATGAAATCTAATATTTATTGCTCATTTTTATCCCGGCCATCTTGCAGTTCACCAAAGAGGCAATAAAAGGTTAAACATCCTGTTTTGTAACATCAACCCTATCAATGTCAGCCTTCACTGGACAGTTGTAAGAATCTCATGTAATCCTAAACATGAACAGACACACTTTGAAATAATCAAGAATACATACCTGGATTTCCCTGGTGGTCCAGTGGTTAAGAATCAGCTTTGCAAGGCAGGGGACATGGATTCAATCCTTAGTCTAGGAAGAGCCCACAGGCCATGGGGCAACTAAGCCCCTACAGCACAACTTCAGACACCTGCATACCCTAGCACCCGTGCCCTGCAACAAGAGAAGCCACGGCCACGAGAAGCACTCCTACTGCAACTAGAGAATAGCCCCCATTCACCACAACTCGAGAAAGCCTGTGTGCAGCAGTGAAGACCCAGGGCAGCAAAATAAATAAATAAATATATAAATATATATGTATGCATTTTAAAAAGAACACATACCCAAGTTCTCCTTGATCATGAAAGATTTTGCTTTATTTCCATAGCCTAACTGAAAATTCCTCAATATTCCAGATGAATTATGTTAGTTGTACATGGAGCTTAAGTTGTATATGGAGCTTCATACTTGAGTATGAAGAAAGTTTTCCCACTGTCTTTATTATTTTTTATATTTTATGTTGGACTGTAGTTTATTTACAGTGTAGTGTTAGTTTCAGGTGTGGACCATAGTGATTTAGTCATTATTTGTGGTTGTTGTATCATTGCTCAGTCACGTCTGACTCTTTGTGACCCCGTGAACTGAAGCAGCCAGTCTTTCCTGTCCTTCACTATCTACCGGAGTTTGCTCAAATTCATGCCCATTGAGTCAGTGATGCCATCCAACCGTCTCATCCTCTGTCGTCCCCTTCTTCTCCTGCCCCCAATCCTTCCCAGCATCAGAGTCTTTTCCAATGAGTCAACTCTTCGCATGAAGTGGCCAAAGTATTGGAGCTTCAGCTTCAGCATCAGTCCTTTCAAAGAGTATCCCAGGTTGATTTCCTTTAGGATTGACTGGCTTGAGCTCCTTGCTGTCCAAGGGACTCTAAAGAGTCTTCTCCAGCACCACAGTTTGAAAACATCATCACGTCAGTGCTCAGCCTTCTTTATGGTCTAACTCTCATATCTATACATAACTACTGGAAAAATCAGAGCTTTGACTATATGGATCTTTGTCCTAATTATATTGGCAAAACAAAGATACAAATAATGAAATATTTTTCTGAGAATGAGGGAAAACACAGAATCCTCATACACCATTGGAGGAATTATAAAATAGTTCGTCCTCCTTGGAGAAATACTTGTTAGTATCCAGCTATTGAGTTAAAAATTTTTTTTTTACTGAAATATGGTTGACTTACAATGTGTTACTTTCACTATGGTGCTAGAGAAGACGCTTTAGAGTCCCTTGGATAGCAATGAAATCAAGCCAGTCAATCCTAAAGGAAATCAACCCTGAATATTCACTGGAAGGGCTGATCCTGAAGCTGAAGCACCAATACTCTGGCCACCTGATGTGAAGAGCTGACTCACTGGAGAAGATCTTGATGCCGGGAAAGACTGAGGGCAGGAGGAGAAGCAGGCAACAGAGGATGAGATGATTAGATAGGATCACTAACTCAATAGACATGAGTTTGAGCAAACTCAGGAAGACAGTGAAGGACAGGGAAGCCTGATGTGCTGCAGTCCATGGGGTTGCAAAGAGTCAGACTGAGCGATTGAACAACAGCAGCAACTTTCACGTGTACAGCAAAGTTATGCATATATATATTCTTTTTTCACATTCTAAGTTATTACAAGATATTGAATATAGTTTCCTGTGCTATACAGTAGGTTCTTGGTCACAGACATAGACAACAAATTTATGGTTACTAAAGGGGAAAGATGGGGGGAGTGATAAATTAGGAGGTTGAGATAAAAATAAACACTCTGCCATACATAAAATAGATAATCAACAGGGACCTACTGGCTATTGATGCATGTTTAAACCATGCATCCACGTGACCGTGAAAGGACAGGTCTAGATACTTCTCCAGATAAACACTTAGTCATGGATATGGAGAGATGGGTTTGGAAGTGTTCATTATAGCATTAAAAAAAAAAAAAAAAGCTAACTGTTAAAAGCAGCCTGAATATCCATCAAAAGATAAATTGATTTTAAAATTGTACATTTATGTAATTGAAATCTATGCAGCAATAAGACAACAGTTATGAAGAATTATGAAGAATTACCCACTTGTAATTATTAATGAATGTTTATTAACATTCGTTTTGATAGGCCAGGATTCTTGGCTTCTTTAATCAATAGAAATGGATAAGAGGCCAAACAAAAAATTCAAGCAAGGCTTCAGTGAGACCCTTGCTGTAGCAGGAGGGAGTGAGAACAAATAACAGTCTCCATGTTCACTCCTGGAGGGCGTGAGAGCTGTTTCCTTATAAGAGGTGAGGACAGGGGTGTATCCAGGGGTCCAGCTGGAGAGGTCGCTGAGGTGCCTCGATAGATGAATAGATAAAGAAGTTGTGATACATATACACAATGAAACATTACTCGACTATATAAAAGAATGCATTTGAATCCATTCTAATGAGGTGTATGAACCTAGAGCCTATTACAGAGTGAAGGTAAGTCAGAAAGAGAAAGATATCGTATATTGACACATCTGTAAATGACTTGGGAGAATAGTATGGAAACATATACATTACCATATACAACGTAGACAGCCCGTGGGAATCTGCTGTATGAAGCAAGAAACCACAACCCAGCGCTCTGTGACAACCTAGAGGGGTGGGATGGGGAGGGTGTGGGAAGGGGCTTTATGAGGGCGGGGACATATGTATATCTATGGCTAGAATTGATGCCTTTGAACTGTGCTGTTGGGGAAGACTCTTGAGAGTCCCTTGGACAGCAAGGAGATCAAACCAGTCAGTCCTAAAGGAAATCAGTCTTGAATATTCATTGGAAGGACTGTGAAGCTGAAGCTCCAATATTTTGGCCACCTGATGTGAAGAACTGACTCATTGGAAAAGAACTGGATACTGGGAAAGATTGACGGCAGAGGATGAGATGGTTGGATGGCATCACAGACTCGATGAACATGAGTCTGAGCAAGCTCTGGGAGTCGGTGATGGACAAGGAAGCCTAGCATGCTGCTAGGAGTCACAAGAAGTCATCCATGGAGTCACAAGGAGTCGAACAGAACTGAGAGACTGAACTGATGGCTGATTCATGCTGATGTATAGTAGAAGCCATCACAATATTGTAAAGTAACTTTCTTCCAACTAAAAATAAAATAAATAACATGAAGTATGATCGCACTCAAGTCATTCTATCTGTACTCATCTGGATTAATACAGATATAAATGGGATGAGCCATGGCCGCTTCTTAAAAGACCAGCCATTGAAAGATAACCCACAGGGAGGTGTGTGAGGGTGTCAAGCAGGCATCATGGAGGGAAGAGCTTTAAGATTTTCCTAAAATAGCATCTGAGTTGTGTCCCTGGAAAGGTAAGCTTATTTGTATCACTTCCTCTAGAAACACGTAGACTGAGAGAGGAGGCAGCAGTCCTTCAAGCCCATGGCATTACAGTGAAGGAAACTTATGAGCCCAGTTCCCTATGAATTTATACCTTGGGCTGACTCATTTACCACTTCCTGACACATACACCATCTTATTAGGTGGTCGCAGGGGGGAGTGTGAGATTTGCCTTAATGTACGCTTTGTGTGGCTTTACTTTTATTACATCCATATTTTGATATTTAACATCTCCCATTTCCAAGTAGAGTACCAAGCTTCGAATTAAATTATTAAACACCCACTTTCGGCAGAGAACAACCTGAGTTACTGCTGTACATCTTTACTGGAGAGTCTGCCTTTGTTTTGGGTAGGATATCCAGGGTGCTGTAATAAAAAATGCCAACTCTTTTCTCTGCTAGAGCTACACGAATGCACCATAAATAATAACCTAATAGCAGCAATAATTATAAGATGCCACTGGCTGGTGTTCATCAGAATATTTCATAAGCACACTCCAGGGTTGTAGATCATGGCTAATGTTGGGTTGCCCTGGGTTAGTGATTTCAGAAAGTCCTACCAAGCCGCTATATATTGCCTCTTCCTTCACTGAAATGATGAAAAATGTCTGCAGTAGCAGAAGTATCTGGTGTGACATGTAACATCCCATCAAGAAAACCATGGGCTAATATTTGTCTTCAATATTAAATTTAAATAGTAAATTAAATACAGTATTAAATAGTACATTTCTGAACTTGAAACTTCATTGGATATGTGTGTGTACACATGTGTATGTGTGTGTCTACAGACACAAATTCATAGTCCTTAGTGTCCTTCCTTCCAAACATGGAGAACATTATCAGTAGAAGTCTTAAAAGAAAAAAAAAACAAGTCTGTATCTACATTGATATGTATATATCTGTATATCTTTATCTCTGTGTCTGTATTTTCATATATATCCATACTGATAATTTATCTATACATGTCTAAGTTTATAATTACACATGTATGCATAATAAATATGCATCATGCAAAAAATAAAATTATTTTTATTTTGAAAGGATCATGAGCTTTTGTAATCAAATTTGTTTTGCTAAGTATCCATTGCAAAAATGGTGCACAGATTTCTTTGGGAAAGTCTTTTTTTTTTTTTTTGGATCATTTACCTGTATGAGCCTCCATAGTCTCTGATCTGTGCATTCATCCTTGATGACAAGCCTTTGCTGTCAGCACCCTACCAAGCCTCTCAAAATCCCCAGGTTTTCCCTGTGTGCTTAGCTGGAAGAAGCAAATGCTGTATTTGGATTATCTGTTTTCTTGAGGGCCTGGGGAGCAGTTTAGAAAGATAATAGTATTTCATGGAACATTAAGAAAGAAACAAAAGAAAAATTATGGGATCCATCCAAAGAAGCTTTATTTACAGTCCAACTGTGAAAAGTATCATCTTGTTTCTTATGTTCTAAAAATTTCACTCTGATTATTGTTTTTTTTAGCCAGGATGTCTTATTTTATTTTTAAGAGCACATGTGTTGGATTTGCTATCATTTCTAAACTCGTCTTTTTCTGACAGCTCTCATCTTCCATGCTGGGTGCCAGTTCAAAAAGTTTCTTTGCTAACTTATTAGTCTTTTAACCCTGGTGATTGATTTGGTCAGCAGTTAGTCTGGTGGGCCTTGTCTTCTTTGTAATGGTGCTTAAGCTGAGACATAGTTGGAAAAATTAGTGATGAGGCATGGGACTTTATATTCCTACCTAGAGCTCTTAAAAAAAAAAAACAAACAGTTTTTGTTATAAATTATGTAAATAAAATTCACCCATTTTAAGTGTGCAGTTAAATGAATTTTAGAAAAAAAATTTTTTATCCAGTCATCTTGTTTAAGAAGACTTCCATCTGTGGAAAAAGTCCCTTTTTACCAATTTGCCATGAAACCCCACTTCTTCCCCAATTTCAGGCAACCACTTGTCTCTTTTCTGAATCCATAATTTTGCTTTTTCCATAATAGCTCAAGTCAGAAACAATCCAAATATGTATCAACTAGTGAGTGGACTGAAAGCTGTGCTACACTTCAACAATGGAATACTACACAGCAATGTAAAGGAAGTGGCCACTGATGCATGAAGAAACATGGTTAGGGAACCCCCTGGTGGTCCAGTGTTTAGGGCTCTGTGCTCTTACCGCCAAGGGCTCAGGGTTCAATCCCAGGTCAGGCAACTAAGATCCCACAAGCCATGAAGTGTGGCAAAAAAAAAAAAAAGATGGAAAAATCAAACAAAAAACCTGGATAAAACTCTGAAGTATTATGCTGATTGGAAGGAGCCAGTCACACGAGATGACCTATTCTATGAGTCCATTTACAATAAGNTCCCACAAGCCATGAAGTGTGGCAAAAAAAAAAAAAAAGATGGAAAAATCAAACAAAAAACCTGGATAAAACTCTGAAGTATTATGCTGATTGGAAGGAGCCAGTCACACGAGATGACCTATTCTATGAGTCCATTTACAATAAGTTCTCCATATCTGCAGGTTCCACATCCACAAATTCAACCAACTGTAGATCAAAAATATTCTTTTTAAATTCAAGAAAGTTCCAAAAAAGCAAAATTTTAATTTGCTCGCACCAGCAATTATGTACATAGCATCTATATTGTATCTACAACTCTTTACGAAACATTTGCCCTGTATTAAGTGTTGTGAGTAACTAGAAATGATTTAAAGTATATAAGAGGATGTGTAGACTATATGCAAATGCCACACCGTGTATGTAAAGGGATATGAGCATCTCAGAGTTTGGTAGTCTCAGGGGTGGTGGCGGGAACTAATCCCTACAGATATTGAGGAATGACTATATGTATGTGTATATACAGGCTTCCCTGGTAGCTTAGTAAAGAATCCTCCTGCATTTCAGGAGACCCAGGTTCGATCCCTGGTTCAGGAAGATCCCCTGGGGAAGTGAATGGCTACCCACTTCAGCATTCTTACCTGGGAAATCCCATGGACAGAGGAGCCTGGTGGGCTACAGTCCATGGGGTCACAAAGAGGCAGACACAACTGAGCAACTAATACTTTCACTTCACTTTTTCATATATATTTGTTTGTGTGTGTGTGCTCACTTGTGTCCACTCTGTGACTCCATGGATTGTAGCCCACCAGGCTTCTTTGTCCATGGGATTTCCCAGGCAAGAATACTGGAGTGGGTTTTGCCCTTTCCTTCTCCAGGACATCTTCTCAACCTAGGGATCGAACTTTCATCTCTTGTGTTCCTGCATTGGCAGGTGGATTCTTTACCACTGAGCAGCAGGGAGGTCCACAGGAGCATCCCCTGGAGAAGGAAATAGAAATCCACTTGATTTTTCTTGCCTGGGAAATCCCATGGACAGAGGAGCCATGGGACTTGGGGGCTACAGTTCATGGGGTTGCAAAGAGGCAGACATGCCTGAAGAGCTGAGCACACCCAAAATCATCAGGAGAAGAAATGACCCACTGACCAGCCTTTCTAATTACAAGCAATACAAAAAGCTTTCATCTCACTGTTTTGAAGAGGTTTGTTTCTTTAAACAAAAGATGCCAATCAATAAATGCACGGAACTCTAGATCATTCATCTTTGTCATAAAGGTAGATCCAAGTCTTTGTATCATAGAAATGAGATGCTAAGGATGACTTTAACTCACACTGCAAAGTCAGTGACCCCTTTCCTATATAATCTGAAGTCTGAAATATTTCAAAAGAAAAAAATGTCTGGTTTTTTTTTTTCAGCTGTAGACAAAATACCTATAGAGGATGTAATTGTATTAGGATCAATTTCACAATGTGCAAAAATCACATGGGAACTGCCTAAACATACCAAGGTTTTCTTTCAATTCAGTCAACATCAGTTTTTGTCATGGATGTTGTGTTTGTCTATAGCCACTCGGCATTTTGCTTGTGGAACTCTTGAAGTCTGAGATACTTGCTAAATGTGGTTTTGATTACACACTCCTGGAGCCAAATGGAACGTGGATGAGAGAAGCCCTTTGCGTGGTGTGCAGGTGCTTGTTATAACAAATCCTCTCCGAGAAAACCTGTGTGAAGTCCTAGGAAAGAAATGAGAGAGCACGGGCTCCTGAAGGGGCTACGTGGAGAGAATGAATGTCAGTATTCAATACCATAAGAAGTTGGAGGAATGAAGATGTTTGTCAACATGCACAGCTTCATGGTTGTGTGTGTAGACTTTTCTTTTACCTCTTTCAAAATATTTTGTATTGTATGTGTTTCCTTAATAAAACCCTGGAAAGGAACTTCCCTGCTGGTCCAATGGCTAAGATTCTGCGCTCCCAACGCAGGGGGCCTAGGTTCGATCCCTGGTCAGAGAAGTGGATCGTACATGCCACAGCTGAAGACTTCACATGCCACAACCAAGATCAGGAGCAGACAAATAAATAAATAAGTATTTTTAAATAGCTCTGAAAAGAAAGACTTGCAGCGTGTCTGATAAGTACTATGCTTTTAAGTAAGTGTGAAGGGCAGAATATGTTTTGAAATCTTTTTACAAATAGAGTGTGATATGAACATCACCATGACTTTGGGTGCTGGGAGTTACCCATTACTACTTTGCTTGTTGCCTACATTCATTTTTGAAGGATATGCTAAATTTCAGTTCAAGACTGATTAATTAATTTAAAGGTACATTTTTCTACTCCAGTATCCCTGAATTTCATCTCCTTGAGCACTCAATTAATGATCCTTCCTTAAAGGGAGTTTAGGGACATCCCTGGTGGTCCAGTGGTTGCGAATCTGCCTTGCACTGCAGGGGACTTGAGTTTGATTCCTGGTTGGGGAACAAAGATCCCACATGACTCAGAGAAACTAAACCTGTATGTGGCAACTGCCGTATCTGAGAACGGCAACTAGAAAGTTCGTGTGCCGCAACGAAATATTGTACATGACACAACAAAGATGATGAGAGCCACACCTAAGACCTGATGCAGATAAATTAATACCAAAAACAAATAAATGAATAGTTTCTTTAACAAAAAGGAGTTTAGGTTTCTTAAAATGGGGTAAGACATAAATTCAAGGATGAAATATTTGTAACAAGTCAAAACCTAAACCTCTCTATGCTGCATTAAATATAGAAAAGTATATTTTAGTACAGCTTCACTTGGATGTATTTGTACACACCAAAAAAGTCTTCACAAAAGTTATTATACAGAAAAATAATATATCTGCATGTGCCAGAATTTGTTAAAATGGTTACTCACCCTTTGGTCCTATATTCTGGAAACTTATTCTAAATAATTAATCACAAATATTGTGCACAAGCATGATCTTCACAGTTTAATTAATAGCATTAATAAAAATTTTGCAGCTCACTAAATATTAAGGATGGGGGTGATTAAAATAAAACTTGAGGATATTCACATAGCAGAATATGACAAGATCAATAGAATGCTATTTTAAAGATTTATTGGTACAAGAAAATGCTTTTACTTGACTGGTATGTGTACAAATATAAGGAGCTTTCCAGGTGGCTTAGGGTAGAGATTCTATGTGCAGTGCATGAACCACAGGAGACATGAATTTGATCCCTGGATCAGGAAGATCCCCTGGAGGAGGAAATGGCACCCCTCTCCAGTATTCTTACCTGGGAAATCCCACGGACAGAGGAGCCTGGCAGGCTGTAGTCCATGGTGTCACAAAAGAGTGACAGGACTGAGCACGCACGCACACATACACATACAGCATTGTCAAAAGGCTATACAAATGAAATTTGTAACACAAAATTGTAATAACAGTGAGATTATAGGTTGTGTTTATTTTGTCCTCAATCCAGTCTATACACTATCTTTTGAGAACCTTGTATGTGTGTGGTACTGGATGGTACATGAGTTCAGTGGTAACAAAATAGAGCATCTGTTCTCGCGGATCTTAAAGTCTGTCTTTAATTTGTTGACATTAGTCTTTACAGTGAACATAGATTAGTTTTAATAATTATACAAAATACCCAGAAGTGTTTTTTTTTTTTTTTTTTGGCTGCACTGGGTCTTGGTTGCTGTGTGTGGGCTTCTCTAGTTGTGGGGAGCAGAATCTGCTCTCTAGTTGGGATATGTGGGCTTCTCCTTATGGCGGCTTTTCTTGCTGCAGAGCTTGGGCTCTTGTGAGATTAGTTGCTCTGGGGCACGTGGGATCTTCCCAGACCAGAGATGAAACCTGTGTTCCCTGTATGGACAGGTAACCTTAACCACTGAACTGTCAAGGAAGGCCCTCTCCAGAAATTTTAGAGTTTTGTTGTTCCAAACTTGCTATAGAGAAATACACACATTTTCTTCAGGATATCAAGGTTGGCTTGAAGGGAGCTGTCAAGGTATTTGTGAAATTGTTTCTTCTCCTTGGGAAAAGAACTGTCTTTGAAAATGGTTGCCTTTTGATTATCTTGGTAATTACATACATTGTGCATTTTTGTGTCTGTCTACATTTAAGAACACAAAGCTAAATTCACTTTGGATTGGATTAATGAAAATATTTGCAATACTCATGCAATACAATCTACCTCGCTTATCTTTTAGTAAGAAATATTGGAATTGATCTATTATATAATATTCTTAGGACATATATCAAAATAATATAAAATAAAAGAAATCAACAAATTGTGATTCAAGGGATAGCATCAAAAGTTCAATTTTCTTTTTAAAACAGAAAATATATTTTTTAAAGCATAATTTCCCCCTATTCCTTATTCACCCATGCTTGCCACAGAGAAAATCTGCCCCAAACTAATTTCAGAGTGACCTTGTGATGGGGTTATAGCCTAAGAAATTGTAGCAGGAGCCTTAGGCAGGATTTATGGGCAGATGTGAATTGAATTTTGCATGGGGAAGGGAACTTTCATTTAGTATTTCTTGTCAAGTGCTGTTTTAACATAGGGCAGTGAGATGGCTTGACACCCTTGAAGATGACCCCCAGCTTCACCCCACCCTGGGTGGGCAGTTGTGGTCCCTCAAACCCTAACGGCTTTGCTGTCTGTCCCCTCTCTCTCATTTCTTCCATTTTTAGATACTCCCAGGATCTCAGATGAGCCCGTTTCATTACAGTCTACTGTCTATTTTTGGACCCCTCCAAAGAAGTCATTTGACTGCTAATGTCTTCCGCTTATTAAGAGATGAGTAATGATCCAATGTGTTCCAGTGTTTTACCTATACTACTGTACAGTTAGTTCATTTGATTCATCTTCCTAACACTACAGGTAAAAGTATCATCCTCAATTTATGCATCATGAAGTGGAGACCCAGCTAAATTTTGGTAATCTGAATGACTCCCTGGAGTAGGCTGAATAATGCCTTCCTCCTTCCCTCTCTGCAGAATGTATCTATCTCCTAAATTCTGGAGTCTGTGAATTTGTTACCTTACAGGTTAAAAAGACTTTGCAGATGTGTTTACAGTAGGCATCTTGAGATGGGCAGATTACCGCGAGTTATCCTGGTAGTTATCCAGTTATCCTAGTATCCAAAATCACTGCGGACACTGACCGTAGCCATGAAATTAAAAGATGTCTGCTCCTTGGAAGGAAAGCTATGACAAACCTACACAGTGTATTTAAGAGCAGAGATATCACTCTGTCGACAAAGTCCGCATAGTCAAAGCTGTGGTTTTTCCCGTAGACATGTACAGATGTGAGAGTAGGATCCAGAGAAGGCTGAACGCCAAAGAACTGATGTTTTCAAATTATGGTTCTGGAGAAGACTCTGGAGAGTCCTTTGGACTGCAAGGAGATAAAACCAGTCAGTCATAAAAGATATCAACCCTGAGTATTCAATGGAAGGACTGATGCTGAATCTGAAGGTTCAGTACTTTGGCCACCTGATGAGAAGAGCTGACTCGCTGGAAAAGACCCTGATGCTGGGAAAGATTGAGGGCAAGAGGAGAAAGGGACAGCAGAAGATGAGATGGTTGGATCACATCATTGACTCAGTGGATGTGAATTGGAGCAAATTCTGTCCTTTGGGAGATAGTAGAGGGCAGAGGAGCCTGGCATGCTGCAGTCCATGGGGTCACAAAGAGTCGGACACAACTTAGCGACTGAGCAACAACAACTCTTGTGTTAACAACAGCAACATCCTGGTAGACTTAATGTGTTGACAGTTGTTCTTATGTGAGGGAGGTAGAGGGAAGCTTGACTACAGAAGTAGAGAGGTCATAGAGGATCCTGCTGTGATTTATGTTGGAGAGTGTTTTGCACCTCCCAGAACATTGGAAATAAAAGCAAAAATAAACAAATGGGACCTAATTAAAATTAAAAGCTTCTAGTCCTCACTGCTGGAAGAGCCCTCTGAACGTGAGCAGCTCGGCGGCTCCGGCAGAGGGGGGACCCACCCCTTAGGGGGCAGGCCCACAGTACAGAGCCGCTGCGCGGGCTGGACCTGAGCGTCACCACATCAGGCTTATCCGCCTGGTTGATTAATGACTGAGTCGCTCCCGCCGGGATCGAGGGCAGAGAAGAGACGTGTTTCCAGGCAGACTGTCCCCTGTCTCAGGAGGGACACTCTGGCCCTTCTCTCTCTCAGGAGCCGCCCTCTCAGGTGAGTTTCTGGAGGCTGGAGTCCCAGGGGCCTTCTTTTCTTGGCCGTGTCTGTGGCTCTCCACGCTGGCTCCTTGGCTTGTTTGGCTGTGCTGGGTTTTTGTTGCTGTGCAGGCTTTTCTCTAGTCGTGGCGAGCAAGGCCCCATGTTCCTCCCAGAGGGCGAGGAGCCGGCAGGGCGAGGCGAAGGTCTCCGGTCAATAATTAAATGCATAATAAACTAAGTATGTATGTGCTTTTATTTTAGACGATACATACTTTAGTTCTAAAGGAGTGTTTTAAATTAAATTTAAAATTTTAGGAAAGCTTTTTTAATAAAATATCTCATAAAAAGATGATTATATATGCTTTTATCTTCTTGTGTTTGCATATGGTGCAAGGGAAACTTTAGGATTTTGATATAATAATTTATTAGATGATAATATGTTTACAATGATTATAGCAGCATTTGAAAAATAGCATAAGACAAACAAAATATTGAAAGTAAGCTATGTTAATCTCTGAAAATCTACATATCTGTACCCTAAGATTTCTATGATAGAAATTTTTGCATGAAACAGGAAACAACCGTACATATTCCATTAGCCACTAAGACAAAGATATCATCATCATTTATATGGCCCTTAGTAAATGTGACCATTCACTTACAAGAGAGCAAGAGTGAACAAAGAAAATGACATAAATATTAGTATGGAAAAAATTACATCTCTAACAGTATCAGAAAAATTATGAAAGTAATAATTTACATTAGATTTCAACAAGTGAAGTTGAATTTTGTTATTTTCTAGGTTAAAATCTAGATTAAAATTCTAGGTTAAAAGAATAAGAAGTATTAAAAACAAGTCAATATAAGAAAAATGTATTAACCCCAAAAGGCAAAGGAAAGAAAAAATAAAGCAGATATGCAGATTAGAAAATAAATAATTAAATGATAGATATACAAGTATTTATCAGTCATTTCATTAAAAATGAATGCACAAAAATAGGGACCCTTGATTAAAACACATACATACACAGTTTGAAGACAAATATCTTGAGTTTGAATCTTGACTCTGCTAGTCTTTGGGAATGTGATTTAAGAAAAGTTAGTTGAACTCATATTTATCATCAGCAAACAAAATAGCAGTAGAATATAGTTTATGTGCTGTTACAAGAATTAAGTGAGTTAATATCTGTAAGTCTCTCACGAGTACCTAACAGAATAAGTGCTGCATACATAAAACCTATATGACTTGGATAAATTGTAGAAGTTTTATAAATAACACATGAGATAAGGTAGCTGGAAGAGCTTTAAATATTTCTAGTACCTACAGAAATACATTGTACTATTTTTGAATCACTGAAACAATACTGTAAATTAATACATAATTCTATCCTCATCTACTCTTCCTAATTAATACTACTTAATCATGCAGAGATAAAGACAGAAACCCTGTGATATAAGAGTATTGTCCTTGTGATTTCACTTTGCTTGGATGATTTCCTACACACATTTTAATATGTCTTCTAATTTGCCCATGTCACTAGGTAAATTTGTTAATGATTTGGGAATATGGTGCCATTTGTCTAAAGACTTGAATCATACCCTGGGAATAACTCTCCCTTCTGTTGGATCTCTCTCCTAACTAATTCATATTGTTATCATCAAATACTATTCCAGTGGTTAAATACATTTGGTGAGTTACAAATTGATGAGGAATATGTGCTTTCTGCTAAAAGGATCCAGCCTCCTTTCAGATCACTTTATAGATAATTGACTGGTAAACACTAGGGGAAACAGTAATATAAGTAATATGACAAAAAGTAATCGATATAAAAGTTTTTCTCCAGCTGTCCTTCTCTAGTGTTAACACTCATTTAAATATAGTGCCTTTTCCTACTTTTCCTAGAACTTTGTGCATATGCCCAAGCAGTGTGTGGGTGTCTGTGTATGTGTGTGTGTGTGTGTGTGCTTTAATATTCCTAGTAGGATAAATATAAGAAAGAATAGTCCCTGACTTGTGTTATGCTAGTTGCCTATATATATATGCCAATGTCCTTTTTAAGAAAACTTTCCAGAAAAAGACTTATTTTTACTATGAAGATGTTCCCCATAAATGCACACTGACTATACTATCAGAGTAAATTACAAGTATTTGCAAAGATGAAATTTAAAGTAGGCCACATCATTGTTAAAAATTTGGTAGAGATTGAAAGTTTGTGCCTGAAACTCTGTGAAAGATACTGTGAATATATAAATAAATTTAAAAGGTGTACGCTGTCAGGCTTATTTTTATCTTTTAATTACCGAGAATGAGTTTTTGTAATTTGGGGTTCAGAGGCCATATATCTCTCTCTACAAAGGAGAATGATTCATTTAAAACATAAATTCTGTTCTGAGCTATAGTACAGCAAATTAGACAACCTTCTCTGCTTGGAGGAAGATTTAAATCAAATTATTAGAGAATTCCTGCAAGGAAAGTAAAAGGAAAGCTCTTACAGTCATCAAGAATGTCATGCTTTTATATATATGTACCTTCAATTTGGTACCCCCACAAGAGGTAATTTCAGTCTTATAGATGGAAAAATGTACTGTAAAAAGTATCTATTTTCCTTAGCTCACCATTAAGACAAGCTTCTAACTCACAGGTGTCAACAATTTTAAAATATTTTTAAAATTCCTACTCAGAAGTTCAATCTATTTATTTTTAAGATATATTATTTCTTTAATTATGTATTTTGAAATATGAGGATACTAATAGTAAATGATCACTTAAATATGCCTTCATATACGGTCACTTAAATATGCCCTCCTATTTTTTTTTTTACATAAAATTATTTTTTTATGTAGAGATGTTCTATGTTTAAAAATATTATTGTATTTTATATTTTCTTATTCCATATATATCCATTTAAAATCAAGATTAGGTTTGAAAAATATTTCTTTTTAAACTCATTTATGCCAGTTGTATTTGGAATATTCTTCTCTGCATTTATAAAATCATTTTAATTATTATTTTGCCATGGATACCTTTTCCCTACTTTCTGCTCTATTTTAGTTTAAAATAAAACAGACCATATAAAACAATGAAACAAATAAAACTATTGATATTACTGCTGCTGCTGCTACTGCTGCTAAGTTGCTTCAGTTGTGTCAGACTCTGTGCAACCCCATAGACGGCAGCCCACCAGCCCACCCAGCTCCCCTGTCCCTGGGATTCTCCAGACAAGAACACTGGAGTGGGTTACCATTTCCTTCTCCAACGCATGAAAGTGAAAAGTGAAAGTCAAATCGCTCAGTCGTGTCTGACTCTTTGCGACCCCATGGACCATAGCCCACCAGGTTCCTCCATCCATGGGATTTTCCAGGCAACAATACTGGAATGGGGTGCCATTGCCTTCTCCATTGATATTACTAGTAGATATAAATATTTTATGTTGTAGAATAAAACTACACCCAAACTTCCAACAGGCCCAAGATTACCTAATGGATTTCTTAATAATGCATCCAGATTATCTCCTAATCTATTGATGCTGTTTATGCAGAAGGAGTGACTGGGAAGTATAAGCAAACTCTTCCATGTGACTGGAGGATAGACTTAAAAGAGCCTGGACCACAGCCTTCCAGTATTCGAAAGATGGTCACAAGGAAGACACCCTTCATTTCAAAAGCATCCAGGATGAACTGGCCTAGAGTGAGGTACAGAAAGTTTTGAGTGAGTTGGGAGCTAGAGGGAACTAGGTAGATTTTGTGATAAAAATGTTCATAAGAAAGTCATCTGTTAGCTCTTAAGATCGCTATAAAGGGAATACCTACAGCAAAACTGGAACTACCCAAAGAATCTTTTTTTTTCCCCCATTTTATTTTATTTTTTTATATTTCTTTTTTTCCCTAATTTTATTTATTTATTTATTTTTTAATTTACAATACTGTATTGGTTTTGCCATCCATTAACATGAATCCGCCACGGGTGTACCTAAGTTCCCACTGCTGAACCCCTCTCCCACCTCCCTTCCCATACCATCCCTCTGGGTTATCCCAGTGCACGAGTTCCAAGCATGCTAATGAGGTGGATGAAACTGGAGCCGATTATACAGAGTGAAGTAAGCCAGAAAGAAAACACCAATACAGTATACTAACACCTGTATATGGAATTTAGAAAGATGGTAACGATAACCCTGTATGCGAGACAGCAAAAGAGACACAGATGTAGAGAACAGACTTTTTGACTCTGTGGGAGAGGGAGAGGGTGGGATGATTTGGGAGAATGGCATTGAAACATGTATAATATCATATAAGAAATGAATTGCCAGTATAGGTTCGATGCAGGATACAGAATCTTTTTTTAATGTGTGCAACGAAGCATGGCATGCACACATGGGAGAAGAAGATAGNAGAGGGAGAGGGTGGGATGATTTGGGAGAATGGCATTTAAACATGTATAATATCATATAAGAAATGAATTGCCAGTATAGGTTCGATGCAGGATACAGAATCTTTTTTTAATGTGTGCAACGAAGCATGGCATGCACACATGGGAGAAGAAGATAGATATTATAGTTGGCTGTATCACATTATTTCTAGACCATAACTCCATATGTGAAAAAATATGTCTTCTGCTAAGATGTTTTGTCTTCAGGAGGTACCCAAGGCCACCACACCATGTACTTTCCTTGACTTTCCACAATAGTCATGTTATGAGCTGAATGTTTGTCTTCAGTTTAGTTTTAGATGAGGCCATGAGGGTGGGGCCTGCATGATGGGATTAGTGCCCTTGTATAAGAGGAGAAAAGGAAGGCCCCACTGTCTGCCCATATGTGTACATGAGGAAAGGCTGTGTGAGCACAGAGCAAGAGGGCAGTTGCTTACAAGCTAGGAAGAGAGCGCTCACCAGGGACAAATATGCCTTGCAATTTCCAGCTTCCAGACTGCGAGAAATGGATGTCTCTTCTTTAAGCTACACAGTTTGTGGTATTTCCTAACAGCAGCCTGAGCCAACTAAGACAAATGACAATGAAATAAAAAAGAGGAAAGAGGAATAGGGAGATGTGGAACATAAGGTAAAAGTTCTGTGTTAACGTTCCTAGCAAAACAGGAAAATGATCAGTTACAAAAGTCAGGTGTTCCATTAAATTTTACATATTGAATGTGTTTAGAAGAAACATTGCTGCTTATGTTTCGATGTTGAAGTAATAAATACCACTCTCCACTCTATCCCCAGATTTTCCTGGGGATAAAAAAAAAGACAGTGATATGGCAGACAAAAAAATAAAGTGCAAATGCAACTCTATAAGGGACAGAATAGCAAGTTTATTTGTTAAATTTTGAGTTTCATGTTTTGTAAGGAGACATGAGGGGGGTGGATCCAGAGAGGAAAGCTGATGGTTGAGAAATAATATTTTAAGTTCTAATAAGTAAGTTCCCTGCTGTTCTCACCTGATTAATAAAAATCTTGCATAGTTTGAGAACCAGTTTGAGCCTAAAACTACGTCCATGAGGCATATGAAAGCGCTCTGACAATTTGAAGGGGGCAGGGACATCACATTCTATATGCATGAAGAAATAAGGAGTTTTAACATTATTGTGTTGTGCTAAAAGATCATGAGAAACACAATTGTGTGGGCAACTAATAAAAGTTCATTCAGTTCAGTTCAGTCGCTCAGTCGTGTCCGACTCTTTGCGACCCCATGAATCGCAGCACGCCAGGCCTCCCTGTCCAACACCATCTCCCGGAGTTCACTCAGACTCACGTCCATCGAGTCAGTGATGCCATCCAGCCATCTCATCCTCTGTCGTCCCCTTCTCCTCCTACCCCCAATCCCTCCAAGCATCAGAGTCTTTTCCAATGAGTCAACCCTTCGCATGAGGTGGCCAAAGTACTGGAGTTTCAGCTTTAGCATCATTCCTTCCAAAGAAATCCCAGGGCTGATCTCCTTCAGAATGGACTGGTTGGATCTCCTTGCAGTCCAGGGGACTCTCAAGAGTCTTCTCCAACACCACAGTTCAAAAGCATCGATTATTCGGCGCTCAGCCTTCTTCACAGTCCAGCTCTCACATCCATACATAACCACAAGAAAAACCATAGCCTTGACTAGATGGACCTTAGTCAGCAAAGTAATGTCTCTGCTTTTGAATATGCTATCTAGGCTGGTCATAACTTTTCTTCCAAGGAGTAAGCATCTTTTAATTTCATGGCTGTTATCTCTGGATAATTGTAATTCCGAATAGAGCATGTTGCCATCCTGTACCCTAACTACCACTAGGCTATGTTTGAGGCAGGAAAATAAAATCTATTAATTCTTGATTACAAACAGGGCTGCCAAAAGTAATGAGAAAAAATTCTGCAATACGTTGGAGCAGTGTTTCATTTGGGAATTTCTCCAGAAAAGAGTAACATAGAAGAAGAAAACAATGCATAAGAGAAAAATCATTGCACAGTTTCTGCACCTGAGAAGCTCCTTTGCTTTAACTCAGGCAAGTGATGAGAAAACTGGGAGGGACAGAGCAGTGCTGAATGGGAGGCACTGGTGTCTGCAGAGAGACAGAGGTGCCTAATGGATACAGGTGTATCTAAGAAATCAGCAGAGGTGGCCAGCAGGAGCAAGAACATCTCCTGCTTTTCTCTCTCTCTTCTGGGCAACCACCGGGATGGTTGTGTGTGCCAGATGCTTCATGGATGCTGATCAGATAGTTGGCCAGGCTTGTGTGTGTGTTTTTTTATGGGTCAACCACGAGAGGACACAGCGTGTCTGCTGCTGGAGCTGCTGTGCCGGTCGGGAGAGAATAAACGTGTCTGCAGATGCTATGGCCCCTTGAGTTTTCTTCCAGCTTCCTTGCTCGCGCCTTGCCTACCCTGGCTTCAGTGGACAGTGTGCACTGTGAGATTCAGCAAGACAACTAAGCCCCTGAGCTTCAACTACTGAGCCCGCAGGTCCCGACACCCCAGAGCCTGTGCCCCACGAGAATTGAGAAGCCACCGAAATGAGAAGCCCACCCCTCACAACTAGAGAATAGCCCCTGCTCGCCACAACTAGAGAAAAACCCATGCACAGCAATGAGAATCCAGCCCAGCCCAAAAGAAAGAAAACGCTTTTAAAAACTAAAATCCTTAAAAAAAATTAAATTTGCCTACACTAAATTCTCCTGCAGACCTCCTTGCCTGATGTAACCCTGACTCTCCGAGAAGATGCTGTTTCTCATACAAAGTCCCTCCTTTCCCTCCCTGACCACAAGAATCCTTGGGTTCAGGACACCACCACCGTTTCCTAGCTGCTTATGGCTGCTTCCAAACCATAACATCTCTTCTCCCACGCAAAAAAGTCCCCTTTCCTTTCAGTTCAGGCCATCTAATTAGAGCTTGTCTTTCTCAATGTTTCTCCACTTTGCAAAACTCTAGCCTTCTAATTCTTCCTGATAGAGTTAAACCCACCCAGCAGCGGTCATTTTCCCTCCTGCCAAGGACACAGCACAGGCTCATCACAGCTGTCTCAGTTTGAGGGCAACTTCGGTCATCACATAGGCAGCATCCCCCACGAGGGCGAGTGGACAGGCAGCCATAAGCATTACCCAGAAAACTCCGTCAGAGGCAGGAAGCTAGAGAGCAGGGCCTGTCTCTTATACACATCTGGGTGCACTGGGACGACCCAGAGGGAATGTACGGGGAGGGAGGAGGGAGGGGGTTTCAGGATGGGGAACACGTGTATACCTGTGGCTGATTCATGTTGATGTATGGCAACAGCAATACAATATTGTATAGTAATTAACCTCCAATTAAAAAATAAATTTATATTAAAAAAATTTTTTTTTAAGGCCTCCCAAAAAAAGTTAGCAAGAGAAAAGTGCCTCTGCACCCAGAGCAAAGTGTTTGTCCATGAGACTTTGGTAATTTTGTTGGTTAGTTTTTCTTGTTTGCTTAATGTCAGGTTTATTGATGTGTAAGTTACCTGGAATAAAATTCATTCTTTTTATATTAAAAAAATAAATAAATATTCTCGATTTTATCTCTAAGGCAATTATTTTTAAGGTATTAAATATTTTAATTGTTATTAACAATAAAATTATTATACAATAATATCTTATTTCAATTTATTGTATTACGTTATTGCTATCTCTCTTAATTTTTTTGTTTTGGGATTGATGTTTGATAATGTGGTGTGCAAAATCTAGTTATGGGGGAATTTACAGAGAATCTCTTTGTGCTTAAGTGTATGATCAACTTTTATAAAATATCCAAGCATTTCTACTTCATTCACACCATAAATCTGCTAAACATTTGGATTTTGTGAAAAAAATTCAAGGGACTCTGCTATTTGAATTTCTCATTGTTGTTTGTTTGCTATTTCCATGACCAGTAGCGTGGTAATACTATTCACTGGCATGGAAATCAGAATTTGAGGGTTTGCGTCCTGAATTGTGTGACCTGGAGCAGGTCTCTAGTCTACTGGGGAGATTAGTTTCTTTAACCAGAAGATAAGGATGGTGAGTTCTAAAGTCTGAGAGACTTCCCACCATGAATGGTCTGTATTTTTATTAGTTTTCCCTGTATTTCTCCTACTTTTATTTTACATATTTTATCAGTTTGAAGCATATAATTAAATATCTATGTTTTAATTTCTTATTTATTTGTACTACTCACTGTCTGGGCTTCCCAGGTGGTGCTAAGTGGTAAAGAACCTGCCTGCCAATGCAGGAGATGTAAGAAATGAAGGTTCGATCCCTGGGTCAGGAAGATTCCCTGGCGGAGGGCGTGGCAACCCACCCCAGTATTCTTGCCTAGAGAATCTCATGGAGAGGGGAGCCTGGCAGGCTACAGGCCATGGAATCACAAAGAGTGGGACGTGACTAGCGCAACTTAGCATGCACAGACGTAATCACCTGCTAATAAGCATTTAATACTTAATGCTTAAAAAAGAGTGCTCATAATGACTTCATTCAATCATTGCAACAACCACATTAGTTGTATATTTTTGTTCTCATATCACGGATTAGGAAGCTGAGGTTCTGAGAAGTGACTTGCCCAAGATCCCGTAACCGGTAATTGGCACATACCAAACTGGAAATGAAGGCTCTGCTTCAAAACCCAGTGCTTTCTGTTCTGTCAACCATGACCTCCCTTGGATGTTTGTGGCGGAGAGTCAGACACTGCCCTCTGTGCCACATAAGTAAACATATTAACAGGTTCTGGGAACTAGGATGACCTCTTTGGGGAGGGCACTACTCTGTCTCCCACGTGAGACAACAGATCGTTTCGTTCTGTGTGATTGTCACGCAGCACCGCAAGTTCTCAATGGCGTGTTCGATTTTGCTAACCTGTTGCCTTTAGGGTGGCAGTTGGAATCTACACCTCATCTCTGCCCTTTTGGCCACCTACTGACCACCCAGGCCAAGTCAGTGGAAGATGCTCCATTCTCACCCCCTGATCGCCTTGTATTTATTCCCCCAAACTTCCTGCTCTGCTGTGGACTACCCTTTTACTCTTTCCACAGTTTCCTTATTTAAAATAAATTTCTGGACTTTCTTAGTGGTCCAGGAAAGAATCTGCCTCTCAGTGCAGGGGACATGGGTTCATCCCTGCACCGGGAAGATTCCACGTGTCACTGGGCAACTTTAGGGAAAGAGGAAATTAGCCAAGATGGAGGTGGTCAGTCTCTCTTGCCCCATGCCTCTGGCTCTCACCCCACATTTTGTAAACGCGTGGTTTTGTAACAGCTGAGATCACTTGTAGCACTGTGCGTGTACGTCATGATGTACCTGCTTGGCCATTTCTGCTCTGTAAGCTCCACCTGAAAGGCCTCTGAGGCTGCGTTATGGCTGTGTCCGCTGGGTCAACCACGAGAGGACACAGCGTGTCTGCTGCTGGAGCTGCTGTGCCGGTCGGGAGAGAATAAACGTGTCTGCAGATGCTATGGCCCCTTGAGTTTTCTTCCAGCTTCCTTGCTCGCGCCTTGCCTACCCTGGCTTCAGTGGACAGTGTGCACTGTGAGATTCAGCAAGACAACTAAGCCCCTGAGCTTCAACTACTGAGCCCGCAGGTCCCGACACCCCAGAGCCTGTGCCCCACGAGAATTGAGAAGCCACCGAAATGAGAAGCCCACCCCTCACAACTAGAGAATAGCCCCTGCTCGCCGCAACTAGAGAAAAACCCATGCACAGCAATGAGAATCCAGCCCAGCCCAAAAGAAAGAAAACGCTTTTAAAAACTAAAATCCTTAAAAAAAATTAAATTTGCCTACACTAAATTCTCCTGCAGACCTCCTTGCCTGATGTAACCCTGACTCTCCGAGAAGATGCTGTTTCTCATACAAAGTCCCTCCTTTCCCTCCCTGACCACAAGAATCCTTGGGTTCAGGACACCACCACCGTTTCCTAGCTGCTTATGGCTGCTTCCAAACCATAACATCTCTTCTCCCACGCAAAAAAGTCCCCTTTCCTTTCAGTTCAGGCCATCTAATTAGAGCTTGTCTTTCTCAATGTTTCTCCACTTTGCAAAACTCTAGCCTTCTAATTCTTCCTGATAGAGTTAAACCCACCCAGCAGCGGTCATTTTCCCTCCTGCCAAGGACACAGCACAGGCTCATCACAGCTGTCTCAGTTTGAGGGCAACTTCGGTCATCACATAGGCAGCATCCCCCACGAGGGCGAGTGGACAGGCAGCCATAAGCATTACCCAGAAAACTCCGTCAGAGGCAGGAAGCTAGAGAGCAGGGCCGCGCTGTTCTGTACAGGGTGGTTCCGACCGGCCTCTCTGACAATGTGCCACTGAACCAGAGACGTGGACAAAGTGAAGTAACAGGTCACGCAGGGGGCTGGAGGAGGAGCATTCCAGGTGGGAAAATCACATGCAAAGAAAGGCCCTGAGCTAGAACAGCTGGTACGTTTTGAGGAGCAGCAAGAAGGTCAGTAACGCGAGGGAGAGCGAAGGGGAGGTGAGTGACAGGCAGGGCTTTCCTGGTGGTCCGGGGGCTGAGAGTCCGCCTGCCAGTGCAGGGGACACGGATTCAACCCCTGGTCTGGGAGGACTGCACCTGCCACGGGGCAAGCAAGCCTGTGGCCGCAGCTAGCGAAGCCCACGGGCCTAGAGGCCATGCTCCGCAACAGGAGAAGCCACTGCAACAGGAAGCCTGCCAGCAGCCTCTAAAGTGGGCCCCGCTCACCACGACTAGTGAGCCAGCGACAGCAAAGACCCGCGCAGCCAAGAACACAGGCACGCACTCGAAAAACTGCAACGCGAAAAGCGTTTTTAAAACTGTAGAAGATCGTCAGGATCTTAGAGTAAGAACTTCTCAAACAAGACCCAAGAATCATAAAGAAAAGTATTGATGAATCTGATTATTTCAGTATTAGGTTAAAGCTAGCGGCCATGATTGTTTAAATGAAGTTCACTTCTCTCTCCTTCTCTCCTTTTCCTTTTAGGTGGTGCGATGTGGCGTGTAGGATCTTAGTTCCCCCACCAGGGATGGAACCCATGCTCTCAGGGAGCTCAGCGTCTTAACCAGTGGGGCACAAGGGAGGTCCCAAAGCTGTTGGCCCTTAAAATAATCCTCCAAAATGTACAACAGCTCCTATGCGGTCAAAGTTTCTTTCTACTCCTTTGCCTCTGCCCTTGTCAGCAGGGAGGGAAGTACAGTGTGGAGGGGATAAACCAACTTCCTGCGAGCCTTGCTCAGGAGATGTGGCTGAAACACAGTCACGGACCACTCCTACTGAAAGGAAGGCAGGAGAGTCCAGCCTGGCTCTGTGCCCAGCAAGAGGAAGCGGATTTACCATGATTGTTTAAATGAAGTTCACTTCTCTCTCCTTCTCTCCTTTTCCTTTTAGGTGGTGCGATGTGGTGCGTAGGATCTTAGTTCCCCCACCAGGGATGGAACCCATGCTCTCAGGGAGCTCAGTGTCTTAACCAGTGGGGCACGAGGGAAGTCCCAAAGCTGTTGGCCCTTAAAATCATCCTCCACAATGTACAACAGCTCCTATGCGGTCAAAGTTTCTTTCTACTCCTTTGCCTCTGCCCTCGTCAGCAGGGAGGGAAGTACAGTGTGGAGGGGATAAACCAACTTCCTGCGAGCCTTGCTCAGGAGATGTGGCTGAAACACAGTCACGGACCACTCCTACTGAAAGGAAGACAGGAGAGTCCAGCCTGGCTCTGTGCCCAGCAAGAGGAAGCGGATTTGGGGGTAAACTTCTGTTCAACTTCCGTGGTAGCTCAGATGGTAAAAAGTCTTCCTACAATGTGGGAGACCCTGATTCGATCCCTGGGTAGGGAAGAGCCCCTGGAGAAGGAAACGGCTACCCACTCCNACAGGAGAGTCCAGCCTGGCTCTGTGCCCAGCAAGAGGAAGCGGATTTGGGGGTAAACTTCTGTTCAACTTCCGTGGTAGCTCAGATGGTAAAAAGTCTTCCTACAATGTGGGAGACCCTGATTCGATCCCTGGGTAGGGAAGAGCCCCTGGAGAAGGAAACGGCTACCCACTCCAGTATTTTTGCCTGGAAAATTCTATGGATGGAGGAGCCTGGCAGACTTGGCGGGCTACAGTCCATGGGGTCGCAAAGGGTCAGACATGACTGAGTGACTAACGCTTCTGTTCAACACAAGACACCATCAACAAAAATGGGAAGACCAACCACAGGCTGGGGAATGATATTCTCAGGGTATATAACACAGGGTTCGTATCATAAAGGCACCTTCGAATCAATAACAAAAGGACAAACAACCCAATCAAAAAACTGACAAAGGATATGAACAGACCAAATTCACAGAAAAATCTATAAGCAATCTACAAAAATCTGAAAAAATAGTCCATATTGCTAGTAGTCAAGGAAATGCCAAGAAAATAAAGGATACAGCTTTTTGACCAAAATTTTGTCAAAGACTAGAATGACTGGGCTTCCCTGGTGGCTCAAATGGTAAAGAATCCGCCTGCAACGAGGGAGACCTGGGTTCGATCCGTGGGTCAGGAAGCTTCTCTGGAGGAGGGCAACCCACTCCAGTATTCTTGCCTGGAGAATCCCCACGGACAGAGGAGCCTGGTGAGTTACGGTCCAGGGGATCACAGAGCGTCTAACAAAACGGAAGGAATTAAGTACAGCAGAGAGCGACTGGTAATAAACAGCCAGTGTCAGCGAGGCTCCAGGGAGAGGGCCCTCTCATACCCTGTGGTGGAGCTGTTAATTGGTGCCATCTCTTTCAGGACAATTTGGCAGCATCGACCAAAATTTAAAATAAGAATTCCCTTTTGCCCAGCAATTCCGCTTTTAAGAAATTACCCCATAGGTACAAGCATTCATTTCCACAAAGGCGTAAGCACAAAAATTGCCAGTGCAGCTTTTTTTTTTTCCAGTAAGTGTAAAAATAAAAATCAGGAAATGACAAATGGCTAAACAAATTATGCAATCCATTATGGAATCCATATGGAATACTATACAATGCTGCAAACAAAAACTGAGGTAACTGTCAGGCATTGTCATGGGAAAAGTTACAAAACATTAAACTGAAATGAAAAGAGTAAGTCTCAGAACAGAGATAGTTCAATTCCATTTATTTAAAAATCCTTAAATCTATGTGTGTCTATGTGTACATGTGTGTATATATACACATACATATGTACACACATATGCATAAAATCAACGTTCTGAAAAGACACATGCCATTCAGTTTTAGTGGTCTGTATTGAATTTTGGACAATTAGTATGTATTATCTGGTAGATAGCTTCCCTGGTGGCTCAGACAGTAAAGAATCCGCCTGTAGTGCAGGAGACCTGGGTTGATCCCTAGGTCGGGAAGATCCCCTGGAGGAGGACATGGCAACCCACTTCCGTATTCTTGCCTGGAGAATCCCATGGGCAGAGGAGCCTGGTGGGCTACAGTCCATAGAGTTGGACAGGACTGAGCAATGTAGTTAAGCAAGAGAATGTCTCAACTGATCAGGCCAAAATAGAGAAAAAAAATAAAGACTCAGATTTTGCTTTTAGTTGGCCTTTTACTCAGTGAGGAAATAGCCTTGCTAAGGAGCCGAGACATTTCCTCAGATTGCCACATGGCCGGATCCTTAAACATCACCCCGCGCCTTTGGTCCTAGGTTAATTTTCTGGGAACAACCCTCTGATTATCCGGGCTTCCAGAAAGCTCGATCATCAGGATTCCCCTCGGGACTCATTCCCTTGCTGGTGTCGCGTGTCTCACAGCTCAGGAACTGCCCTTGGTGGAGGACGGGACTGCCACCCCAAGGGACGCCGGAGGCCAGATGGGACTCCGCGCTCCCGGCGGCTGAGGCCTCCCTTCACGAGAAGCTGCCCCAGCAGGCCCCCAGCTTTGCGATCTTCTGGTGTGTTCACACCAAGGCTACGGCCTTCCGGGGTTTCCCAGCCAATCACTGCGCACACTGTGTGGGCCGCCGAGGACCGGGCGAACCCGGCCGGCCACAGGGGCCCCACTCAGGACTTCTCCAGTGCGCGGCCTTGGCTCAGGGGCCCCCGACTGGCCCACTTGAGCCCCTTCTGGGAGCCACGCAGCAGACCGAAGGGCTTTCGGCCTTCCCTCCTTCCTTGCCTCCTTCCGCCAGGGTCAGACCAGAAGCTTCCAGCCCACACTTAGTCCTCTCCCCTTTGTCCTTCGCAGACGTTACTCTGTAAGCACTCCTCCCGTGTCATCCGGGCCTCAGCCTCCCAGAGGCCCTGGACTGACCCCTTCCTAGCTTCCGAGGTCCCCATGGGGTCTCTGCAGCTACATCACAGCCCTGCTCTCCCTGTCAGGTCTTGCTTTCCTCACCCCTTTACCTGGTTCCCAAGACCACCTGGGGGCCGCCTGCATGTACGACCTCATCCCAGAGGCTGTACCTCGGGGACGCGTTCTGTAACAGGAGGCTGAGCTTATTCACCCTCCCCTCGCGACGAGGATAACTTCCATTGTCTCCTATTTGAAATAACAAATTAACATCTTGAAGCGCAATACTTTCAGAGTCAGACAAAGATTTAAGACTCACAAGGCTGAAATATATTCCCACTCTTCTGTTTATGCCATGGAGACACGTGAGGATGGTTTCTGCATGGGCAGGAAGACCTCTGGGACATAGACATGGGGTCCTGTCTGGAGCAAAACCTTCATACCTGAAGCATGGGATGCTCCAGTCATCCTTGCTCGAATCAGCCCCTCTCTCTTTTTGTTTCTTATTAATTTAACCTTTCCTCGAAAAATTTCCAAGTGATAGTCGAGTTTCTCTTTCAAATCATCTGGAAAAAAGAGTCAGCATTTGACAGCTGCAACATATATTAACCAGTTTCTCGTAATTTTGATTGATTCTTAAAAACTGCTATTCTGCAGATTTTCCAAACTCAGAAAAGAAAGTTCGATTGAATGAACGCGCACAAAATGTGAACAAAAAGAGATTCAGCATTGAAATCAACTGTGAATATACTTCTATGTTTCTAGTGAAGTACTCCTTTTTTTTTTTTTTTAAACTTTTGGCCACACTTTGTGGCATGTGGGCTGTTAATTCCCCGACCAAGGATTAAACCCAGGCCCTCTGCATTGGAAGCAGAGTCCCAACCACTGGACCACCAGAGAAATCCATGAAATGCCTCTATTTTAATATATCATTATTAAAATTTTGATAGAAAAAGCATAAATTATGGTGCTTTGGAGCATTCTGACTTTATTCGTAACAGTCGTGCACCTAACTTGGTACTGACCCCCAGGCCGGTTATCAACCACTCAAGTCTCAGCTTTCTCATCGGTGAGAAGGCAGATCTACCATAGTCTTTGCAGGACTGCAGTGAGAAGAAGAAATACATCACCAAGCACAGAGCCTGACCCATAACAGTCACTCAATACTCAGATGTTGATATAATGATGATAAAGGAGGTCCTTTCCTTCTTGGAAGGAAAGCTATGACCAACCTAGACAGCGTATTAAAAAGCAGAGACAGCACTTTGCTCACAAAGGTCTACATAATCAAAACTATGTTTTTTGTTTTTTGTTTTCAGTAGCCATGTATAGATGTGAGAGTTGGTCCATAAAGAAGGCTGAGCACCGAAGAATTGATGCTTTTGAACTGGGGTGTTGGAGAAGACTCTTGAGAGACTGCAAGGAGATCAATCAGTCAATCCTAAAGGAAATCAACCCTGAACATTCATTGCAAGGACTGATGCTGAAGCTGCAGCTCCAATACTTTGGCCACCTGATGTGAAGAGCCTACTCATTGGAAAAGACCCTGATGCTGGGAAAGATTGAAGGCAGGAGGAGAAGGAGGTGGGAGAGGATGCGATGGTTGGATGGCACCCCGATTCAATGGACGNCCAATACTTTGGCCACCTGATGTGAAGAGCCTACTCATTGGAAAAGACCCTGATGCTGGGAAAGATTGAAGGCAGGAGGAGAAGGAGGTGGGAGAGGATGCGATGGTTGGATGGCACCCCGATTCAATGGACGTGAATTTGAGCAAACTCTGCGAGATGGCGGAAGACAGGGGAGCCTGATGTGCTGCATCCAGGGGTCAGAAAGAGTCGGACACAACTTAGGGACTGAGCAACAGCAACAAGAGAGGTCAGTCTCTGGTGAGACGGATATGGATCCTCAGAGGCCAGAGAACCTGGGGGCTGGGGACCAACAGAGGCAGGTTCACTATAGTCTTGGCAGAAGAATGAAAGACATCTCTTTCCTTTTCTGTGAAAGGAGTGCCGGGACCCTGCTCAGAGGCGGATTCCAGGCTACACAGCTACACTTGCAGGGTAGGGGTAGCATCTCAGATCAGATGTCTGCAAACACCCTCCAACATCCAGGACTCAGAGGAACTCTGTGAGTCATCTGCACATCTGAGGTTATTGATATTTCTCCCAGCAATCTTGATTCCAGCTTGTGCTTCATCCAGCCCGGCATTTCACGTGATGCACTCTGCATAGAAGTTAAATAAGCAGGGTGACAATACACAGCCTTGACGTACTCCTTTTCCTATTTGGAACCAGTCTGTTGTTCCAGGTCCAGTTCCAACTGCTGCTTCTTGACCTGCACACAGTGCCTGGCCAGTGAGAGAAATTCCTAAATGAAGCTGACACTAGCTTGAGCCCCGTTCCACTTTTTTGGCTGCACTGGTCTTTCTTGCTGTGCACAGGCTTCCTCTCTTGCGAGGAGCAGGGGCTACTCTTTCCTTGCAGGGCATGGCCTCTCACTGCAGTAGCTTCTCTTGTGGCAGAGCATGGCCTCTAGGCGTTCAGGCTCAGTAGTTGTGGCACACAGGCGTGGTTGCCCTGCAGCATGTGGGATCTCCCCAGACCAGGGATCGAACCTGTGTCCCCTGCACTGGCAGGTGAATTCTTAACCTCTGAACCACAAAGGAAGTCCCCGTTTCACTTTTGAGTTGATGCATCTCAGTTGCTTCTTGAAGGGTGAACCTCCTCTTCTTTTCTTCCCTTGTCTATTCTTCCTTCCGTTTCTCCTCCTCTTTTTTTCTGTCCCAGCCCATGGTGGGTCAGATTCCCAGTAGATTAGGTAAACCTTTAGGTAGTATCCAATATGCATGCATTGTCTCCATGAGAAATGGACCCCACAGGCAACCTGTAGACCCCAGAGAGCTTATCCTCCTGGGTCCTCCTGGCTTGCTTCAGGCTTGGAATTAAGTTGTAAACTAGACAGCTGAGTTCAAATGCTAAATGGAGCTCAGAAGATTTTGATCTAGTGTTCTTGTTCTTTAAAATCAGTGAACATGAAGGAATAAACCCTTGAGTGTAGTTGGTGTGATTAGAATTATTTCATATAAAGCACCTGGATTGTGTCATTACCCTACATTAAGTCTTGGAATCATTCCCCATTTTCTTTAAATAAAATTCAAACAATGCCTTCATGAAGGGCTCCTTTTTACATTTCTGGTTTCATGCCTCCCTCCTCCCTCCTAAAACTATACTCATACATAATTTACGTAAGTCCTGTCCCAGTGACACAGTGGTAAAGAATCTGCCTGCCAAGGCAGGAGACCTAAGATTCACAGGTTTGATTCCTGGGTGGGGAAGATCTCCTGGAGAAGGGAACAGCAACCCACTCCAGTATTCTTGCCTGGAAAATTCCATGGACAGAGGAGCCTGGCAGGCAACAGTCCATGGGGCAGCAAAGAGAAGGACTTGACTGAGCGCACACAAACACACACACACAGACACACACAGACACACACAACCTACATAAAATAAAATACTGTTCCAAACTCACCATATTTTCTGTTGCCTCTGGGCCATTTTCTCTGCCTAAAAATACTTTTTCCTTCCCCTTCATCTATGTAATCTCAACTCATCTCAGTTCAGATGTCACTTTTGAAAAAAATGCTACTTTCTTGAAGTAGAGTTGACTTACAATGTTGTGTTAATTTCTATGGCACAGAAATTTCTACTGTTAATTTCTACTGTAGTGATTCCATTATGCATATTCTTTTTCATATTTTTGTCCATTATGGTTTATCACCAGACAGTGAATATAGTTCCTTGTGCTATACAGTAAAAGCTTGCTGTTGATCCATCCTAGACATCACTTCTTCAACATCATCCATGCCCTCTAAAGACCGGCTTGCCCCTACATTTATCTGAAGTGCTAGCCACACCATTAGCCCAACCAGAAGGTCAGGGACCAGACTCTCACATCACCATCAGTGCTCCAAAGTGCCTGCCTCGACACCCACCAAAAATGTTTTTTGTAAAAAATAACTCAAGTGCCGCAGAGATGGTCCTACTTCAAAGACGATTAGAAAGATGGTTAGCATTCTCTCTTACCAAAATCACTCATGTCATCTACCAAAATAATTTCTTCAAGGATATAATGTGAAGTGAGGGTCATGATGCTGGACAGTGTTCGAAACAAGGCACTAAATTCTTCATTGTGGAAACAAATGATGATGCTGGCAGTAGGCAGTTTGGCTGGGTACGTTTTTTTCCGACACCTGCAGAAAGAGGAAGAAAATGATAAAAGCATTAGATGTTTTGAGGACTCATTGAAACACTTTATTCACATTTTCCTCTTTATTCCTTTAATTGGTGATTATGATGATAAGGTGACAGTACTTTTAAAACACAAAAATTAAGATACAAAAATTTCTTTAAACGTCTTATGTTGTTCTAATATTGTCTAAATCATTCCCCCCTTCTTAATGCCCATCATAATTGCTTTTTCCTGAGACTCTGTTTTGATAAAATCAGTTCTACTTTGAATATAGTATAAACATAAATTATACCTATATTTTCATTTCTCTTATAAAATGAATTAATAAGCTTATACACATTAAAAGGTTCAAATTAATTTTATTGTCCTATCTTCAAAGAAAATCCATGTGCTATTCCTACATTTGTATAGTCTGTCGCAACAAAGAAATGTAATAATGGATATGGTGTAATTATATTTCTTCCAAGGATCTGGCAAAAAATGTTTTATTATTTTTTTGTGCACTTAAGGGAAATATGGACACTGAATTTTAGTAATATTAATTTTTAGCTATTAAGCATTGTTTGGATTGCTACCTTATTGGGTTGTATTTTGAAATATTTTGGTTGTAAACAACAATTGGAACTAGCTTAAGCTTAAGAAAGAGGTACACTGAAAAGGGGACCCAAATGTCCCACAGGACCTCGTGACAGGCAGGCTCCTGGCACATTCAAGAGCGAGTCTCACTAGAGGTTTGAGAGTCACTCAGACACGCTCCATTTCTGCTCTTGTCTTCTCTTTTCTTACTATTCATTTATCTGGGTTCACTGCGTCTTAGCTGTGGTACGCTCGATCTTCAGTCTTCCTCGCAGCACGTGGGTCGTGCAGCTGCAGCGTTCACGCACGCACACTCTTAGTTGTGACGTGCGGGGTCTAGTTGCCCAGGGCTGGAGGTCAGGCCCCCTGCACTGGCTTCTCAGAAACAGGTAGATCAAAAGGCCGACCTTCCAGTAAGATCACTGCCTTGGGCAGGTGTGTGCTCAGTCGTGTCTGACTGTTTGCAGCCCCATGGACCATAGCCCTCCAGGCTCTTCTGTCCAGGGGGTTTTTGGGGAAGAATACTCCTTTCCTACTCCAGGGGATCTTCCTGACCCAGGGATCAAACCCACATCCTCTTGGATGAGGATCAAACCCTCATCCTGCATTGGCACGCAGATTCTTTATCATTCCTGCCACCTGGGAAGCCTAAGATCACTGTCTCATCAAAGAATAAGTAGATGAGAGACGGGAATGGGGGTGCGAGGGTATCACCCCAAGAATGAGAGAGATGGTGAATTCAGGCTACAGGATCACATCTCTAATATTCTATCTAGTCCAAGTTTATCATTTTGAGAGAACTACAAATTGAGCCCCTATTATCACTCCTGCCACCTGGGAAGCCTAAGATCACTGTCTCATCAAAGAATAAGTAGATGAGAGACGGGAATGGGGGTGCGAGGGTATCACCCCAAGAATGAGAGAGATGGTGAATTCAGGCTACAGGATCACATCTCTAATATTCTATCTAGTCCAAGTTTATCATTTTGAGAGAACTACAAATTGAGCCCCTTCAGAGGAACGAGACAATGATACTGAAGGAGCCTGAATTCACATCACGTGAGTGTAAACCGCTAAGAGAAACCTAACGTGTATGGGTTTCTCCAAAATTAATTGCTGAACGTTGCTGTGGTCTTTCTGTATAGAAAATCTTTCGGGCCTAAATACGTTTCTTTTCAGGGTGAAGGTAAATTGGACAAGTGCTTGGTTGTCCATGTTTAGCTGATCTTGTGCTTCGCTAACACGATTCCCAACAGTCTAGTTAAAGCAGGACTGTTATGGGTTGACTTGTGTCCCCCTACTCCGCATTCTAACCACCAGGACCCCCGGATACGACCCAGTCTGAAAATGGGGTTGCTGTAATGAGTGAGAGGTCATCCGGGCGGCCCATCCAGTAAGGGTGGTGTCCTTACAAAAAGGGGACCTGCGGATACAGGGCGATGTGAAGAGACACGGGAAGAAAAGGGCCGTCCCCAAGCCAAGGAGAGGGGCCTGCACCACCCTCCCCGTAGCCCAGGAAAGAACCCACCCTGCTGACCAAGGTTTCTGACTTCCCAGCCTCCAGAGGCCCATGAGACAACAAATGGCTGTCACTGGAGCGTGCCAGTTTACCGAGGCTTATTACAGCAGCCCTACCAACCCAGCTGAAGAGTGTCGCACTTTAATGTGCAGAAACGCTCCTGAGCTTCTCTCCAGATGCATATTCTGATTAAGTATGTCTGGGGTTGGGCCTGGCATTCAGCGGGGCTGACATGCTTCTAGGGGCTCCCAGCGCTACTGGTCCTCAAACCACACTCCAAGTCGGAAGGGTCTAGTGGGCAAATACATGAAATGACAGTCCTCTAAGCATGCTAGAAAAAACATCTTGATAGGTGAGTGATAAACTAATCTGTAAACAGTTATTAACTTGTCTAAACTGTTAAATTGGAGAAGGCACTGGCACCCCACTCCAGTACTCTTGCCTGGAAAATCCCATGGGCGGAGGAGCCTGGTGGGCTGCAGTCTATGGGGTCGCAAAGAGTCAGACATGACTGAGCAGCTTCACTCTCACTTTTCACTTTCATGCATTGGAGAAGGAAATGGCAACCCACTCCAGTGTTCTTGCCCGGAGAATGCCAGGGACAGGGGAGCCTGGTGGGCTGCCATCTGTGTGGTCGCACAGAGTCGGACACGACTGAAGCGACTTAGCAGCAGCAGCAGCCGCAGCCGCAGGAAACTGTTAAATTATGCCCATGGCGGGGAGGTCGGGGGGACTTGCCTAAATCCAGTCTTAAATAAAACCCACTTTTCTAAATAAGTCTTGGATCAAAGAGAAATCAACTGCAAATTATTTAGGAAGGAGTGCTATGACAAACCTAGACAGCGTATTAAAAAAGCAGATATATCACTTTGCCGATGAAGGTCCATCTAGTCAAAGCTATGGTTTTTCCAGTAATCACGTACAGATAGGAGAGCTGGACCGTAAAGAAGGCTGAGTGCCGAAGAATTGATGCTTTTTAAACTGGTCCTGGAGATGATTCTTGACAGTCCCTTGGACTGCAAGGAGATCAAATCAGTCAATCCTAAAGGAAATCAACCCTGAATATTATTAGAAGGACTGATGCTGACACTGAGGCGCCAATACTTTGGCCACCTGATGTGAAGAGCTGACTCATTGGAAAAGATGCTGAGAAAGACTGAAGGCAAAAGGAGAAGGAGGCAGCAAAGGATGAGATGATTAGATAGTGTCACTGACCCAGTGGACATGAATTTGAGCAAACTGGGGCATAGGGGCTGGTGTGCTGCAGCCACGGGGTCGCAAAGAGTTGAACACAACTTAGTGACTGAACAAGAATAACCATTTAGAGATTTGTAAACCTGAAAACACAGCATGTTAAAACCTAATGTATAGAGCTTCCCTGGTGACTCAGTGGGGAAGAATCTGCCAGCTGTCACAGGAGACATGGTTCTGATCCCTGGTCTGGGACGATCCCGCACGCTGGGGAGCAACAAGGCCCCTGTGCCTCGGCTCCTGGGCCTGTGCTCTAGAGCCTGCAAGCTGCAACCACTGGAGGCTGAGCACCTAGCGCCCGTGCTCTGCAGCGAGAGAAGCCCCCACAGTGAGAAGCTCATCCTCCGCTAGAGAGTAGCCCCAGTTCACTACAACTGGGGAGAGCACACCAGCAACAAGGAGCCAGCACAGCCAAGTATCGACTTTTAAATAAAGAACTGTTTCTAGAAACTGTGATGTATATAGCTAAAGCCTCACCAGAATAAAGTGAATACTTATAAATGTATTATCATCATCTAAGGAAGAGATGAAATAAACTATGTTAACCTTATAGAAGGGCAAAAAGACCACAAAAATACATCGAAAGAAAGAAGAAACAACCCCATAAAGGCAACTAGAAACTAATGAGTTAGAAGACAAAAAAAGTAAAATTGATAAATCAAAGTAAAAGTTAGTTTTCTGAAAGATGACTAATATATATCAATTGCTACCAAGCTTTTGAAATCGAGAAGATAAATGTACAAAAATAAGAATGAAAATGAAGGCAAGGTGCCAGAAAAGGTGAAAGAGAATTAATGAAAATAGGATGTGTGACTTTAAGCCAATAGATTTGAAAGTAGATGAAGTAGATTTTTATTAAAATAGATAGCTCTGAATAGACCCTAGAAATAGAAACCTGAGCAGAACAATCAATAACCTTAGGAAAAAAACTAGATTTTTCCATGTCTGACAGCAGAAAATGGAGCAATGATTCATAATTACCAGACAAGTTCCATTTCAAAATAAGAAAGCATAATGATGATATTTCAATGATTTTAGAGCATAGAGATATAGAGAAAACATACAAATTAATTTTATGGAACTAGTATAAATTTGATATAAAAATCTGATGACAGCAACTCAAAGAAGAAAAAGAAAACAGAGTTTCTTAAACTTGAGTCTTGCATAGGCTCAGAAGAAAAAAACTGTCAACACTTCAGGGCTGATTCCAGTGACTTTAACTGGAATGTGCGTATGCAAACGGAAGTCAACCTTGTGTCCATAAGCTCCTGGAGGTGGCGGCGGTGGTGCCTGCTCAGTCACGCCCGACTCTGTCACCCGTGGACTGTAGCCCTCCGGGCTCCCCTGTCCCTGGGGTTCTCCAGGCAAGAACACTGGAGTGGGTTGCCATTTCCTTCTCCAGGAGCTCTTTCTTACCCGGGACTGAACTTGCATCTCTTGTGTCTCCTCCACTGCAGGTGAGTTCTTTACCATTGGCGCCACCTGGGGAGCCTCTTATAAGCGCTTAAGGTGAAGTGAGTCAAAGTGAAGTCGCTCAGTCGTGTCTGACTCTTTGCGACCCCATGGACTGCAGCCTTCCAGGCTCCTCCGTCTATGGGATTATCCAGGCAAGGGTATTGGAGTGGCTTGCCGTTTCCTTCTCCAGAGGATCTTCCCAACTCAGGGACTGAACCCGGGTCTCCTGCATCGCAGGCGGACGCTTTACATAACCATAAATAAAATTGTAACATATTAGTAAGATACAGCTAAAACTCAGTTAAATTACAATTAAACAAATTTTACTTTCGGGTTGTGTTTTGCTGAAATGAAATGACCACATACAACCCATGTGCTTCCTGTTACAGGAAAGTTTCTTTAAATTAGACAAGTCAGTGCTTGGGTGCTAAGTCACTTCATTCATGTCCAACTCTTTGCTGCCACATGGACTGTAGCTCACCAGGCTCCTCTGTTCACGGGATTCTCCAGGCAAGAATCCTGGAGTGGGCTGCCATGCCCTCCTCCAGGCGCTCTTCTCGACCCAGGGATTGAACCCTCGTCTCTTCCACCTCCTGCACTGGCAGACAGGTTCTTTACCACGAATGCCGCCGGGGAAGCCCTGACTAGCCAGTGCTACTAGGTACTATATGACTGCTCACATCTCCAAGGACACAAAATTTTTAAATTTTCACAGAGAAATTGTAGACTTCTGAGGAACACTGATACAAACTAATCTAATTTATACAGGTCAAAACAATTAGACAAAATATTAGCAGATCAAATAAAACAGCATTTTAGAAAAATAGTATAACTAAGGTGAGTTTATTTCAGGAGTGTAAGGATGGCTCAACATAAGTTATCAATAATTTGATGGGGGAAAGGCATAGTGATCATGTAAAGAAATTATTTGATAGAATTTAGCAGTCATTTCTGATTAGAATAAAATCCTAAGTCAAAACAAACCCACTCTCAATTGCCATAGCTTTGGCCAGTCATTGAACATGCCAGAAGTGGACTTTGCTACCAACAGGGAAATTCTGTGGCTCCTCCAGAATCCTCTGGCATTATTCTGACACACCCAGGAGAAGAACCGTTTTTAAAGAAAGGAAAGGAAAATGAATGTTAATAAATGAAGGAGGAATTTTCAAGTGAAGGAACAGAAAGAAATGTCTTTAGTGTAATCAAAGGTATTTAGCAGAAGTCAATCACAAACACTAAAAAATTAAATCCTAAAGAGATAATTCCCAACTCATTCTACACGGCCAACAACGCTCTGACGATAAAACCAGACAAGGATGTTCAATACACCGGATCTTACAAACACTGATATAAAATTCCAAACAAAATTTTGGAATTGCAGCAAAATCAAATGCAATAATATGTAAAAAGGATAAGGCATCATGACCAAGTAGGGGGTATCCCATAAATGTAACCTCTGTTTAACATTAGAAAATCAACATAATTTACCATCTTTATAAGCTAAAGATACACACACCTCAGTGCACAGAAAAGGATGTGACAAAATCCAGTATCCATCTGATGAAAAACTCTCAACAAACTAGGAACAGAAGAGAATTTCTGCCACCTGAAAAAGGACATCTATGAGAAGCCTAAAGATAACATCATACTTACTGATGAAAAACGGAGTGTTAAGATCGTTGTCCAATATCACCCCTTCTATTCAACACTGTACTAGAGATTTTAGCCAGTGTGATAAGTTAAGACAAAGAAATGCATCCAGATTGGAAAGGAAGAAAGAAAAGTGCAGATGTCATGATCATCTTCAGAGAAAATCCAATGCATAAATTTTTGTGATCCTGGGCTGAAAGCAGAAACAAATTATAAAAAATATTGAACCCCATTAAAACGAAAAACTTTTGTTTTTCAAAAAGCACTAGCTATTGAGANGGAAGAAAGAAAAGTGCAGATGTCATGATCATCTTCAGAGAAAATCCAATGCATAAATTTTTGTGATCCTGGGCTGAAAGCAGAAACAAATTATAAAAAATATTGAACCCCATTAAAACGAAAAACTTTTGTTTTTCAAAAAGCACTAGCTATTGAGAGAATGAAAAAACAAACCATGGACTAGGAGGAAATATTTGTAATTATATATATGATAAAGGTCTTACACTTAAATATGTAAAAATTTCCCAAAACTCAATAATAAGAAAAGAAATAATCCAATCTCAAAACAGGCAAAATATTTGAAGTTTAAATTTAAAATGGGCAAAATATAAAGAAGATACACAGAGAGCAAGTAAACACATAAATAGATGCACAATATCATTGCTGCTGCTGCTAAGTCACTTCAGTCGTGTCCGACTCTGTGTGACCCCATAGATGGCAGCCCACCAGGCTCCCCCGTCCCTGGGATTCTCCAGGCAAGAATTAAAATGGGCAAAATATAAAGAAGATACACAGAGAGCAAGTAAACACATAAATAGATGCACAATATCATTGCTGCTGCTGCTAAGTCACTTCAGTCGTGTCCGACTCTGTGTGACCCCATAGATGGCAGCCCACCAGGCTCCCCCGTCCCTGGGATTCTCCAGGCAAGAATACTGGAGTGGGTTGCCATTTCCTTCTCCAATGCATGAAAGAGAAAAGTGAAAGTGAAGTCGCTCAGTCTGTCCGACTGTTAGCGACCCCATGGACTGCAGCCCACCAGGCTCCTCCGTCCATTGGTACTGGGGTGGGGTGCCATTGCCTTCCCCGGCACAATATCATTAGATATCAGGAAAATGCAAATTGAACCTCAGTGAGATCCCACTACACTCATTCGAATGGCCAAAATTAAAAAGACTGTTCACACCAAGAGTTGGCAAAAAGGTGGAGGAATTGGAAACTTCATAGATTGCTACAGTAATCAAAACAGTATGGTACTGGCATGAAAAACAAACACACAGATCAATGGAACAGAGTAGAAAGTCCAGAAATAAACCTGCACATATGGTCAATTAATTTACATTACAATCAGCTTAAACAAATGAGCCAAGAATATAAAATGTGGGAAAAAGTCTCTTCAATAATTGGAAAAACTGAACAGCCACATGCAAAGAAGGAAATTGGATCTCTATCTTCTACCATATTCTCAAGTTAATTAGCAATAAATTAAATGAATATAAGACCTAAAACTGTTAATCTCCTAGAAGAAAAGATAGGCAGTAAGCTCTTTGACATCAGTCTTGAATTTTTCTGGATCTGACACCAAAAGCAAAGGTAACAAAAGCAAAAATAAACAAGCGGGACTATATCAAACCAAAAAGCTTCTGCACAGCAAGGCAACCTTCAAGAAAACAAAAAGGAAACCTACTGAACAGGAGAAAATACTTGCAAATCATATACCTGATAAGGTGTTAATATCTAACATATGTAAAGAAGTCACACAACTTAACAGTGAAAAAACAAACCAATCGGATTTAAAAATGGGCAGAGGATCGGAAGGGACATTTTTTTTTTCCCCAAAGAAGACATATAGATGGGCAACAGGCACATGAAAAGATGCTCAACATCACAAATCATCAGGAAAACGTAAATCAAAACCACAATGACACACCACTTCACACCTGTCTGAAAGGCTCTTATCAAACATCCAACAAGTAACAAGTGTTGAGGGGACGTGGAGAAAAGGGAATCCTTGTGCGCCATTGGTGGGAATGTAAACTGGTTCAACTGCTATAGAAAACCAGTATTGGAAGTTCCTCAAAAAATTAAAAATAGAACTGAGCCAGAAATTTCTTTGGGTAGTTATGTGAAGAAAACAAAAGCACTAACTCAAAAAGATATATGCACCCATCTTGTTCATTACAGCATTATTTATAAGAGCGAAGACATGGAATCAACCTGTGTTTATGAGTGGTGAAGGGATAAAGAAAATATGATCTACATCTATCTATAAAATGCATCCATTAAAAAGGAGGAAATCTTGCCATTTGCAAGAACGTGAATGGATCTTGAGGGCATTTTGCAAGTGAAACAAGTCAGAGAAAGACCAGTACCACAAGATCTCACGTATGCGCAGAATCTAAAACACAGGAACAAGAAACAGTACCTCTTCCCCCAGGAAACAAGTTCCTAGATACAAAGAACAGATTGCTGGTTGCCAGAGGTAGGTGAAGGAGACAAGAAAGGGACAAACTTCCAGTTGTCAAATAAATGTCACAGGGATGCAAGGTACAAGATGGCAACTGTAGCTGAAAACACTGTATCACACATTTGAAAGTTACCAGAAAAGAGGATCTTAAAAGTTCTCATCACAAGGAAAAGAAAAAATTGTATCTGTGTATGGTGCTTCTGTGCTGGGCTCAGTCCCTTCAGTCTGGTCTGACTCTTTTGGACTCTATGGACTGTAGCCCACCAGGCTCCTCTGTCCCTGGAATTTTCCAGGCACGAGTATTGGAGTGGGTTGTCGAGCCTTTCTCCAGGGGATCTTCCTGACCCAGGGATCAAACCAGTGTCTCCTGCACTGCAGGTGGATTCCTTACCATTGAGCCACTGGGGAAGCCCCTGTGTATGGTGATCAGTGTTACTTAGACTTACTGTGATGATCATTTTGCAATATATACAAATATCAAATCATTATGTTGTATATCTGAAATGAATATGTAATATGTAAAAAAAAAAAATCAGAGGGAACATACATGACATTCCTCGTATCTGGCACGTTTCTGTAGTGGCCCAAGTTTTTACTGATAATGGGATTAAATCCATATGTTGAATATCCATGAATAAGTTCTGGGATTGAATAGTTAAAATTCTCACCTGAAAGAAAAGGTGTTAAGTCACATAAGTATAGGTTTACCACCATCATGTTGATAAAGGACAATAACAAAGATATCCTGAATTCACTCCTTTTAGAACATGTCAGAGTAGTTTTTGTGGAACCTAAACTATGCCCAGATGACAAGGTTAAAATGAAAGGATTCACACACATCCTTTGCAGAGCCCTTAGCAAAACCTGAACAATGAGTTACCCTCAGTCATTCGTCTCTCCAGAGAAGCACGTGCTCAGCCTCCCTGCTCATATCATGATTCACTACTGTCCTGTGAAGCTATATTGACTGAGGGGTTTAGGGAAGGTGAGAGCTAAAGTCCCTCTTCCGAAACTGAGAGAATACAACAACATGACCAAGGACAGCCAGCACTTCGGTGTGCGGCAGTGTCAGTCGCTCGGTCGAGCCTGACGCTTTGTGACCCCACAGACTGCACTCCAACAGGCTGCTGTGTCCATGGAATTCTCCAGGCAAGAATACTGGAGTGGGATGCCGCTGCCTTCTCCAGCGGATCTTCCCAACACAGGGGTTGAACCTGGGTCTCCCCCATTGCAGGCAGACTCTTTACCAACTGAGTTAGCAGGGAAGGCCCTTAGTCATAACAATAAATAAAGTCGGCGTAAAGAGAAAGAAAGTGAAGTCGCTCAGTCATGTCTGACTCTTTGCAACCCCACGGACTGTAGCCCACCAGGCTTCTCCATCCATGGGATTTTCTAGGCAAGAGTATTGGAGTGGGTTGCCATTTCCTTCTCTAGGGGGATTTCCCATTAAAAGATAAAAACTCCAAAAAAAAAAAAAAGGTAAAAACTCTTAGATGGTAATAAAAACCAAAATGCAACCTTAAAAGATAAATAAGAGAACTAAAATGGTTAAAAGTGGAAGAATGGTCAAAGAATACAGGAGTCAAAATATTTTTTAAAGTACAGAATTCACTGGAAGGACAATCCAGAAAGTTATTTTATAGTTACAACAAGTTACAATAAAGATTTAATAGTCATGAGCTTGTAGACATCAAATAATGCTGCAACGAAATACTTAAAGAAAATACTTTAAATATATCAATATATACTGCCGCAAATAAACGGAATTTTTTAAGAACAACTGCGAATCAGAGAAAGTCAGAAACTTGAATGACGCAATCAGTTAAGGGTCCTTAGTAGATTTATATCGTGCTCTTTTTATGGGAGAATGAACTGTCTTTTCCATTGCCCAAGGAAAGTTTTCCAAAACTGATATAAATTCTATGTTGCTTATAAAGCGGGTTCCCATCAAAAAGCAGTAACCCCATTTCTTTTAGGTCCTCTTTCTTACACCTGAAAAAATCCTTGGCATGACACAGCAGATAAGCGTGGGGGTTCTCTGAAACATGGAGGTAAGGGGCCAGAAAAAACTGATATAAATTCTATGTTGCTTATAAAGCGGGTTCCCATCAAAAAGCAGTAACCCCATTTCTTTTAGGTCCTCTTTCTTACACCTGAAAAAATCCTTGGCATGACACAGCAGATAAGCGTGGGGGTTCTCTGAAACATGGAGGTAAGGGGCCAGAGTGGCTAGGGGTCTCAGGAAAGGAGGAAGGACACAGTAGGCTCCTGATTTCTTTGTTGCCTCCCGTAAATCCCAGACTGCAGTTCGGTGCAGTTCAGTTCAGTCGCTCAGTCGTCTCGGACGCTTTGCGACCCACGGACCGCTGCACGCCAGGCCTCCCTGTCCATCACCATCTCCCAGAGTTCACTCAGACTCATGTCCGTTGGGTCGGTGATGCCAGCCAACCATCTCATGCTCCGTCGTCCCTTTCTCAGACAGGGTACTGTCAAAACCTGCAAGTGGCACCACTAACAGGCGCAGACAAAACAAGCTCCCAGCTAAGCCTGCTCCACCTAGCCACGGGGCCAGGAAAGGGGGCAAACAGAACCACAGAAAACAGCCGCTCTAGTCCAACCGGCACCAACGGGAGAACCACAGCGCCCCCTGTGGCTCCCAGTACTACACATGCGAGCTCAGTTGCTCAACACTATCCAACTCTGACCCCATGGACTTCATCCCGCCAGGCTCTTCCATCCGTGGAATTTCCAGGCAAGAATACTGGAGTGGGTTGCCATTTCCTTCTCCAGGGACTAATACATGATGATCCTCAATAGAAGCATGCCAAAAACCAGCCGCAAAAATACATGAAACAAAGCCCAACAGAGTTGAAAGTAGAAACAGACAAACCCACAATTATAATCGGGGTCTTCAACACCCACTCTTAACAACTGTCAGAACTACCAGCCAAAAACGCAGCAAGGATACAGAAGAACCGAACAACACAATCAGCCAACCGGATCTAATTGAGATTGTATTTATATATGAAGCCCTTCACCTAACAATATCAGAACACAATTTTTTTTTTCAAGTATCCATGGAGCATTCACCAAGATAGACCATATCCTGGATCATAAAACAAACCTCAAAAAAACCTAAAAGAACTGAAATCAGGCTCTCCTCCTCACTAGGGAGTAGTAAATTTTGTTTCTGGAATATGTGCCCTGTTCAGTCATGTCCGACTCTTTGTGACCCCGTGGACTCTGGCCCACCAGGCTCCTCTGTCCTGGTACTTTTTGAGGCAAGCCTGGAGTGCGTTGCCATTTCCTACTCCAGGGGATCTTCCTGACCCAGGAATTGAACTCGTGTCTTTTGTGTCTCCTGTTTTGGCAGACGAATTCTTTCCCTCTGTGCCACCAGGCTTATTTTATAAGAGGCATCTTTTACTTTATAATGCTTCTTGAATAAAACCCTTCAAAAAAGAATAAAAATGTACAGCATGGTGACTACAGTTAACATACTCTATTATATACTGTATTGTACACTTGAAAGTTGCCGAGAGAGTAGACCTTAAAAGTTATCATCACACGAAAAAAATTTAACTATGTGTGATGATGGGTGTTAATGAAATTTATTGTGGTAACTAAGTTATGACCAACCTAGACAGCATATTAAAAAGCAGAGACATTACTTTGCCAACAAAAGTACATCTAGTCAAGGCTATGGTTTTTCCAGTGGTCATGTATGGATGTGAGAGTTGGACTATAAAGAAAGGTGAGCACCGAAGAATTGATGCTTTTGAACTGTGGAGTTGGAGAAGACTCTTGAGAGTCCCTTGGACTGCAAGGAGATCCAACCAGTCCACCCTAAAGGAGATCAGTCCTGGGTGTTCATTGGAAGGACTGATGTTGAAGCTGAAACTCCAATACTATGGCCACCTGATGTGAAGAGCTGAGTCACTGGAAAAGACTCTGATGCTGGGAGGGACTGGGGGCAGGAGGAGAAGGGCACGACCAAGGATGAGATGGTTGGATGGCATCACTGACTCGATGGATGTGAGTCTGAGTGAACTCCAGGAGTTGGTGATGGACAGGGAGGCCTGGCGTGCTGCAATTTATGGGGTCGTAAAAAGTCAGACACGACTGAGCGACTGAACTGAACTGTTTTGCAATACATGCCTGTTCAGTCCCTTTAGTCCTGTCCAATCTTTGCAACCCTATAGACTGTATGTAGCCCACCAGGCCCCTCTGTCCATGGGATTCTCCAGGTAAGAATACTGGAGTGGGTTTCATGCCCTTCTCCAGGGGATCTTCCCAACTCAGGGATAGAACCCACCTCTCTTGCACTGCAGGCAGATTCGTTACTGCTAACCCCCTGGGGAAGCGCTTATAAGGTATACATATATAAAATCATTGCTGTACACTTAAAACAAGCTCAATGTTTATATACCAATTACATCTCAATTTTAGAAAGAATGAAAAGAGAAGGCACAGACTTGTGCAAAATATTTGCAACTCACGTATCAAAGGATTTGAAACTAGAGTATATATTTTAAGTCTTAGAAATCCGAATCTTTAAAGTCTTAGAAATCAGAAGACAAACATCCTAATTTTAAAATGGACAGGGGCTTCCCTGGTGGTTCAGTGGCAAAGAATCCGCCTGCCAATGCATTACACACAGGTTTGATCCCTGATCAGGGAAGATGCCACATGGCTCCGAGCAACTGAGCCCAAGTGCCAAAACTCCTGAAGCCCTAGCTTCCAGAGCCCGAGCTCTGAAATAAAGAAGCCCACACACCACACTAGAGCAACCCCCACTCGCCTCAACTAGGGGAGAGCCCACACAGCCACAAAGACCCAGCACAGCCACAAGTAAACAAAAAGATGGATAGAAGACCTGGAGAAGTGCCGTATAAAAGATGGCGTGTGGCCATCCACATGAAAAGGTGCTCAAAAATCCTGAGTAATAGGAAAATGCAAATTAAGGCTGCCCTGACACCTAGCATTCCTCACCCATCATAATGGCTAAACTCTGAATGTCTGGCCATGTAAGGTGTTGACCAATCTGGATCCTCCTCCACTGCTGAAGGGAATAGAAACTGGCACCCTTACTCTGGAACACAGTTTGTCATTTTCTTTAAAGTTGAGCATTTTGCTGTGGTTCAGTTGCTAAGTCATGTACGACTCTTTGCAACCCCACAGACTGCAGCAGCCAGGCTTCCCTGTCCTTCATTATCTCCCGGAGCTTGCTCAAACTCACGTCCATTGAGTCAATGATGCCATCCAACCATCTCGTCCTGTCGTCCCCTTCTCTGCCTGCCTTCAATCTTTCCCAGCATCAGGGTCTTTTCCAATGAGTCAGTCCTTTACATCAGCTGGCCAAAGTATTGGAGCTCTACTTTCAGCATCAGTCCTTCCAATGACTATTCAGGACTGATTCCTTTTAGGAGTGACTGGCTTATCTCCTTGCAGTCCAAGGGACTCTCAAGAGTCTTCTCCAGCACCACAGATTGAAAGCATCAATTCTTTGTCACCCAGCCTTCTTTATGGTCCAACTCTGACATCTGTACATGACTACTGGAACAAACATAGCTTTGACTATACGGACCTTTGTTGGCAAAGTGGTGTCTCTGCTTTTTAATACACTGTCCAGGTTTGTCATAGTTTTTCTTCCAAGGAGCAAGTGTCTTAATGTCATGGCTGTAGGCAACTGTCTGCACTGATTTTGGAGTTCAAGAAAACAAAGTCTGTCATTGCTTATACTTTCTCCCCTTCTCTTTGCCATGAAGTGATGGGACCAGACGCCATGATCTTGGGTTTTTGACTGTTGAGTTTTAAGCCAGCTTTTTCACTCTCCTCTTTCACCCTCATCAAGAGGCCCATTAGTCCCTCTTTGCTTTCTGCCATTGGAGTGGTATCATCTGCATATCTGAGGCTGTTGATATTTCTCCTGGCAATCTTGATTCCAGCTATGAGTCATCTAGACCAGCATTTCTCATGATGTACTTTGCATATAAGTTAAATAAGGGTGACAATATACAGCCTTGACATACTCCTTTCACAATTTTTAACCAGTCCATTGTTCCATGTCCAGTCCTAACTGTTGCTTCTTGACTTGCATACATTGAATTGCATAAGAATTTTCCACAGTTTCTTGTGATCCATACAGTCAAAGCCTTTAGTGTAGTCAATGTAGTATAAGTTTCTCTGGAATTCCCTTGTTTCCTCTACGATCCAATGAATGACAGGGGTTCAGATCATGACAAGACCTGGAAGTAACTGTGGCTCAGATCATGAGCTCCTTATTGCAAAGTTCAGGCTTAAGTTGAAGAAAGTAGGGGAAACCACTAGGCCATTCAGGTATGATCTAAATCAAATCCCTTGTAATTATAGTGGAAGTGACAAATAGATTCCAGGGATTAGATATAGTAGAGTGCCTGAAGAATTGTGGACTGAGGCTTGTAACATTGTACAGGAGGTGTTGACCAAAACCATCCCAAAGAAATGCAAGAAGGCAAAGCGGTTGTCTGAAGAGGCTTTACAAATTTAGCTGAGAAAAGAAGAGAAGTGAAAGGCAAGGGAAACAGGGAAAGATACACCCAACCGAATGCAGAGTTCCAGAGAATAGCAAGGAGAGATAAGAGAGTCTTCTTAAGTGAGCAATCCAAAGAAATAGAGAGCAATAGAATGGGAAAGACTAGAGATCTCTTCTAGAGAATTGGAGATACCAAGGTAACATTTCATGCAAAGATGGACACAATAAAGGACAGAAATGCTAAGGACCTAACTAAAGCAGAAGAGATTAAGAAGAGGTGGCAAGAATACACAGAAAAACTATACAAAATAGGTCTTAAAGATCTGGACAACCACTATCCTGTGGTCACTCACCCAGAGCCAGACAACCTGAAGTGTGAAGTCAAGTGGGCTTTAGGAAGCATTACTACGACCAGACCACCTAACCTGCCTCTTGAGAAATCTGTATGCAGGTCAGGAAGCAACAGTTAGAACTGCACATGGAACAACAGACTGGTTCCAAATAGGAAAAGGAGTACGTCAAGGCTGTATATTGTCTCCCTGCCTATTTAACTTATATGCAGAGTACATCATGAGAAACGCTGGCCTGGAAGAAACACAAGCTGGAATCAAGATTGCCGGGAGAAATATCAATAACCTCAGATATGCTGATGACACCACCCTTATGGCAGAAAGTGAGGAGGAGCTAAAAAGCCTCTTGATGAAAGTGAAAGAGGAGAGCGAAAAAGTTGGTTTAAAGCTCAACATTCAGAAAACGAAGATCATGGCATCCGGTCCCATCACTTCATGGGAAATAGATGGGGAAACAGTGGAAACAGTGTCAGACTTTATTTTTGGGGGGCTCCAAAATCACTGCAGATGGTGACTGCAGCCATGAAATTAAAAGATGCTTACTCCTTGGAAGAAAAGTTATGACCAACCTGGATAGTATATTCAAAAGCAGAGACATTACTTTGCCGACTAAGGTC
>SJYX01022184.1:175514-204140 GCA_006410675.1 Oreotragus oreotragus
GGTGTTGGAGAAGACTCTTGAGAGTCCCTTGGACTGCAAGGAGATCCAACCAGTCCATTCTGAAGGAGATCAACCCTGGGATTCCTTTTTTTTTTTTTTTTTTATTTTAGAATGTTTTTTTTTTTTTTAATTTTTAAAAATTTTTTATTTTTTTGAATTTATTTATTTTTTTACACGAACTCCCAAACATGAACCCCTCTCCCAACTCCCACCCCTAAAGCTGAAACTCCAGTACTTTGGCCACCTCATGAGAAGAGTTGACTCATTGGAAAAGGCTCTGATGCTGGGAGGCATTGGGGGCAGGAGAAGGGGACGACCCAGGATGAGATGGCTCATCGCATCACGGACTCGATGGACGTGAGTCTGAGTGAACTCCGGGAGATGGTGATGAACAGGGAGGCCTGGCATGCTGCGATCATGGGGTGGCAAAGAGTCGGACACGACTGAGCGACTGAAATGAACTGAACTGAACTGACTAGACAGAGATTTGTGAGCAAAGAAATGTTTCTGCTTTTTAATATGTTGTCTAGGTTGGTCATAGCTTTTCTTTCAAGGAGCAGGAATCTTTTAATTTCATGGCTGCAGTCACTGTGCCCATTTATTTTGGAGCCCAAGAAAAGAAAGTCTGTCACTACTTCCATTGTTTCCCTATCTATTTGCCACTAAGTGATGGGACCAGAAGCCATGATCTTCATTTTTTGCATATTGACTTTTAAGCCAGCTTTTCCACTCTCTTCTATCACCCTCATCAAGAGGCTCTTTAGTTCCTCTGCTTTCTGCCATAAGGCTGGTGTCATCTGCATATCTGAGGTTATTGATATTTCTTCCAGTAATCTTGATTGCAGCTTGTGCTTCATCCAACCCAGCATTTCGCATGATGTACTCTGCATTTAAGTTAAATAAGCAGGGTGTCAGTGTACTGCTTTTACGTACTACTTTTCCAATTTGGAACCAGTCCACTATTCCATATCTGGTTCTAAATGTTGCTTTTTGAACTGCATATAGGTTTCTTAGGAGGCAGGTAAGGGGGTCTGGTATTTGCGTATTTTGAATAATTTTCCACAGTTTATTGTGATCCACACAGTCAAAGGCTTTGGCATAGTCAATGAAGAAGAAGTAGATGTTCTTGTGGAATTCTGGGTTTTTTTTTTTTTTTGGTTTGTTTGTTTTTTCTATGATCCAACAGATGTTGGCAATTATATTTCTGGTTTCTCTGGGTTTTCTAAATCCAACCTGAACATCTGAAGTTCTCAGTTCATGTACTACTGAGGCTTAGCTTGGAAAAATTTGAGCATTACTTTGCTAGCATGTGAAATAAGTGCAATGGTGTGGTAGTTTGAACACACCTTCCTCTAGGGGGCTGTTACTCAAATTCATGTTGCAAAAGGAGTATTTCCCTAAATGGTTCCTTAATGCCTCAAATCCCCCAACTGTTTAATTTATATCCAAGGAAGAGTTTACTTCCTTTAGGGCATAATCCATTATGTTACAAAGTTGTTACAATGTAAATAAATATATAGAAATCTGTTTAAGTTAGCAAATTGAGGTAAGGTAAAAATAACCCTGAATAAACCATGGCCTAAAAAAATGTGAGGAGTGTACATGGGAAATTCAGCATAAAAATATTACCGTGCAAAAATAATAATTAACCCAAGTAGACCTGCACACAGTGATTTTCAGCATTTTTGCAAAGGAACAAATTTTGCTATGAAAGCAGTACTCAAAATCAAATAAAGGTTAAGAGACCTAGTTTAAAATTGTTATTAACACACAGGTATTTTACTTTAATGGTCATGGGCATAGTTCCAACTATTTCAGAAGCAAAAGCTTATTGCTTGGATAGTAAATACAACTGATCCCAAGGCTATGTTTGCCACTAAATTTAGAATGTTGGGAGGTTGGCCCTGCAGGGATCCTGGTGGTTTATCTGCCCTTGGTGTAATCTGACATGAGGATCCTGATGTCCATCTCCTGCAAAAGGCTGAGCCCAAGCAGGAAGTACAGGAGAACTGAGCCTAGGACTGTGTTTTCCTAGGGTGTTGTCATTATGAGATGCTGAGGTTCTGGGTGTAAGCCTCAGAGTCACTTCTGAGCTACTTAATTGTATACTGTTTTGTATTTAATATGTTTAAAATGTAGATCATAGTTGCAATTGAGGTTCATTCTAGCCATGTTTAATGCCAATCACAGCATAATTGTGCATCATGCAGTCAATGATGGGAGTTCCCAGGGGGCGCTAATGGTAAAGAACCTCCCTGCCAGACATGGATTCGATTCCTGGGTCAGGAAGATCCCCTGGAGAAGGGCATGGTAACTCACTCTGGTATTCTTGCCTAGAGAATCCCATGGATAAAGGAAGCTGGTGGGCTACAGTTCATGGGATTGCACAGAGTCACATATGACTGAAGAGACTTAGTGTGTGCACACAGTCAATTATGTCAATAAAATAAAGGGGCTGAGGTACTCTAGATGAGTGATTTTCAAACTTTAGTTTGCATATGAAATCACCCGGGTATCTTATTAAAATATAGGTTTGTTTTCGTAGATCTGGGGAGGAGCCTGAGGTTTTTCATCTAACAAGCTCCTAGGTGATATTGATGCTGCTTGTTCAAAGGCCACACCTTGAAAAGTAAATCCTTAAATGGGCTAAGAATTGCTGCCGGGCTTTATTTCCTAGTTGCATGCCATTGTTTGGAAATTGTTCTATATAAATTATATGTAACATTTATATAAACGTTTTGATTAATCCAGGATAAATCAAAAAATTATTAAACAATAGCTAAAGGTAATGTTCATGAAGGATGGATGGCAATCTTAGAGAAGAAAATGTTAACAAAAAGGTCTATTTACTCTTGCAAGCAAATACTGAAGTCTTACATATGAGACTGTTTTGTCTACAGATGGTGAGTGTAGGCAAGGAATACAGTGATTATGTTTGAAAAATACTGTAATGTGAAATATGATGATGATGATAAAATCCTTAAAAAGTAAAAAACAAAACTGCATTTAAACAAAAAAATGGACTATCTCCAGTTATGAAAAAGATACCAATTTTCTTCTAAAAAATGATGAGTTTCTCAGTCATCTTTACTAATTTTTGGAAGGTGGCTATTATAATTTAGGAGAACAAAAGAGGAAAACACATTGGCTAAAGTCAATAAACAGTGTTTCTCCTGAATTCTTTTACAGATGAGTATTGTGGCCTTGATGATGTTATAAATAATTTGTGGCATTGAAGTCAATTTCCTCACAGAGCTGTTGGGAGAGTTAAATGAAATAATTTTTAAAATGAGATAATATGCAAAATCTCATATATGTGTCTGAAACCCAGACAATTCTCATATTTTACAAGGTCCAGTGCAAAAATAAAAATGAAGGGTCCCTTGTTCAAAGTTACTAAGAATTTCAAGTGGCAAGAGGAAGATATTAAACCAAGTGCAAGGTCCTTCTGTATGTGGGGGCCCTGTGTGACTACATAGGTCACATGTCCATGAAATACATATGTATTGGTCCATTCCTGTCTGCAATATAATCATAGTTAACACTCATCATTTATTGAAATAGTCCAGAATAATGGGTACTATGCTGAGTCCTTCAATTACATACATTCACTTAATCCTTTAGAGTGAAGGAAAAAGGAACCCAAAAATACTCAATTACTATTCGTAGGTCACACAACTACCAAGTTGAGGGAGCCAGGGCTTGAACCCAGGTCTGTCTGATTCTAATGTAATTTGTCGTAACTAAGTTAATGGAATAACAATCTATAGCTGGTTACTGTCATCTCATTTGACTCAAATTTAGAAACTTAGTTTTAGAAAAATATAAATGTTTGATGGACAATTCATTCATCATGATCTTGATTGGATAACCTAGGTCAACCTAATTATCATATCCTGGCACTTCACACAGACCCTGATACATAGTAGATAGTCATATCATGTATATAGAACTAAAATGAACACTCAGAATCACCAGTTCGTCTGTGTGCAGAATAATTAACAAAGATTTTTAAAAATCTCATTTTCCTATTATTTAAAAATCACATGCTTCTGAATGATAACAAAATTATTTTTACTTTAATTAGTTTTAAATGTGTTTCAATAGTGATGAATCTCCTGGAAAAAAAAAAAAAAAAAGACCAATTACCATGTACAGGAATAATCTTCTTCCAAACATAGTACTTGATCCAAAGAACTAAGTGAAGAGTAAATCATCTCATAATAAAAATTAAGATGAAGACTAAAATATTCCCTTTGTTTTGGATGGATATTAGATTTTTAAAATATGGTTCATACTTAGCAAAGTACAAGCTTGTATTTCTATGGAGCTTTTCTTTTCTAATGTGTTTTTGAATCCTTCACATCATTTTATCTTTTCTATTCTTTTCTAATTCTGAGAGAAGAGCTAATTCATTGTGCTTTAATCTCATATAATATCATGCCCATTATAGAGTTGAGCAAAGAGAGACAGAGAGGATAACTCAGATTACTTTGTCACCTTCTCTTTGAAAGTATTACCAATCACCTCTGGCTGAATTAATAACAGCTTTCACTGTATTTTTAGAGCAGTTTCCACTGCCTCATTGAAGGTATCTGTAATGTAATTTTCTGTTTCTTTGTCCGGCTCTCCTTCCAGATTTCTAAGCGTGTTGTCTTATTTATCGGTATGTCCCCGGTATCTACTACAGAGCCTAGCACAGAGTAGGTATTGACTAATGTTGATTCACTGAATGCACACACGCATAAGTGAACAGAACAATTTAAACAGGGTACTGCAGTGGCTGCTGAAATTAAGAGGAAATGTTTAGTCTTAGACATTATTCATTATTGCTTTCTGCTGGGCTAGAAAAATGTCATAGTCTATAAAATGCGTCAATTCCTCTGAATTAAAATGTCATCGAACCTCCTACCCAACCATGTTTTGCTAGCTTGATACCTGAAAGTGCTACAATGTATTATGCCAACTGCTGATATAGTTCCAGGCTATGGGGCATCTGCTGAAAATGATGGGAAATAAAAATTCTGTGGGTCCCCTGGAAGGGAGGTTACTATGTTAAAAAAGCTGAATTCCAGACAAGGACTCACCAGATGCTTGGAGACTAAAGAGCTGAGTTCCACTTCCTCAGGGACCTGAGCAGATGGGACCCCCTGAATCCAATCTCAAGGAGGAGCGTCTATGGCAAAATGCCTGGTTTCTGCCCCAGTTGCTTATTTCCCTGTCCCCAAGGCTACAAGGCACAGAAGCAAATTTACTCTCAACAATCTATGAAGCCAATACTTTATAGAAATCTAGAAAGTACTTCAAATGTATTTTTTGTGCATCCCTGTTCAAATGGTTGGCTACAGAATTCAGAAATTGATGACAAGCATTATGGCCTTATTTACATCCACAGAGGAGGACGAATATGCAGACGTACAGAGTAGAGAAGACTTTTACAGAGGTGATATCCCGATACCAGTTAAAACTACGAGAGGAAAAGTCCCCCAGGAAGCTCACCTATAACTGAGTGTTCAAGAAATGAGTATCTCCTGCTCATTCTCCTCCCACTTAGACATCTCCTTCTGCAAGGATTTCACCTCCTAGGAATCTAGGCTGTGTTTTCTTCTGCCTCAAGATTGCTATAAAGTTCATTGCATTTAATTATACCTTAATGAGAAGACTGAGAAAGAGGAAAGATAAGTGAAATTACATTGTGTGTAAAGAAAGCAACATAGAGTAGTAAAGGAGAGGATTCTGTGGTCAGATTAGTTAAAGTTTAGGTCTTGGCCCTGCTACTTAGTAACACTTTTTTCCTAGGTCAGTTACCAGAACTTCTCTTATCTCCATGTCCTCATTTGTCAAATAAAATGGTATTACTATACTTTTATCATGTTCGGAGAGTTACTTTTGAACATATAAAACAATGGAAAAAATGACAGTGCACTGCTCTAGGCAATTTAATAATAAAAGTAGCACCAAAGATAAAATGCTGTAAGTCTACATATACATTTTTCCCCTCCCTTGCCACTATGTTTCAAATATTGAATATCAAGTTGTTTCACAAAGTTTCATCCTTTTATTGTTTAGGAATAAATTATTATGTTTGCTATGTTGCTGATGCCCTCAGTAAAATGGGGTAACTCAGTGGATGCTATAGATATTACATGAAAAATAGAAAATACTTAGTATATTATTTTTACTGTTCTGGAATATACCAACCCTCTTGCCCTTTTATAATAGCTCTTTTAATATCCCTGTGTATAATGCCTAGTATAATCCTACCCACAACTAGGGACCACAGAGTTTGTATTACTGGAGTTTGTTTGGATGAGCACATTCACGCAATGTGCTCTAACTAGGAAAAGTACTCAACTTACATGTGTTCTGTTAAGATCTCAGAGTCCTCATTTGTATAATGAGGATATTAGTATTATTATTATTACTATTACCTCACAGGAGTTCTTGGAATGACATCCTTAAATAGGAAAGGGGGTTGTCTGACTTGAAGCTGTTGGTCTGCTGTCATAAACATGAAAGGAAGCAAGGGTAATTGACCTCTGTTTTCATTCTAGTGCTGACAATTTATTACAGCAGAAGACTTGAAACACATTTCAGTAATTCCACGATCTGAAAGAAATTAGGCAGGGCTTATAATAAATCAGGTTAATAGTACATAAGAATTTGTCAAATTCTTTGACATTCTCACATACTCCGTCTTGCTTTCTCGTTAAAGTTTAAAAAGCAAACTGCCATCTTCTGTATTTTAAATCAGATGGAGAAAATTTATTTTCTTTCTAGACCAGAACTTTTGCCCAATGCTATAAGTCAATGTGCCTCCTCTGCAGCTAAGGCTAAACTAAGCTCTTTTACAAGTCACTAAACCTCTGCCTCTAGGAATACAGCACCGAGACAAAAGGTGACTTCTGTTACAGGAATTCCTTTGTATTTTCATACAGTCTCTTATTTGGATGGCATTAGTAAAATACCTCCCAAAATAGTTACATTGAGGACATTCTGATAAACATAAAGTAGAATTTAGTATCCTTAGTTATATAATTATACCACAAGTAAAAATACATGGATATTTATGGAATATGGCTAGGAAGAAGTGAGATGGAAATGCAAAGACAGTTCTCTTTTGAAAAGAATGAATGAGGCATGCAGAAAGGTTAGCATAACTACACTGTAAAAATACCCACCGATACACAGACTGTGACAGCGTAATGGGAGAGGAAAGGCAGAAACTATCTCAGGGATCAGGGACCCCAAGAAGGAAGAGTCTGGAGGAAATTAAAACCTGGGAGAACTATGTTTAATCACGACTTTGGATCTCCTATGAGGAAGTCCTCTCACATAAGAATCCTCTTTTAACTCAAGTTGCATGATGATCAATGAAGATCTCTTTACCCTCCAAAGTTTTCTTTGATGACAAATTTCTCCAACAGGTGAGACTTCTATTTCAAAATTGGAAAGATTACTTAAAATGAAAATGAAAAGTATGCCATTTTAGTTTTGTTCTTACATGTAAATGATACACACTCTACTCTCTGAGTCATGAGGAAATAAGAACAGGATACCACAGAACCCACATTTGATGAGGTGGTTCTATCATAGAAGATAAACTGAGAAGCCTTCACAATCTTCTAAAGTTCTGTTGCCCTCCCAGAAGGATAGGAATTAAGAGGTATTTGCATGAAGGAACTATTGCACCTTTTTCTCAGTAATGATAGTGGTACATTGTTTGACCCATAGCAATGCCACTGCAAATGGCAGAGGGAACCATGCTGATCACATGCAGGTATTAACTATTTTTTTCACAGTGGATGAAAATGCTTGCATAAGAGGCTATTTTCTGAACCTCATCCACCTCACAGCCTCTTCTAAATTTTTACTGTGAAAAGTTTCTCAGTGTAATTAAAGGCTGCACTGATCTAATTAGGTTGATGAAATTTTCAGTAGGGATTTGATTCCCCCTAGCATTTCAATTATTTATTTATTTTTCTAGCATCCTTTCTTAGGCTTATCCCAAGCAACTTTTAGTGATAGCATTCTAAATTTTCTTACTCAGGCAATGTCTCCACTCACACAATGTATTTTAAGACCTTCAGCAAGGACACATAGCTAAAAACAAACTTCAAATAAAGCATTCCAAGTCATTTTATTCCTTCCTCGTTGACTTCATTTCCCTACTAACAAACTATGTTGAGTAATTTTCACTCTGCAGGAGCGAAATAGGTGTTTCAAAGCATTATGATGGCACAAAGGGACTAAGAAATGCATAATAGCAGAAGGAGATTCTGAGGCAAGATTAATAAGGAGCAGCATGAGCCTTCCTTGTAAATTATTTATTGCAGAAGCCCTCATGGTCAAAACACTGCAGTAGAAGCACATGATAGTAAGTTTTCCACCATCTTGGAATGTTAAAACACAAATGAACAAAAGCCTCTAATGAGCACCTTAAGAATCAACAGTGATACTTTAACACACACACACAACACACACACACACACACACACACACACACACACACAGCTTTCCTAGGAGTCTAAGGTGAATGGGCAGGACTATAGGTGTCCTCAAATAGACTCCATCTCACCTAGACACCATGATTTAACTTTCCACAGCATCTTCTGAATCTCTCTACTGTTGGAGCAATCACTTAAAAACTGGCTGCTAGAAAAACTAAATTTAATTTTAAATGATCTTTTTAAGCAACATATATTTCAGGTTTTAGTCAATAGTATAAAAAATGCAAAGAATATAGACAATGCTTCAGCCTAAGCATGATTAGTATTGCTTTGATAAAAATAATTTTTTTAAAAAAAGTGTATTTTCACAGACCTATCACCCTCCAGGAATTTCATAGATGTGGGCTGGTATATGGGTAATTTATTATTTATAATTCTTATTCTAACTTCTCAAGTTTATATTCTTGAAAGTAGTTTTCAGTGACCTCAAACATTTCTCCAAAGTCTTTTTGATTTATGATGAAAATACAAATATTTTTTAAAAAAACTATCCTCTTATCATAAATTCTTGGCCATTCAAAGCTCCTTCTTGGTTTGAACAAAGCAATATATGAAGTTCAGGTTATATTTTGCCAAGTTATGTTGAGATAATTTATTTTAAAATTTGTTAATCACTAAAAAATAAATTTCTTAATGAAGTTGGCTGCTCTCCATGCAAACTGAGTCTCATTTCAAAAAGGCATTATCAAATGCCTTATAGGTAAAGCCCTAACTTCTAGCTACTTCTAATAAACACTAGATTATGGGTTGCTGCAAAGTAATTCTCCAAGAATGTGAATTAGTCAGAGTGATAGGCCATCTCTAGTTTTGTATCTTGAGATCTTGAGTGCCACTGTTCATAATAAAACAGAACCAGTGATACAAGTATTTTGTTTTATCTGACAATATTCTGTGCTCTAATCCTGTTACCCCTTCATTATTTGGAGGTGGGACAAATAACCTCTAGGTCTGTTTCCCCATTTTCAAGATAAGGAGGCTGGACTTGGAAAGTGACTTCCAGGACTCTTCCTGTTTCAATACTCCAAAATTTCTTCTATGATTTCAGACGTGGTATTATTAGTATCTCCTCCAGGACTGGTTATCCTAAGGGGGATCACATACTAGACTGAAAATAAAAATGTTATGAGCCATATGTAAAATCATAATTAAGGTTTTACATAACATTCTACAGGGCAGAAAGCCCACAACAGAGTTAAGGAAGCCTCATATGGGCTTAAAAGAGATGGGGTGAGAATCAATGGGGGTATGTTTCTCTCTTACCAGCAACTCTACAAAGCTCACCTAGCTGAGATATGGTGATGTAGCTCAAAGCCTATGATACTCTGTCACAATTTCATCTCAGTAGTAGGATGAACAGAGCATTCTAAACAGATACTTAGACTTGGATGGAGACTAGGAACCACCTAAAATCTGATCAAGCAAAGTGTGCTATGAGCTGATCATGCCTATATCCTTCCATACTAGTGTGTCAGGAGGAAATAAAGTATAAGAGATTACACATTAATAAGACACTGGCAGGACTTGCTCCAAACACATATCCTGGTCTGTAGAGGAAGAGATGTAGGAAGTACCCTATCAGTAAGGCTGATATCTATCCTAGACCTACAGAAACAGTAACATGAGTGAATCCTCATTGTTTGGACTCAGTAGATGAAGTCGCACAGAAAACCACTTGACTTGGTTTTGGTGGTTAAAGGCTAATTAAAAAGATAAGTGCAAAATTAATAAGCAACAAGGATATAGCACAGGGAATTATAGCCATTATTTTGTAATAACTGATAATGGAGTATGGGGCTTCCCAGGTTGCCCAGTGGTAAGGAATCCACTTGCCAAGCAGAAGACATGCAAGAGGCTCAGGTTCAATACCTGGGTTGGGAAGATCCCCTGGAGGAAAAAAAAAAAAAAAATGGCAACCCACTCCAGTATTCTTGTCTAGGAAATACCATGGGCAGTGAAGCCTGGTGGGCTACAGTCCATGGGATCACAGAATAGTTGATTCAGTGACTAAACCAACAATAATGGAGTATAATCTGCAAAAAAATACTGAATCACTACGTTGTACTTGAAACTAATATAAAATTGCAAATCGACTATAATTAAGAAACGAGATGAGTTGTAAAGTATATCAACTACTCATTAACACAAAGATATTAATGTGAGATATAGTTCAATCTGAAACTGTAATTTTAGATTAAGGCAATCCATTGAAGACTCATACACATAGCAAGTTGCCTGGCCCAAACTGAAATGTCAGAAGATGATGAGGCACAGTTGAATTTGGGTGATCACTGCAGAAATTCTCATGTTTTTACAGGATACCCAGAAGGGCTCTTTAGCTAGATTTCAGTTTCCTTTCTTTTTCCCAGTCATTAGCAAGACTAACTTACCGAAGAGGCTGATGGTAGATTGGAGAGATCACAGTAAAAATGACAGAATGATGTAGATGGTTAGCGTTATGATTCTGCCCCCACCCCAACTCCCATCTCCAAAAGAGGATCCAGGCATCATATTGTGAAATCTACGTATGTTTTCACCATGCTTCTCCCCAGCTTGAAATGTGTTCTCCGTCCCCAGCATCAACAAGTCATAACTATCCCTCAAGATGCTCACATTCTGACCTTCTCTGGGTCTTCCTTATCTACTAGATCCCCATTCATCCACTCTCATTCATATTCAAATGGGCATAATGGCACCACACAATTGAATATCTCATTCCTCACAGTCTATATTACATTTCTGAAAGTTGTTTCTTTTTGTAATAAACTTGAGGGTTTACACAATCTTCTAACAAATATTTCTGTTAGGAACTGTATATTATGGTGGCTAAGGGTACACAAAATTCTGAAATCAGACGGCCATGATTTAGGCTTTAAAATTTTTTAGCCGTGAGACCTTTGCTCAAGAAACTTACCTGTGCCAAACCTTAGTTTTTTTGCCCCCAAAACGCAGATAATTACAACTTATATTGTGGAGATCCTTATAAAGCTCTTAGGATTGCATCAGATGCAAAATAAGAGCTCAGAAAATGCCTATTATTATAACAAAGGTAATAGCTATTAAGATTTTATTATGCTCACAGAGCTTAGTGCAGTCTTAGGTCATGTTACATATCTGTAAAAATTAAAAGGTTTTTTCTGAGAGACAATCGATCCCTACCACCACAAAGCACAAATACTTATATACACATTAACATACTAGGCAATGCAATACCGAGTATATTTATATAAATGGAAAACAGGTCAGGATAATTTAAGCACTGATAGTTTTTCACTGATGCTTACCTGAATTGAGTTTGATTAGAATATTTTCTTTAAAATAAACTAAAACACATCACTGCTTACCAGCAACATCTATGGCTAATCAATAATAAATTCAAAGTTATTAAATTTTATATTTTATAGGTCTGTACCATTAAACTACAGCCATATAATGCAAAAGGAACTTCTGGTTCTAGCAGCCAAAAGAAATTGGGTTGTACCTGAATGAAAACAGGCAGCTTTTATGGGAAAATATTCATACAAATCAAAACCCAAGGACATTCCTGATTTTTTTCTTCTCACACTCCAACAAGTTCTAATCCTATCAAAAGTTACAATCAATGATGACAGCTGAGAATGAGGGATGAAATTCTTGATATCTTTTAACCTGAAAGCTTCTCTCAGGCGAACATCAAATTAACTCACAAATGAAACATCTTTACTTCCTTCAGAACATCGTAAAAATATAGCAACAAAGTTTATTTTATCATTCAGATTTATTTTGTGCTTGTTGAATTTGGTCTCTTTTAGCCAATTTTTTTTTCTTCTTTTTTCCTTTAATGCTCAAATAAGTCACCACTGAATATATAACACCTAAGGCATTTGTATGACTGCCCATGCAAATCTTAACTGTGAATTATTTGTAGACTATAAAGATGAGGAACTTGATTCCTTGATAATGTTCTATGAGCTTCCCTCAGCCCTCCAAACCTATAAAAACCCCAGTGGAATACTGAATTCAAGGTTGTGCCCTTTGACACCACAAACATCAGGTCTTCAGCAAAGGTGCTTTGAGTCTGGATCTGAAATGATGAAATCATGAATTAGAAATGATTCTGGTGACAGTGATATTTACCTCTTTGAGACAACCCATAAAGTTGTTACTGACTGGTGACCCTGGAAGGTCTGCTGTGCTGGGACTGCCTCCAACATAGAAAAAGTCATCAGACCCCAGCATGGTATAATCTTCTTGCGTGTAGCCCGTTGTGGTAAGAATCCCATCCACTGATATTGTCACCTAGATAACAAAGCACAGGGAAAGGACACGCTATACTCAGACCTAGATACTGTAATCCTGGGATATGCCTGTGTTGTGTTTTGTTTTGTTTTATTTTTTCATTTTGTTTTTTGCCTTTTTTTTTTTTTTTTGGTTTTTATTTTTAGACCTAAGGCGGAACCCATTTTCATGTCTGTTTGAAGTTTATTCTTGGATTCTATTCAGCTAGCCCTACGAGTTCTAAACTAGTTAGAGAGTTAACTGGTTATTGAACTAGTGTCAGCATCATCCCTACGGCAACTCAAAAGTTACTTAGCAGACACAAAAATGGTGTTAGTAAAATGCTTCCTAGGTTAGTTTTGCTGGTGTACATATTAGTAAAGTTTAGTCGTCTGTTATTAACTAATCACACGTGCACCTTGTTAACAGAAAAGGCGCAAGCTCTTTCCAGCAATGTCACTGTTTGCACTACTGAGCAGCAGCTGTCCAGCATGCAGGTGCCTGCGTCCATGCTAAAGGGGAGGGGCGCAAAGCAACCAGTGGAAGCGGCCCACGTTGAGGTGCACATGCAGGAGGGACAGGACAGTTCAGAAAGGAAAGGAAACAGGGAGGACCAAAGGAAAACACACAACTGCTCTGTGATGAGGGAAAGATGAGTGGGTGTGGCATCTCCAGCATTCCCAAATCAAGGGTGCATGCCATGCGTCATGAATGGCTTGAGGCTGGCTGAGCTTGCGGTCACTCGGGCCGGCCACCATTTTGTCTTATCCCGTGTTAAACCACAGCTGGATGCAAAACGTTCGAAACGTTAACGATGCCCCTACAGGTGAGTTGGAAAACAGAAGTTGACAGGAACAGGTAAAAAATAAGAAGGTCAACAACAGATGAAAAGAAGGAGGTCAAAGTAAGCAGAAGAGTACCAACCGCAGTTCCTCTTTTGTTAATGATGTCTACAGTTAAAAGAAAGAAAGAAAACACACGGCAAACCCAAAATAAGAAACAATTAGAATGATATCTACCGAACAATGTAGTTTGTTTACCATAGCGTGTCCAATGCCTGAGTGCTTTGTGGAGAAGGGGGGAGAAAGGAAATTAAAAACTGTGAACAAAATAACGATCGTTACTTAAAAAATATGATGGTCTCTACCATGTTAGTACATTTTTTGATTCAGGTAACGGTTAGTAGAATGAAACATTCCATGAATGACATGTTAGTTATTAAGCATGTTAGTAACATAGAAAAAGGGCAAAAAAATTTTACAAGAAAAAAGCAGACTAACAAATAGGCCTCCCACAGAGGTAATATTTTTCCTGCCAGCATTGTTCGTAACTTGCTATGAGACAGAAACAGACATATGGCAATGTTCCTTTGCCTCCCTGAGCACGTCTGACAGACATTTAAAAAGTCTAAAAGGGACTCAAAGGCCTAAAGCTCATCAGCTGACCACTGCCACCTTCTGCCCAGAAATGGTCCCTCCCCCACCCTGGCCCACCCCAGCCCCTGCAAATTCATAGGAATTGGTTGGCATTGCCCTGCTACTCAATTTTACAGCATACAAGGACTCCTCCTCAACTCCAAAACTTCCTTCGGTCATATTGATGGACTTTAGGATCACAGTTTACTGCAATGAAACAAAGCAAAGATCCTGACACATAGAATGAGTAGAATGGATTTGTTTTTAATCTGTCCTGCCACACATGCACCCCGGCTGTATAACTGCAGTTTCCTTGGAGCTACCAATTCGCAGTTTGGTTTGTAACCTGAGCAAAGGCAAATCTAGAAAGCGGGCTCCTCAAGCCCCACCCTTCCTTCTGTGCTTCTCTCAAATGAGCCTTCGGCCTCTTGATGAGAATCTGAGAGAAAAATAAAAAGGGAAAACTAAAGAGACACACGTGTAAGAAGTCTGTGGTCTACAGCTACCCTGATGGTGGGAAACTCTCCTCCAGGGCCGGTGGGAAACATGCAGGGCCCCTCCCGTGACACTAAGGCCTCTGAACGGTCTTGGAGGGTCTCAGGAATCCTTTACTTTTACTCCTCTGCCTCAGCTAGACTAACCCTGCACTCCTAAAATTCCTGGTTGCTTCTCTAGCTTGGACAGTTTAAGGCTTTCAGAAGTGGGAGAGAAAAGGTTAGTCAGTTAACAGCTCAGAAAGAGAAGGCTGTTTTAGTAAAGGAAAACCAGAGACAATCCGGTCATTCTGCAACTGTTCAGAGAAACAACAAATATGTTAAGGATATTAGTTTGAGATCAGCATGTACTGCAGAAAAATTAGTCACTGTCAACACTTTACAAAATGGTACATTGTAATATCATAAAATTTCAAATAGTAACCAAAACTTATCTTCTTCAATTTATAAGGCCAATCTAATCACTGTCATCTGAATATATATATATATATATATATATATATATATATACTGTAATAATATGTCTCAGTTAAAAGCATACAGTATATGGGGGCCCATAGATAGACTGAAAAAGTGGTATTTTTCTAATATGTAGACACTTGGAAGAATTTTTTTAAAATATAATTAAATAGAGATGGGCATTTAGAAGATGAACTGGTCTCTGCAGAGACATCTGGGGCTTAACATAAGTGTCTGTGCTAAAAAATAAATATATCTTCATAAATAGATTCTTGAGGAGATGTGGAAATCCCCAAATTCATTTTGTCCCTTCAGGGGCTTTTTCTGTCCTCATTTCAGAGATTGGGCTGGGGAGGAAGTAGGGATCGACACAATCCTGAGTCACAAACACATTGTTGTTTGATTTTTCTTTTTTTTTTTTAACTACAAAAAAGGAACTGTGATTTAATGATCCCAATGTACATGCTTTCAAATGATCACCATGAAAACTATAATTTAAAATCAAATAAACAAAAAACCAGAAACACAACAGAATCACACACGTCACAGGAAGGGCAGGTCTCAGGGATGACCTTGCAGCCCTCGGGAAACTGTCACATGTTCATGAGTCAGAACAGCCTTTGGGCCCCTGGAACTTTCTAGATATGCCCCTGCTCAAGTATGGCAGGAAGATTTATCTCAGAAGAAGAAAAAGCTAATTTGTAAGCGACTTTGAGGAGCCCTAGCTCATGTTGTTAGGGTTTTCAAGTACCACACAAACACAGCTGTAGCGAAAAACAAAGCCAGTTACTCTCTTATCCACTGCGCTGTTACCTGACGCAGATTCCTGGTGACTTTCACATCATGCCAGGCATTATCATTAAACTTTCCATTCACGGGCTCCACTAGTGCTTCAAAGGCCCCTGATCCCAAATTAATGACCAGAGAGACAGCTCCATTTTTCAGGGCGAGATTGACATAATCGGCTGATTTCCCGGTGTGAAGCATCAGTCCATTCCTCTGAAGGGTTTTAAAGGACAGAGTTATTTCATCGCTGCTGCTTTGAATGGGGTTTTGAGACAAGTCGTAGCAGAAGTATTCCGATCCCTTGAAAGTGGCAATATATTCTTCTTTTCCTGGAGGGAAACAGATACACACATGCCTAAGTAAAGAAAATATACTATGCAAATTACCAAATCTTAACAGAAACGATAACTAATCAGCCCCCAGACTAACTCTTTGTCTAGTAAACATTCATGACAAGAGCCTTAAACAGCACTGTGAAAAAGTGAAAGGGTTAGTCGCTCAGTCCTGTTCGAGCCTTTGTGAATCTGTGGACTGTAGCCTGCCAGGCTCCTCTGTTCATGGAATTCAGGCAAGAATACTGGAGTGGGTTGCCATTCCTTAACAATACTGTAGGTGGCAGCATATTTTTAAGAAACATCAGCTATTGGGCCATCAACTGCAATAGCTAAATCTGACATTCTTGAAAATTCAATTAATTTTTAAGTATCACTGCAAGAGCTCTGATCAGAGCAAGTAGCTCTGTGATATCTCCAGGGCAGGAATCAGGTACCATAAATACATATTGGATGGTTCTACTCTGCTGGCAACAATGGATTCCAAAGTGTTTGCAACATTCTCTCCATCCAACTGAGGTTATTTTAATTTTCAGTGAGGTATTTATATTCAAAGATCTTCTCAGTGAAGAGCCAAATAGTTCCACCATTGAGAAACCATAACAAATTATCTGGTGAGGGGAAAGTAAAGAAGAAAAATAACAATTTGGTCTGGGAGTGAATAGATTTCTTATAGAACAAATGCATTTTTTTTTTTTTCTCCCTAGGTGGAGGGGACAGTGATAGAAAGCCTCAAGGCAGAAGCTGGATTATTTGTTCATTCTCTGATCTCACCAAGCAGATGGCAAGACTGGCTTTAATGAGTCTGGTAAGAATTCCAGCACATTCTCAGGGGAAGAGCATGTAAATGAGGTCTCAACATTTTCTGTATTTCTCAGTCTTCTCCACATTTATTTAGGGGTAACAACGTGGACCCCACAAAATGTTAAATCAAACAGAAATGGTGGCTATTTGGAAAGAGCAGTCTTTTCCCACTAATTAAGTGAGTTTAATCAAAGGAAAAGTAGAAGCCAAAATCTCCCTCAACTCTCTAGGCAATGATGGCATTGTCCCAAGAAAAATGAGACCGTTTGGTTTGGACTCAGCTTCTAATCAGCTATAAACATAGAATTACAAGTGGTTCTAGAGAATCTGTTTCACTGGTAATACAGCATCTCTACTGTGCCCCTGGAGGGTTCAAAGACCAACAGGGGTCTCATTTTTATCTTTATCCTGGCAATAGGATTTTAACTCAGGACTACTTTCATTCAGGAGACATATATGTCATGTCTTTGCATTGGAGCTCAAATTAAGGTCTCAGCTCATCAGGGTCCAATGACCTGACTCTCTGGATACAGAAGGCATTGTAACTAATACAGGCAGGCAAGGCAAGGCACTGAATACGACAGTGAGCATCTAAGAGCTTTCACAAGAGAGTGAACCCTTGAGGAAGAGTTATTACCTACTAGTAAACTATTAGTGAAGACTAGTGGTCAGCCCAAATCCACTACAATTTAGTCAGAGTCATAGCAATGTCAGCCCGATCCATACTAAAAGGTCCCTTCCTTTCATATACTCAAATTATTAGCTGAAATCCATAAGTGTAAGCCCGGTGCTGGTCTTCGGCGACAGTGGAATGACCAACACTGACCCAATCCCTTTCTCTGAAAGTCTACGGTTTAGGTGTTTGCTTCTCAGGTCAGTTCAGTATGGCAAATGACTTGATATTGGGAGCCAGCACAACCAAATATTTATGATATAATGAAGGGGAAAAAAAAAAAACATAGGCTAAAGTATGAATTTAGATCCTAGCGGGCCACGTGTTAACTGTAATGGGGGGCAATTGTGCATCTTTTAAAATTTCAATTTCTAAACATGGTTAGTGATACCAGTCTCTCAGGATATAATGAGATTATGCTGTACAGACATCTGGGAAAGTTGGTGGGCACTAGAAATGGTAGATGTCTTCCTCCTAACCTAACTAATGTAATAAATATGATAAATGATCTAAAACAAATAGCATATGCCATACTTCATTATGAAATCTAGAAAACTCTCTTTAAGATCAGTTATAGAACAAGATGCCCGCTATCAACATACTGTGCTTCAAGTCCTAGCTAATGTAGGAAGAAAAGAAAAACTTAAGAGCATTATCAAGAGTACAGTGGAAAAAACATCACATTAGGAAATATAATTGTACAATTGAAAGAACAAAAGTATCTTCAAAATCTATTAGGTTTAAGATACTTCAGAAAGATTGCAGGGTTCTATGAACTGGGGAAAACCGATGTTTTAAACATATAAACAGATCGATAGATTAGGTGAAATTCCAACAAAAATATCAATGATTTTTTTTTAAACGAATTTGAAAAGCTGCTTCTATAAGTATGGGAAAACAAAGAGACCAAAATAGCCAAGATAGATCAGAGAACGAAGATCAAGGAAGTTTCCTGTGTAAAGATGAGCAACTACTAGAAAATCGTGATAGTAAAGATAATTCATTAGGATAGACAAAAGGAGAGAATAAAGATCATAATCAAACTAAAAATAATCTTATGCATATATGAAAATGATTTATGTCATCAGGCATTGCAAAAAAGTGAGAAAAGTACAGATTAGTCAAAAAGTGGTGTTGGGACAACAGGTTAACTATGACTAAAGTGAAATTGAATATTTACATTATTTTGTTTACAAAAATCAATTCTCCATAGGCTAAGAACATAAATTAGTGAGGTAAATCTGTAAACTTTTTGTTAAGACAAGAAATTATGATATGGAGGTATGGAAGGATTTATTAAAGAAGCATACAAAACTAATAAAATATTGATATATTCAACTGCATTAAAATTAAGAACACCTGTTTATCGATAATACCAGAAAGAGAGTAAGAATCTAAATTAAATTGGCAGAAAATGCTTTCATACCATATTAATCTGCAAAGGACTACAATACAGGATTTGCAAAGCATTCTGATAAATCAGTTTGGAAAAAAAAGATGAAAAATGGGAAAATTGGCAAACTATGTTTGGATACAACTGAACAACAACAACAATTTCCTAGAAAAACCGGTATATACTATTAGAATAAATACAAAGATGTTCCATTCTCTGAGTCTTCAGGGAAAGGCAAAACTCAAATTCAGAATTCATCTTGTAGCCATGAAAATGACAAAAATAGAAAAGATAGAAAAACTCTAAGTTTTGTAAAAGCTATGGAAAAAATAGTCATTGTTATCCAATGCTAATTAATGAGAGTGCTGATGAGTTTAAAATCGACCACCTGCAATAAGAACTATTTGGCCTTATGCTACCCCATGGGAACATCACGTATTATAAAGGTATTGGTCTTCAGAAAATGGTTACTATAATCCATAAAAATAACATTCCCAATTTCTTTCAATCCATTACTCTCTCCTCACTGCTCCAATCATTTGATGAGTAATAGGAATATGGAGCCAAGAGAATTCAAGGAATAGGGAGCCAAAAGAATTCTGGCTCATATCCGTATACATACATCAGATATGGTGAGATTCACTTATCTGAAGGGGATATTTGCAAACTTTTCATCACCAATGAATACTCAGAAGAGGTCTCTGAACCAAAGGGAGTTTTAGAGATCTTCTTCTAGCCCGAGTTTTAGTTTATATCATTCAGAAAGTGATGCACATGGAGTTTAAATGACTGTCAAATTCAGAAAACGCCAGTCACAGAGGAGGACGTGAATTCAGCCTACTACCCTTAAATACTGAAGAACAGAGACTGGGTCCTTGAAGAGGCTTGTTGCTAGTTAAGAGGCTGTAGCATTTTATCCAGCAGACTTCACATCAGTCCAAATATGATTCATGCAAAATAAATCCAGAGAATGTGACACAGCCAAAGGAAAAGTACTCAATATTAGAGTTCAGAGTTTACTGGATGGAAACCTGTGAGGTGACATGAATGTCAGTAACATTGCACACCATCATAGTCATATGACTCAAAAATGAAAGTATATCACTCTTTTTATGTTGTTTAATACCAAATTAAGATAATTTAAATTTTCATTAAATGCAACCATGTAGTTTTGGAAGAATTCACCCTGTAGAATATATCTTTACTTCAAAAAATCATAAATGAGACATGAATCTAAGCAGGGAAATAGTTTTGTTATGTTCTTTTTAAAGAAAGAATTTGTTTACCATATGAGAATATGTAAGTCATTCAATTTTCTTCAAGAGGACTATAATTTGTCCTTGTTACCATGCTGTCTTTATCATTAAGTTTTGTGCTATGTCAAATGCAAATACCAGTAGCACAGTAAAGAGTTATTCATGCTTTCCTGTTGAACAATTAAAGAAAGGGTCTACATCCATTTTAAAAGATAAGATCCAAATATCTTACGCATTTCTAATATATGTTCTAAATATGTTCTAAAACAATAAACATCAAAAAGAAATTAGATTCACAACTATAGGAAAAGATGTTCAACTTTATTAGAAGTCAGAGAAATACAAACTAAACCATAATAAAATATCAATACATTACACCACAATGAATAGAAAAATAAATAAAACAAGTGAAAAAGACAAAATGTACAAAGTGTTAGGATATGGAGCAACTAGAACTTTTATGTATTGCTGGTGAGAACTGCTTTTTGAAATTTGCAGTATCTTTAAAAGATAAATTTGCCTATCTTATGACCCAGGAATCTCCCCTTATAAAAAAGTATACATCCAACAAAATGAACACAAGATCATCAGAATGACACACTAGAATGCTTACAGCAGCACTCTGCATAATAACTTCAAACTGAACAGTACTTAAACGCCAATCAATAGTAGAATGGATAAATAAATTGGGGCATAATTATAGAATATTATATTAAACAGCAAAGAGGATATATGGTCTATAACTACATGCAAAAATATGGATAAAACTCATAATGATAACACTGAGTTTTTTTTTTTAAAGCCAGACAAAAGAGAAGATACTTATAATTTCATTTATATAAAAAAAAAACAACTAAATCTCTACTGTTGTAAGTCAAGGTACTGACTGACTTTGATAGAAATGAAGGGGAACCTAGTTAGAAGGACGTTGAGGGTACTAGCAACGTTCTGTTCTTGACCTGGTTTTTTTATGTGTCTGATCAGAGTGCAAACATTCATATGGCTATACACTAATGATATGCGCACTTTCTAGTATTTATACTATATTTCAAAAAAAATTTTAATTCATAATCTAGATGACTGAGAACAAAACGAATTCATCTGATAAAGTCTTTTCTTCCTGATTAGTAGGATGATAGGAGCAAGACATTACTTTATTAATAGTACTTTTATTAGTAAAAATGAAAATAACAACAATAGTAATAATACCAACTATGCATCACTTTAGAACTTTTCTATGTATATCAACATCCCTTAATGCCATTTGCTCTCCAGAGCAACCTCACAGGATTTAGAAAATATAAATAAGCTGCATGGATGTAATTATAATTGTTTGAGGGACCATACTTCAAATGTGCTGATTAATGGATCACTGTTTAGATGAAGGGGGTGTCTACTACTCATCACAGAAATCTACGACAGAATTAGAGAAACATTTTAAAAATACACTGCTCAAAAACTTGATTTATTTTTCTAATATTCTATATTAATTTGCTTTCTTTTATAATACAATTGGAGAAAGAGATATCTAATGAGTGCCTCTGGATTTCAGTCCTCACCAATTTTCAACTCTCTTATGACTTGGACAGAAATACACAATTCTTGCTCATCTAGTTTTCTGAAGGAAAGTTCAATGAAAAAAATCTAAATTGTATAAAATCTGAGTTCTATTCTGAGTTCTAAAATCACTCAACTGAACAGGAAGAATATGTAAAAAACATGACTTTCCAGACATACCAGATAAAATAAAGAAAGCTAAATCTAGAGGATTTAGAACATGAATCAAAGTGTGAGAGAGGGAAGTCACTCAGTCGTGTCCGATTCTGCAACCCCATGGACTGTATAGCTGACCAGGTTCCTCCATCCATGGGATTTTCCAGACAAGAATACTGGAGTGGGTTGCCATTTCCTTCTCCAGGGGATCTTCCTGACACAAGGATTGAACCTGGGTCTCCCACACTGCAGGCAGATTCTTTACCATCTGAGCCACCAGGAAACCCCAAAGTGTGAGCAAGACACTCAAAAAAGCTCAAGTAGGCAATGGCACCTCACTCCAGCACTCTTGCCTGGAAAGTCCCATGGGCAGAGGAGCCTGGAAGGCTGCAGTCCATGGGGTTGCTTTCATGCATTGGAGAAGGAAATGGCAACCCATTCCAGTGTTCTTGCCTGGAGAATCCCAGGGACGGGGGAGCCTGGTGGGCTGCCATCTATGAGGTCGCACAGGGTCGGACATGACTTAGCAGGCATGGGTTATATTCACAGAAGTTCTTAAAAGAGGGATGGGATGGTTTTCAGGTGGCCCATGCCTGCTATCACACTCCTATTTAGACAAGCTGGAATTTATTGGATATATGTTGAGATGATAAAAGACTTCTACATTACATAAGGTAGTGTCAAAAACCTTCTAAAGAAAAATTTAAAAGATATGTGACAGAATCTTCAAACATTAGGAAGGCTATTCCCTAGAGGAGCAATTCCATTTTGCAGCGAATCAGGGGTGTGACTAGAATCAAAGCATAATAGCTATGAGAAAATATATATCGAAATAATAGACTTTATAAGAGAGCTATCCATAGGTGGAACATTTCATTTGCTAGAAAACAAATTTCTCATCACAGAAAGGACTTGAACATAACCGAAACTTAAATGGATATGGCAGACAGTGTTCAATCTTTGGATGGTCAACTGAACAAATGGGTCCTTTTTAACAGCAAGAATTACTGATTTATACTTTAGAGTCGAATATTCGACAAAAAAAAACAGGTTATATGACTTTTCGAGTTCACTCACAAACTGATTCTCAGAGCAGTGCCCCTTCCCATTGCTTATGCTTTGGGTAAAGTCTCACTAATTTTACCCTACGTTGCCACAACTTTCAAGTTCACTGAACTTCTTTACTAAGTGAAGGACCTGCAAGGAAATAACCCTAATTCCTAAGGCAAAGATATCTATGGTCAGAGAGAAGTCTTACTATTTCCACTTACATGGAGAATGTCAGGCTATTTTCTGAAGGCAAGAACCTGACCTGCATTATTGTTCTCGCTTATCTTGCTTTTCATATATACAACCCCAAATCACACAGGTTTATAAGGTTTCACTATACTTCAAAATATATTCTAAGGTTGTGTTCATCACAAATCAGGAAATAAAATCAACATGTTAAAAAAAAAGTGAACAAAAACTGACATTTGAGTAAGAGGCTTGTTTCATTTGTTTTACTGCTCTGGAAGTCAAATACACAAGAATACCATGCCAAAAATATTCTTGACTAAACAAAGGTACACTCTAGAAGTTTACATTATTACATTAAATAACAAGCCTGGCTGTCTCTGACTATGAAGATAAAGCAAGCTTAGAAAAATAGAAAAAGAAGGTCTGCCTATTGAATCGCATCGGGTTAAATTCTCAGTTCCTAAGATGTGTAACAGAAAACAGCATAGTTTTATTTGCCAAAATCCTTTGTTATTTATACATTAAAACAATCAATGGATCACTGTAAGGAAAAACAGCATTATTTTAAAGGGAGAATAGTTCTTTATCTGGACTTTCTATCAGATGAAATGTCATAAATCATTCCAAAATTCCCAATTATGATTCAACCTACTGAAATTCTCTGGTTAGCTTCTATTGTTTGCAGTAAGAAATAAAGTATTCATAAAATATTCATTCTTCATGGTTTTATTTCACTTCAGATACACCTCAAGGCAACCAATCTGGAAGTAAGTTGCCAAGTATCCATCAGATAGCCCTAGAAAAATAGGCATAATTTTAATGATGATATATGTGAAGTCATTAAATATGAAAGTGAAAGACTTAGATATTATTTGACATAAGACTTTCATTTATTAGATTAAGAGAGTAAGGGTTGAACAGATAAAACCATGATCACATTAATTAATTGGAGTAGAATCATAATATGTTAACCCCTCTTGCTTTCTTTATTCCAATCTTACTCTTCCTTACTCCCTAGTAATGCCATGAAATGAGCCTCTAACTAATGACCAAAAACTAAATGCCATTTACACTTGAACATACTCTAAAAAATAAAAATAAAAAATAATAGGACACAGCTCAATACTCCAGGACAATTTTCCAATTCTATTGTGCAACTGATTTGCGTTTGTTTGTATTAACTGCAGGTGCTGGGAACCAAACGGGTCACTCCATTTCTAACTGGCTTGATGACTATTCACTTCTGCACAGATCAGATGACATGCAGGAAAAGTCATAAACAAACATTCACCAGGTGTGCAACATTGTAATTTCTGGGCCTGCCTCGGGCTCAACTCCCACAGTTGAATCTATGACTAGACTCCATCATCCTTTAACCTGGTCAGTGGCACGATCAAAGCAAAAACATAGCGTTGTATGTGCTGTGCTTAGTCACTCAGTCGTGTCCTGCTCTTTGTGACCCCATGGACTGTAGCCCACCAAGCTCCTCTGTCCATGGGGATTCTCCAGGCAAGAATACTGGAGTGGGTTGCCATGCCCTCCTCCAGAGGATCTTCCCAACCCAGGGAAGGCAGATTCTTTACCATCTGAACCACCAGGGAAACCCATAGCATGGTGAATATAGGCTTTCCAAAGCAACTCTATATAAACTTATGATTTCTTTGGGTGTCAATGAATGAATACCTAATAAATAAATAATTAATATGTATATATAGCATATATACTATTACATATATAATTGGAGGATTACAATGATGTTTATAGCAGATTTATAGATAGATATATTTAAACATATATATATATAAACATTTCTCATTTATACTATTCTTCATTATACTTATGGAGGCAACCCACTCTAGTATTATTGCCTGGTGGATCTCATGGAAAGAGAAGCCTGGCAGGCTACAGTCCATAGCATCGCAAAGTCAGACATGATTGAAGCAACTTAGCACAAACTCACACATTTATACTGATCAGTATAAACTAAAAACACTTGGATTTTATTTATTTATTTTTCACTGTGCTGGGTCTTTGTTTTTTTGAGAAGACTTTCTTTAGTTGTGGTAAGAGGGGGCTACTCTTTGTTTCAGTGCAAAGGCTACTCATTGTGGTAGCTTCTTATTGGGGAGCACAGCTTCTAGGTGTGTGGGCTTCAGCAATTGTGGTACACAGTCTCAGCAGTTGTGGCCTGGGGGCTCAAGAGCACAGTCTCAACAGCTGTGGCACATGGGCTTACTTGCTCCAAAGCTTGTGAAATCCTCCCAGACCAGGCATTGAACCCATGTTCAATATTTTATGTATTTATTTATATATCATTGACAGGCAGATTCTTATCCACTGTGCCACCAGGGAAGTCCAAGAACACTTGAATTTTAGAGTGCCACACTTTGCACCAGGAGAAGGGATACTGGAAACCCATGGTGTGTCTTTGATCTTAAGGCAAAGGATATTGGATCCAAAAAGTCACACATGTAAAGCCTAGTATTGAAGTTCAAATTGAGAGGGAGATTAATAATTCATTCAGGCATCATTCTGGTCAAACTTTTAAAATTTTATTCCATGTACAATGGGAAGTCACTGGAGTATTGCAGGCTGAAAAGTGATAAGATTTGATCTGCATTTTAAAAAGTTAAGCCTGACTTCTATGTAGAGATTGGATTCTGGACATGTATGAAAGTGACAGCAATGAGACCGATAGTTATAAAGTTATAGATCACAGGAATGGGGGCTATAGAGTCATATACAATTGGGTTTGAATCCCACTCTCACAATATGAGTACTTAAATAATAATCACTCACCTTAAAAATCTGTTTTCTGATCAATGAGTGGAGGCATAGGAGCTATATACATGATGGTTAGTTGTGAGGATTAAGTAATATAACACATGTGTAATAAACTTATTAGAATCAAAATCCAAGGGATATATTCACGGTATATAAACATGAAAGGATATTTATTTATGCATTCATTATATTTCCTCAGTCTCTGATTTTAAACATGCACACACTGTCACTTCCTTTCCCCATCTCTTAATAACATCCTGGGCAGACTTACTAAATCTCTGGTCTTTTGGTTATTAAAGACTCAGGCTACTTGATAACTTTCACTTCAGATATAAGTTTCATCCCTCAATTCACAGTCTGAAATGAGGAACAAAGGGAGGATGTGGTATAACCACAGACATCTTTTTACCACCTGCCTTAAAACCTGGCCCTTCCAGTATATTGGGATGGAGTAGATGAGAGGGAGAGAATAAGACAGAGGCCACTGTTGCAGTCTCCTTCTACTGGTTGTAACTGCTTCTTTGGTTCTCCCTCCCTGACCTCTAATACCCTTGAAATGGTAGATTCAAGTGCACTTTAGGACCTCATCACTGCATTTTCCAAACATAATGAGACAGACAGAGAGGTGGGGATGGGGTTGATTCATCTGGCCTAACTTGCTTCATCCTCTGTTTCCAACACATTGCATCTGGGTCCTGTGATCCCCTGACCCCGCAGCCCAGCAAGTGGCCTTCTTGTGAGTAATACTGGCCAGATGGTTCAAGCTCCAGACGAAAGTACAGTGTCTGCATGACCCACAGAATCTTAGGCATCCTGGCTACACCAGATGTTGAGAGTGTAAGCTATCTTTCATCTCTTTCCATCCTGCCAGTTCCCTTTCTCTTCAGTAAGGCAAAGGCAGGTCAGCAAGTTTGATGCAGACACTGTCATGCATCAGGAATGTAGAATGCAGATAAGCTTCTATAGCAGTCTCTTCTCTCTATTTCCTCGGGCAAAGGAAGCAGACTCTCCTTGGACAGTGTATTTTCATGAGGCCTATTATCTACTGACTCTTTGGTCCACTCACTCATCTCTTATGCTTGGGTAGATAAGGAGGGTGGGAAGCAGGGAGGCAGGAATTGGGTTAGAGGTTGTCAAAAGATCACTTTTGCTGTCTTCTACTAAGTGCTGAGAGAGATAAGTGGCCAGTGTTTAGAGATTTTCTTTAGAGTAGAGGTTACTTAAATTCTGTTTCAAGGGGCTTTAATCAACAGTTCTATGCAAAAAATTTATCCTCAACATTCTGCTGTGAATATAAAGAAGTATGTTTTATATTGCCTGGCATAGGCGAGCAATCAGCTGTTGGTTATCATTATCATTACTGGTTATCGCTATTATTACTGACTGTTTGTCCTCTGTCCATGGAATTCTCCAGGCAAGAATACTGGAGTGGGTAGTCATTCCCTTCTCCAGGGGATCTTTCTGATCCAGGGATTGAACCCAGGTCTCCTGCCTTACAGGTAGATTCTCTACTGTCTCCGTCTGACCAACAGGGAATCCCATTAAAAAAGTAAATATCATGTTTTAAAAGACTGTCCNGTCCATGGAATTCTCCAGGCAAGAATACTGGAGTGGGTAGTCATTCCCTTCTCCAGGGGATCTTTCTGATCCAGGGATTGAACCCAGGTCTCCTGCCTTACAGGTAGATTCTCTACTGTCTCCGTCTGACCAACAGGGAATCCCATTAAAAAAGTAAATATCATGTTTTAAAAGACTGTCCAGTAGTCTTTTTTTTTAATCAGCTTTTTTACCTAATAATTTAATAACTAGAATTTCATTTTGGCCAATACTCTAATTCTAGGAAATTGTTGGTTAATTTAGGTTCATGCTGTAAAAAACAGATGGAAGGAAATAGCATAAAAGAAGAAAAAATGTGTTTTTCTATTGATGACTTATTCTTTTAGAGAAGTTTAAACCTGGATGACTTTCAAAATGATTTCATGAGGTTTTTGTGCTTTTTTTAACTTTCATTTTTCATTTTCTAAAAAAATAAAAATAAAAAAATAAAACATCATACTAAAGATCAGGAGAGCTGAGCACCGGTCTTGACTCAGCCAGTTTCAGCTCTCTGTCCCTTTGGTCTCCCCATTTAGCCTCACTGGGCCTCATTTTCCTCCCTGGCAAAGGGACATAGCTGGACTAAGTGATATCCAGTGATTCTTTCAATTTTAAAATTTTATGGCCCTATAGCATTCTTGATTTATTGAGCCACTGTTTCACCGATTCATTCAATAAACATTTACGGAGGCTCAACTTTGTGCCAAATTCTACTGCTTTCCTGCTGAAAAATCACACAACAAGCTAGTTAAAATGTCTTTAAAGTTTTCTAATGATGCTACTTTTAAAAGAACTTTCCATGCTTTTTTTTTTTGTGTATTTATTTATTTTTTTACATGAACTCCCAAACATGAACCCCCCTCCCACCTCCCACCCCACATCATCCCTCCAGATCATCCCCATACACCAGCCCCAAGC
>SJYX01022184.1:206382-233245 GCA_006410675.1 Oreotragus oreotragus
AAAAGAACTTTCCACAGCAGCCCCTCTGTCTATCTGAGCTTCTAGAGCCACTTTTCCTCTCAGATGGTAAGGACTTAAAATTTAAGAAAAATAAAGCAACATTGAAGGTGTTCTGTTCATACTCTGTCAGAAGCAAACTTTCTATTCTGATCACCTTTCTTTCTTGTCCAGAAACAAATACCTTCCACAGACTTTCTGGATCAATACATGCTGGGGTGTTAAAAGAATGTTTCTGATGAAACTTTTTCTCCCAAATTTAAGGCACTTTTTCATATAAGTGAAATTCCTAGAATAATAAAACATTTTAAGAGGATAACATTTTACCGTAAGTTTATATGAATCAATTCAGGACCATGTATGAATGTATGAAAGGATATATAAACAATGAATAGTGTTTTCCAATCAACAATGACTAATGCTTTCCAGAGGATTAGCTTGGAATTAGGAATCCTGGGTTCAGTTTCCCCACTTGATGGGTTTGTGCTACATGACCATGGGCACATATGTAACTGAGTCAGAGCTGACCACAGTACAATGACTATCATGATGTTGCCATGCCACACCTTCAGACTTTTAAAAAGAAGGATTGGTGATATAATGAATTTGTAATCATGATTATTAATTATATACTGATTCTCCCATAACCTCCCCACACCCATCTATCATAGCTGTATTGAAAGCATCATAAATCAACACTGTCAAGCTCAGCATTTCTCAAACCAGGCTTCTTATCTGCTTTGAATACTATTTTCTCAAGTCTCCCAAGAATGGTACAAATCAGGTATCTTTCTAGATACAGAGAAGAGAAGCTATTCTGTTCAATAGATTTTTTAGGTGTTTATTTCTTTCCCAACACCAGCAGAACTCTAGCTTAATGCAAATATACAGAATTTATCAGAAAGAATTTGGAAGTAGTTTACAAAATAGAAGGAACTGCTGAACCATGAAATCTTGGTAGGGAAGAAACATGGGGAAGAGCTAAGCTCCTCACAGTTTTTGGTCTCCTATAAGGCTGTATCACTCATATAACTCAACAACAGTGAACCCCAGTCTCCAAGTAATTTCATTTCAGTTTTTAATTCCCAAAGTGGATGAAGTTTGATTAGCCCAGCTTGCATTGGTCAGAAATATTTATTCCTAGTTCAGATTTTTATGACTGGAGTAGGGAAAACAGGGGCATGTGTGGGAATCACTGTAAGAGAACAGTCTCATTGGTTAATATCTGACATTGTCAACAAGTCGGTAACTTGTTGGGATCTAATATTAAAAAAGCAAACTTCCTAGAATGTAGAAATTATTATAATTACCTTTTTAGTGCCATCTACAATATAAATTTATGTCTTAGGCTCCAATTTTTTAAATTAGGACACTGACTGGTTTGTGATTAACAGTGAAACTTCATCAGAAATCTCAGTGAGTCACATAAATGTAAATTTTAGAACAGGAAAAAGGAGACCTATAAGGGTTACGAAATTTTTCTCTGGCATCCATAGCCAGGCATAGATGAAGCAGGGATGAGAAGCTGAGTCTCTAGACCAGTTGATCCCAAACAGGGCTGCTCATCAGAATCACCTGGGAAACATTTTAAAAAATATTACACAGTACAGGGAATATAGCCAGTATTTTATAATAACAATAAATGGAGTATAATCTTTAAACATTTGTGAATCATGATGCTGTATACCTGAAGCACATAATACTGTACAACAACCACACCTCACTAAAAAAAAAATAAGAAAAAGAATCATATTTCTAGCACCGACTCCCTTAAGTCATACTTTAATAAGATTTAGAGTAGTACTCATGATACTTAATTATTATTATTTCTTACTTTCCACTTATTTCCAGTAAAATATTAAGTTTGAAACTCAATGTTTTTGGGCCGTCCCTTCCCTTACTCTCTATCAAAAGAACCCATTTCCCAACAGTAAGCACAAAATGTAGAATAACATGGATGAAATATAAATGAAGTAATCAAAAAGCAGAGCACATTCTCACTTTTTAGCTTGGAAGTCATTTGACTGATGAGAGAACATTCTGGCCAGACTGAATAATACCACCTCTTAAATTGGTAGCTGTAATTCACAATGCATCTGTTCACTTCTCGCAGTGAGCATTCTCTGGTCTCAAGGATAAGACATATTTCCACATTCACAAGCTGTAATTTTACATACTTTTTCACCTTTTCTGCCTGTTGTGAGTAAACCAAATACCCTATCGAAACAGGTCTTTTCTTTCTAAAGATCACTGACTGTGACATTTTATGGCAAGAATATGTGGATATATTTTAGATACTATGCTTGAAAGAAGTTGCCTACCCCTCATTTCCCCGCACTACATGCCTTTCTCATAAAACCATAAAAGTTAAAGAGATCTCTAATTCAAAATCTTTCGAAAATTTCTTCCTAGGTACTCAGGATTCACATCCCCTATATAGTCTTTCTACTTGCAATGCACTCATATAATGTTTTTTTCTAGAAATGGTAATTGATCTAAATTGATTTCAAAAAGGTTCACCACTCAAATTTGAAAAACACCGATTTACAAAACTACAATGAGGTATCTCACATCTGTCAGAATGGCTATTAACAAAATGTGTACAGACAGTAAATGTTGGAGAGGGTGTTGAGAAAAGGGAACATTACTGCACTGTTAGTGGGAATGCAAATTGAAACAGCACTATGGAGAACAGCATGGAAATTCCTTTAAAAACTAGGAATTAAACTACCAAATGACCCAGCAATCCCACTGAAAAAGACACATGTACCCCAAGGTTTATTGCAGCACTATTCAAATAGCTATGGTATGAAAACAACCTGGATGTCCACCGATAGATGAATTGGTAAAGAAGTTGTGATACATACTCACAATGGAATATTACTCAGCTATGGAGAAGGAAATGGCAACCCACTCCAGTGTTCTTGCCTGGGGAACCCCAGGGACGGGGGAGCCTGGTGGGCTGCTGTCTATGGGGTCGCACAGGGTCGGACATGACGGAAGCGACTTAGCAGCAGCAGCAGCAACATAAAAAGGAACACATTTGAGTCAGTTCTAATGAGGTAGATGAACCTAGAGCCTATTATACAGAGGATAAGTCAGAAAGAGAAAGACAAATACTGTATATTAATTTATATATACGGAATCTCAAAATATGGTACTGATAACCCTATTTTCAGGTCAGCAAAGGAGATGCCGATGTAAAGGACAGACTTTGGAACACAGTGGGGGAGGAGTGAGTGGGATGATTTGACAGAGTAACATTGAAACATACACATTACCACATGTAAAATAGATTGCATGGGAAATAGATGGAGAAATAGTGGAAACAGTGTTAGATTTTATTTTGGGGAGCTCCAAAATCACTGCAGATGGTGACTGCAGCCATGAAATTAGAAGACGCTTACTCCTTGGAAGAAAAGTTATGACCAACCTGGATAGTATATTCAAAAGCAGAGATATTACTTTGCCAACAAAGGTCCGTCTAGTCAAGGCTATGGTTTTTCCTGTGGTCATGTATGGATGTGAGAGTTGGACTGTGAAGAAAGCTGAGCTCTGAAGAATTGACGCTTTTCAACTGTGGTGTTGGAGAAGACTCTTGAGAGTTCCTTGGACCCACTGGAAAAGACCCTGATGCTGGGAGGTATTGGGGGCAGGAGGAGAAGGGGATGACAGAGGATGAGACAGCTGGATGGCATCACCGACTCAATGGACGTGAGTTTTGAGTGAACTCTGGGAGTTGGGGATGGACAGGGAGGCCTGGCGTGCTGTGACTCATGGGGTCGCAAGGAGTCAGACACTGAACTGAACTGAACTGAGGAATTCCCTGTATGACGCAGGGAACACAAAGCCGATTCTCTGTGACAACCTAGAGGGGTGGGATGAGGAGGGAGGTAGGAGGGAGGTTCAAGAGGGAAGGGACATATGTATACTTATGCTGATTCATGTTGATGTATGGCAGAAACCATCACAGTATTGTAAAGTAATTATCCTCCAATTAAAAACTAAATTAAATTAATCAAAATGAAAAACACCGATTTAATTCAGCCTTTTCACTCTACAGATAAGAAAACCAAGGCCCAGAGAATTTAAGAGACTTGGCAGAAAGTATGTAGCTTGTGAATATCTCAGACCAGAATATGGATCTCTGACTGAATCCTGTGGTCTTTATACCAGATTCTGTTGCATTTCTAATGCTGTTTTAAATAGGTTTGAATGGAACACCTTCACAGTTTCAGAGGGAAGAAAATATTCATTTTGAAGAATATAGGGCAGTCTGGCTCTTTCAACATGACATTCAATCCTAACTTAATTTTTCTCAGATAACTAGTTTTCATCACTCCAAGACAACATATGTAAAAGTTTAGCTTTATAGCTTTCAAGTTGCCAGTTAAGAGTACCAATATTTTTTCTCAGCTATAATCTCAAAGTGAAGTAAACATCTTGACTATCTAACCGTGTTTGTACTAATTAGGTAGGCTTCTCAACATCAAAATTTTAATTTTGCAGTTTGATTTTTAGTATTATAATGAAAGTGACTGACTTAAACATTCAAATATTGCCACTTAAAAATAGACAGTGCATTTTATTTTAAATTTATAGTATTGCCAATAATGTGGGAAGAAAATCTGTATTGTTTTACAATAAAAAATAAACATAAATTGAATATATATAACTATATTGACAAGAATTGAATCAGTGACTCATTAGGTATTTCAGACTGAGATTATTTGATGAAATGTTTAATGTTCACAGTGGTTTTCAACTTGGCATCACAACGAAACCATCTAAAGAGCCTTAGAAAATATTATTGCCTTAGTTCCAGACCCCCACCTCTATACCCTCATTTAATTGGTCCAGTGAGTGTCCTGGGCATGGGCACTTTTAGAAGTTTCCCAAGTGATTCAAATGTATCAACATGGAAGGGAATCATGGGTTTAGAAAGATATGACCTACACATTTAACGTTTAATAAGAGTTCCTTTATAAATGTACTAATTTAGTTATAATAATGTGACAAAACTTTGAGCTCTTTAAGTTTAGATATGATCTGCCTGTGTATAGTATTGCTTTACATCTGAATTTTGCTTAAGTAATTAATAATAGTTGGCATACTTTATTTCACAAAATGGCAACACAAGCGCATGTCCTCCCTTCCCTTCGATGTACATTCATTATCAGACTAACCTTTGAAAGCATCTGATTTTAAATCACAGTTTTCTTTAAAAGGGCCAGTCTTTATGTAAAAGCGCAAGCATGGATCTCCCACCCAATCAGATGCTGATATTATACATTTCCTTCCTGAAGGAAAAGCATCTAAGAAGCAATGAGGAGTCTACTACCAACTCAGGCAATCACATTTGCCCAAACACATAGAAACTCCCAAGAGCTGAATTCAACTGTTTTCAGTTTTCTCTTAAAAAAATTTAGCGTATCTTCAAAACCCTCATTATACAAATATATAACGTTTCTGTATTTCTGGTAAAATTTAATGCCAAAGTTCAAAGAAGGCAAACATTCTGTCTTGAACGGTGCTCTTTATTTGCTGGTCACAGCAACGCCCAAAGCTGATGAAATGTCTATGGAAGCTAAATATCTCACCGTGGACACTAAAAACAAGGATGTTCTACTCTGAGGAGAAAGTCATGGGAAGAAGTGCTGGGATTAAAGAGGATAAAGAAAGAAAGCTGCAGCGCACAAGCTGGTCCTGAAACAGTTAGCAAGAGGAGCCCACACCCAGCCATGAGCAACTCTCCTTGGCAGGCCTGTCTTTCTTTCACAGGTGATACCTCGGAACACCACAGGCTGAAATTTGAGGCATCTAAGCCTTCTCTTCCTTCTCCTAATAGACAAAAGCACAAAACCCTGATTTTTCATCCTTTGAGTCTGTGCCATAATAAACAATCGCTCGGGGTTTTAACCAAGTCAAATGCTGACTAAAAGCCTGCTCACAGAAGCCTTTTAATAAATCCCTGCTTGTGTTTTCCTTACGTGTATTTCAACTTGAAGACAAAGAGCTTTTTCCACTTTTCTCTCATTTGCTGCTTCTTGCTGGACTCATTAAAAAGCACACTCTTTGAATGCAGAAGGGGGATAAAATGGAAGAGTGGGCCGACGGTTCAAGACAGAATGTCCGTGGCTGTGTCAGGCCTGTGAGTCTCTTCAACTGACACAAACGCTTTATTCCTCTAGCTCCGATTTGAGGAAGACACCGAAGCAGCCCTTCAAGCACGTCCTACTTCAGGTCAGGGTCCTTTTTATACTTGGCATACAACCTAGACACATCTGAATTCTGTTCAAAATGGAAAGTTTTATGCTTCCAAGCAGTTCAAGTGCACTCTGTGGTCCTTGTGTCCTGTGGGCTGCCCTAGCAGGTTTGAGGCACCTCTCAGGGCAAAGAGGTTTGAAAGCTTTGAGGTTTTCTTGGCGACTGGGAAGAATAATTTGACTTCACTTGGAATAAGAACATATTCAGCAGAAAAGATCTGCTGTGCTCAAGGTCACGGACCTTGGCTCTGTGGATATTCAGTTATTCAGCAGAATAATCACTCCACGCCTTCAAAGCACTTTAGGATGCTACTGCAGGTGTTGCCTGCGGAGACCTTCCTGACAGCTGATGAGTTCCTGCATCTGTCGGTCTCCTTCTTGATACTGTCTGGTCTGCTCTCTAAAAACCGCTCTTTATACATAATAAGCCTGTATATGTTTGCAATCATAAAGATTTTCAAAGAAATGTTTCCATGAATCAAGATCTGTATGTACGTATATAAACGACTGAATAAAATATTCAGGGGAAATAGACATTTTTTTCTTAATTGCTCTATTTCAAAGCCTGAAATCTTAAGCCACATTTTAGAATGTGTTTGCAAAATAAATCACGGAAGTCTCAAAGAATTAATTAAATCATTACTTAAGGAAGCATATTAAAGGCCCACTAGGTGTGAGGCACTGTATTAATTGCTTTGAAGGCAACAATGTTATCTTATAAGATGTTTAAAATGCAAAGAGGATACAAGGTTTATCAGAAGCCAGAAGCATGCAAAAGAAGAGGTTATTTCCAGTGTTGAGATACATTTCATAGAGAAGGCAAAACATGAATGACTTTTTGAAGGATGATACATTTGAAATGTAGGAACTTTGGGGAGCAGCACTTCTGGTGAGGGAATGAAAATGAGTGAATATTTTGAGGTGAGAAGTCAAACAATTAATGAAATTTGATTAGAACTAAGATGGCATAAAAAAGAATAGCAAATGAAGTGAGAAAATTTGGTTATGTGTGAATTGTAAAAGGCTTTGATAAAGGAAAGAGATATTCCTGACACTTTTATCAGGAATATCCAGCTGAGACTAAATTATGAATTATTGATTGGCACAGACTCGGGGACAAGAATGTACCTCATACTTTTGTTATAAGTATTAACATTATAGTTTTGAACAATGCAGTCTATCTAAAGTGAAGGTGATAATTTCAATGTTAACAATAAGGAGAGTTAAGCATTTGGAAAGTTACTCATGTTTAGTTTGAGAGGAGGGGGGAGACAGATGGATGGTCCGTCACTAGATATTTTCATTCTTGTTTCCTATCAAATAGATAAGCATTTGTGAGGAAAGATACTTCATGTAAAAAGGGTTTACTTTGCACTATCTGCCAAAGAGGATGTTAGTCTAATGATTCAAAGAAGTAAAGCAATGATATATTCTATTGAACTGTGAGATATAATCTAGTAAGTTGCATTAAACACCATTAAAGCATATTATGAAGAGACTTTATATTCTTTAAAACTATTATATTGAACATATAAGAAGTAATAGTCCAAGATACTCTTTAAATAGGGCTTCCCAGGTGGCACTAGTGGTAAAGAACCTGCCTGTCAAGGCAGGAGATGCAAGAGATGTGGGTTTGGTCCCTGGGTGGAGAAGATCTCTTGGAGCAGGAGGAAATGGCAATCCATTCCAGCACTCGTTTTTTTTTGTTTTTTTTTTTTTAATATTTTTATTCATTCCAGCACTCTTGCCTGGAGAATCCCATAGACAGAGGAGCCTGGAGGGCTACAGTCCATAGAGTCGCAAAGAGTCGGACATGACTGAAGTGACTGAGCGTGCACACACACCCTCTTTAAATATCCTATGTGTATGCCAACTTTTCTAGTAGAATAAATTTAAATGCAGATGAATACGGTGCCTAAATACATTTCCTTTTGACTCTGTTCCCAGTGATGTGGTTAAGAGCCCACACTTTAGAATCACAGTAGACAATCATCACTCCATCACTTATTAGCTTTGTGAATGGGGACAAGTTGTTTAAACATTATAATTCTCCAATTATTATTCAAAATGTGGGTAAAAGTAATACTCACCCAGTGGTTAATGAGTTTATACTTGTAAAATTATTAGCACAGTGTCTGGCAACATATGCCATCCACTTTACCTTATATACAAGTTTCGTTTGTTTGTTCCTTAATCTTATAAAATCAGTTCCATCAGAGTTTTACTTCATGGCAAGCTGCTTTCACTTCTTGATTAAGAAAACATGCCCTACTTCTTAAATCAAAAAGATATTCCCTCTAGTATTTCTATAATATGTAACTCCTTTAGTGTTTATTTATAAGAATGATACATAAGTAAAACATAATTTTACTTTTTTTTCCCAACTGTATAATCGGTTCTTTCAATACTATTAAATAAAACATTCTTCCTCAGTTTTTAAACACCATATTATCATATACTAAACTCCATATATACTTAATCCATTTCTAGACCTCATTTTTCTCCACATACATGTTTATCTGTTTCTATGACAGAACCAGGTTGCTTTACTTACAGTCATTATATAGTATCTTTTAAGATCATGTTGGTAAACTACCCAAATTATCTTTCACACACACAAAAAACTAGATGTTTATGCTTGCATATTAACTTTTAGAATCAACTTATCAAGTCCACAATTCCTCTCCCAAAATTGAGGTTATGAGTTAAAATGCCCTAAATCTGTCATTTAATTTATACCTTGAATCATCCAATCTATGGACACACGGTTTGTTTTTCCACCTATTTGGGTCCTATTTTGTATTGTTCTTGAAAGATTTATTATCTTTTATGTAGATTTTACACAAAGCTAATATTTTGTAGTGTTTGGATAAGCTTTTAATATTCCTAAAATCTTAAAACGGGTAAAAATCCTAATGATTTAAATATCTAGATTAATTGATATACATGATGATTTGAGAGAAAATACAATTAACATTTTTGCCTTGCCTTTTTTAGTCTTCTATTCTAATTTTCTTAAGTAACTGAATTGTTAAGAAAAACATTTATTCTTTTTATTACTCTTTCAAATATAAAAACAGCATTTCTTTCACTAGATTTATATATGTATGTTTATAATTAGCAAGCTATAATATTTTAAAATTCTGTCTATGGAAAGGAGTAACTCCTACAAATTCCAGAGGAGACTATTAAAAAAATAACAACAAGGGCAACAAATAACAACAACTTAACTGGAAACAGACAACCGGCCCCTAGATGGCTAATCCTCGTGACCCTGCAGTCAGAAATTAAGGCCTAAACCATCCAGATGGATGGACATCAATTTTAGTCTCATAAACTTATGAGATGGAATAAAATTCTCTTATACTAACTCACTAGAGGACATTCCTTCCTCTAAGTTCAATCTCTTCATTAGTCCATCCTCCTGGTTGAGGGAAAATAATTCTTTAATATTTACCTGCCAATAATAACCCTAAGGGACATAAAATTACATTGCAAGTGCAAATGGCCACCTTCCTCTTGTAATTTCACTAACAAGGTAAGAGAATGAAAATGCTGCAATTTAAGCCAATTTGGATGCTGAAGAGCATCTACAGCTTTGTTAAATACATATTTTTTGATAATCACATACATTTCTTGATTTTGGTGTTGAAAAATCATGTCAAGTACAGGTATATTTCAAATGTGATCCCAAATAAACACTCAAACCCACATTCCAGAAAGCAGTGTTTTTCTATAAGCTATATAGAAAAGTGTCTCTAATTTTCATTTCTAAGAAAAAATAAATAATGCAAGAATTATTTCAAAAATAACAAGGCACTTCCTCCAGAATTAATAGCACTTGCATCTTTTTCTTTCACTGGGCTTTATTTTTCTTCTATGGAACATTTATCACTACTTAAGTGATGAATTTATTCATATATTAATATCCACATGCCCTACTAAAGTGGGAGCTTAGTGAGTGCAGGAGACTTTGGTTGTTGTTATCTTGATGGTTGTCTACCACTGGATCTCAGGGCCTTGCACAGTGCTCAGAACCTTGGAGGCACTCAATAACCATGTGTTGACTGAATTATTTATAATGACTTAATTTGCCATTTGCACATGAGTACAAGAATGAACACTAACCAAATAAGCTATTTTAAAACGTAAATGACACGTTTCATGATTATCATCTACAACCCTTTTAATCTCTACTGTGCTTAAAATTTTAAAACTTTTTATTTTGTATTGGGGTTTACCTGATTACCAAAGTTGTGATAGTTTCAGATGAATAGCTAAGGGGTTCAGCTGTACTTATATACATGTGTCCATTCTCCCCCAAACTCCCCTCCCATCTGAGCTGCCACATAGCACTGAGCAGAGTTCCATGTGCTCTATAGTATGTCCTTGTTGGTTATACATTTTAAATACAGCAGTGTGTACATGTTCATCCCAAACTCCCTAACTATCCCTTCCTTGTTCTCTAAGTCTGTGAGTCTCTCTGTTTTGTAAGTTCATTTGTTTCATTTCTTTTTAGATTCTACACATAAGGGATGTCATACGCTATTTTTTCCTCTCTGACCTACTTCACTCTCTACTGTGCTTAAAATTAAAAATCAAATTTGATTACAGAGCTAAAGGAAAGCTACTCGTTGAATATGAGATCAGGAATGATTTTTATTTACATGTCTATCTAAGGGGGAAAAGCAGGTACTAATCACACATTAAACAAATTATTCAATTATATTTGTTCAAAGTGCAACCAAAGAAGGAAAATTGAAATGTTCCTTGAAGGCACATGCTTGACTGGCACTTACAAAGAGATTCCCTAAAAAGGAACACTCCAGTCACCAAGACCCAATGAAAGAGTAAGAATTAAGGCGGGTAGAAACAGCAAGGAACATTCTAGTTGTCTACAGAAATGTCTAGAAATTTCTGAAAAAGAAGATGTTGCTTGTCAAATTCTAGAAACTGTTGAGAGTGAAGATGTCTTAGGGAAGAATCAAGACAAAACAGGTGGGAGGCAGCTATTCTGATGACTGACTTTCTTCTCACACTGACATCAGCCACCTGGAGTCTTTGGAACATTCTTGAACTTTCCTGCAAACAGTAGCACTATGTCCCTGACAGATGCTGCATAAGTGACAAGTCAAAGCAGAGGATACTCTAAAATTGGCACATTTGTTTAGTCATGAGGGTGACTCCTGGCTGGTCAAAAGAGGCATTTTGTATTTAGAAAGTTTGAAATTCCTTAGATGGCTTTCCAATAAGCACACTGTGATATGAGAGATCAAACTGAGGAGAATCAGCTCTTTGGCTGCAGATCTGAGATCTTTCTGGGGAGGACAAAAGGGAGTCAAACCTCATCCATCTATTTTCACACTAGTGACACAAACTAGGTTCAGTTATTCAGCTATGAAAAATTCAGCTTCCTTATGATTCCTCAAACGTTGTATTTTTTTCTGACTCTATACTTCTGTTTTCTTTCTTTCTGTGACCTGTCCTGTTAGGCAAAGCACACTGACTGAAACCACACACCCTGGCCAGGCACTATAGTAACCATTTGCATGAGTTGTTTTACAACAGGTCCTGGTAAGGAACATGGAACTAATAAGCCACCACCAACCAGAAGAGTTCAGGAAAGGTCGAAAGGAGACACGCCATGTCCGACCACCTCCCAGAATCCTTCTCTCTGGCATCCGTCTTGGCTGAACAAGGCATGCACAACCAGGAAGGACTCTGTGTCAGAATGATTGGCTAAAGACAACCCAGAAATTAATCCCATCACCATAAAACTACATGGCAGAGCTGTTCTCCTGGGTTCCCTACCCTACTGCTCTCCATCCGGGTGCCCTTTCCCAATAAAATCTCTTGCTTTGTCAGCACATGTGTCTCCTCAGACAATTCATTTCTGAGTGTTAGACAAGAGGCCAGTTTCAGGCCCTGGAAGGGGTCCCCCTTCCTGCAACAGTTCCACTAGCCACATATTTCCAGAATCACCAAGAATCACAAGAATGCCTCATTTGAGCCATCTCTCCTTTAACCTCTTTCATATTTTATACCTTTGTCTAACAATTTTTCTTTCAGTTGCCTATGATTCCTGAGGAGAAGAGGAGGAAGACAGAAGGAGGGAGGTAGGAAGGTAGAAAGACTATAGACATGAATATAGAATATTTTTATCAAAAGAAAATTTCTAATGAGCATGTGAAAGACCAATTCAAGGTCAAGCATCACATTCTTTAAGAGAATAATATTAAATCTGGGAATCCTGTTTTAATATTACTCTACAGAGTATCTATGCAATAGGAAGTCTTCTTAGCAATAATTACTTGCTAATAAAAAAGTCATATGTACCAAGCACATATCAATTATAGACACATTTGCTTAGGCCATTATCTAGAGATTGACTTGAAAAAGAGTTGAAACTTGTAGATANTGGTTTTTCCTGTGGTCATGTATGGATGTGAGAGTTGGACTGTGAAGAAAGCTGAGCTCTGAAGAATTGACGCTTTTCAACTGTGGTGTTGGAGAAGACTCTTGAGAGTTCCTTGGACTCACTGGAAAAGACCCTGATGCTGGGAGGTATTGGGGGCAGGAGGAGAAGGGGATGACAGAGGATGAGACAGCTGGATGGCATCACCGACTCAATGGACGTGAGTTTTGAGTGAACTCTGGGAGTTGGGGATGGACAGGGAGGCCTGGCGTGCTGTGACTCATGGGGTCGCAAGGAGTCAGACACTGAACTGAACTGAACTGAGGAATTCCCTGTATGACGCAGGGAACACAAAGCCGATTCTCTGTGACAACCTAGAGGGGTGGGATGAGGAGGGAGGTAGGAGGGAGGTTCAAGAGGGAAGGGACATATGTATACTTATGCTGATTCATGTTGATGTATGGCAGAAACCATCACAGTATTGTAAAGTAATTATCCTCCAATTAAAAACTAAATTAAATTAATCAAAATGAAAAACACCGATTTAATTCAGCCTTTTCACTCTACAGATAAGAAAACCAAGGCCCAGAGAATTTAAGAGACTTGGCAGAAAGTATGTAGCTTGTGAATATCTCAGACCAGAATATGGATCTCTGACTGAATCCTGTGGTCTTTATACCAGATTCTGTTGCATTTCTAATGCTGTTTTAAATAGGTTTGAATGGAACACCTTCACAGTTTCAGAGGGAAGAAAATATTCATTTTGAAGAATATAGGGCAGTCTGGCTCTTTCAACATGACATTCAATCCTAACTTAATTTTTCTCAGATAACTAGTTTTCATCACTCCAAGACAACATATGTAAAAGTTTAGCTTTATAGCTTTCAAGTTGCCAGTTAAGAGTACCAATATTTTTTCTCAGCTATAATCTCAAAGTGAAGTAAACATCTTGACTATCTAACCGTGTTTGTACTAATTAGGTAGGCTTCTCAACATCAAAATTTTAATTTTGCAGTTTGATTTTTAGTATTATAATGAAAGTGACTGACTTAAACATTCAAATATTGCCACTTAAAAATAGACAGTGCATTTTATTTTAAATTTATAGTATTGCCAATAATGTGGGAAGAAAATCTGTATTGTTTTACAATAAAAAATACATAAATTGAATATATATAACTATATTGACAAGAATTGAATCAGTGACTCATTAGGTATTTCAGACTGAGATTATTTGATGAAATGTTTAATGTTCACAGTGGTTTTCAACTTGGCATCACAACGAAACCATCTAAAGAGCCTTAGAAAATATTATTGCCTTAGTTCCAGACCCCCACCTCTATACCCTCATTTAATTGGTCCAGTGAGTGTCCTGGGCATGGGCACTTTTAGAAGTTTCCCAAGTGATTCAAATGTATCAACATGGAAGGGAATCATGGGTTTAGAAAGATATGACCTACACATTTAACGTTTAATAAGAGTTCCTTTATAAATGTACTAATTTAGTTATAATAATGTGACAAAACTTTGAGCTCTTTAAGTTTAGATATGATCTGCCTGTGTATAGTATTGCTTTACATCTGAATTTTGCTTAAGTAATTAATAATAGTTGGCATACTTTATTTCACAAAATGGCAACACAAGCGCATGTCCTCCCTTCCCTTCGATGTACATTCATTATCAGACTAACCTTTGAAAGCATCTGATTTTAAATCACAGTTTTCTTTAAAAGGGCCAGTCTTTATGTAAAAGCGCAAGCATGGATCTCCCACCCAATCAGATGCTGATATTATACATTTCCTTCCTGAAGGAAAAGCATCTAAGAAGCAATGAGGAGTCTACTACCAACTCAGGCAATCACATTTGCCCAAACACATAGAAACTCCCAAGAGCTGAATTCAACTGTTTTCAGTTTTCTCTTAAAAAAATTTAGCGTATCTTCAAAACCCTCATTATACAAATATATAACGTTTCTGTATTTCTGGTAAAATTTAATGCCAAAGTTCAAAGAAGGCAAACATTCTGTCTTGAACGGTGCTCTTTATTTGCTGGTCACAGCAACGCCCAAAGCTGATGAAATGTCTATGGAAGCTAAATATCTCACCGTGGACACTAAAAACAAGGATGTTCTACTCTGAGGAGAAAGTCATGGGAAGAAGTGCTGGGATTAAAGAGGATAAAGAAAGAAAGCTGCAGCGCACAAGCTGGTCCTGAAACAGTTAGCAAGAGGAGCCCACACCCATCCATGAGCAACTCTCCTTGGCAGGCCTGTCTTTCTTTCACAGGTGATACCTCGGAACACCACAGGCTGAAATTTGAGGCATCTAAGCCTTCTCTTCCTTCTCCTAATAGACAAAAGCACAAAACCCTGATTTTTCATCCTTTGAGTCTGTGCCATAATAAACAATCGCTCGGGGTTTTAACCAAGTCAAATGCTGACTAAAAGCCTGCTCACAGAAGCCTTTTAATAAATCCCTGCTTGTGTTTTCCTTACGTGTATTTCAACTTGAAGACAAAGAGCTTTTTCCACTTTTCTCTCATTTGCTGCTTCTTGCTGGACTCATTAAAAAGCACACTCTTTGAATGCAGAAGGGGGATAAAATGGAAGAGTGGGCCGACGGTTCAAGACAGAATGTCCGTGGCTGTGTCAGGCCTGTGAGTCTCTTCAACTGACACAAACGCTTTATTCCTCTAGCTCCGATTTGAGGAAGACACCGAAGCAGCCCTTCAAGCACGTCCTACTTCAGGTCAGGGTCCTTTTTATACTTGGCATACAACCTAGACACATCTGAATTCTGTTCAAAATGGAAAGTTTTATGCTTCCAAGCAGTTCAAGTGCACTCTGTGGTCCTTGTGTCCTGTGGGCTGCCCTAGCAGGTTTGAGGCACCTCTCAGGGCAAAGAGGTTTGAAAGCTTTGAGGTTTTCTTGGCGACTGGGAAGAATAATTTGACTTCACTTGGAATAAGAACATATTCAGCAGAAAAGATCTGCTGTGCTCAAGGTCACGGACCTTGGCTCTGTGGATATTCAGTTATTCAGCAGAATAATCACTCCACGCCTTCAAAGCACTTTAGGATGCTACTGCAGGTGTTGCCTGCGGAGACCTTCCTGACAGCTGATGAGTTCCTGCATCTGTCGGTCTCCTTCTTGATACTGTCTGGTCTGCTCTCTAAAAACCGCTCTTTATACATAATAAGCCTGTATATGTTTGCAATCATAAAGATTTTCAAAGAAATGTTTCCATGAATCAAGATCTGTATGTACGTATATAAACGACTGAATAAAATATTCAGGGGAAATAGACATTTTTTTCTTAATTGCTCTATTTCAAAGCCTGAAATCTTAAGCCACATTTTAGAATGTGTTTGCAAAATAAATCACGGAAGTCTCAAAGAATTAATTAAATCATTACTTAAGGAAGCATATTAAAGGCCCACTAGGTGTGAGGCACTGTATTAATTGCTTTGAAGGCAACAATGTTATCTTATAAGATGTTTAAAATGCAAAGAGGATACAAGGTTTATCAGAAGCCAGAAGCATGCAAAAGAAGAGGTTATTTCCAGTGTTGAGATACATTTCATAGAGAAGGCAAAACATGAATGACTTTTTGAAGGATGATACATTTGAAATGTAGGAACTTTGGGGAGCAGCACTTCTGGTGAGGGAATGAAAATGAGTGAATATTTTGAGGTGAGAAGTCAAACAATTAATGAAATTTGATTAGAACTAAGATGGCATAAAAAAGAATAGCAAATGAAGTGAGAAAATTTGGTTATGTGTGAATTGTAAAAGGCTTTGATAAAGGAAAGAGATATTCCTGACACTTTTATCAGGAATATCCAGCTGAGACTAAATTATGAATTATTGATTGGCACAGACTCGGGGACAAGAATGTACCTCATACTTTTGTTATAAGTATTAACATTATAGTTTTGAACAATGCAGTCTATCTAAAGTGAAGGTGATAATTTCAATGTTAACAATAAGGAGAGTTAAGCATTTGGAAAGTTACTCATGTTTAGTTTGAGAGGAGGGGGGAGACAGATGGATGGTCCGTCACTAGATATTTTCATTCTTGTTTCCTATCAAATAGATAAGCATTTGTGAGGAAAGATACTTCATGTAAAAAGGGTTTACTTTGCACTATCTGCCAAAGAGGATGTTAGTCTAGTGATTCAAAGAAGTAAAGCAATGATATATTCTATTGAACTGTGAGATATAATCTAGTAAGTTGCATTAAACACCATTAAAGTATATTATGAAGAGACTTTATATTCTTTAAAACTATTATATTGAACATATAAGAAGTAATAGTCCAAGATACTCTTTAAATAGGGCTTCCCAGGTGGCACTAGTGGTAAAGAACCTGCCTGTCAAGGCAGGAGATGCAAGAGATGTGGGTTTGGTCCCTGGGTGGAGAAGATCTCTTGGAGGAGGAAATGGCAATCCATTCCAGCACTCTTTTTTTTTTTTTAATATTTTTATTCATTCCAGCACTCTTGCCTGGAGAATCCCATAGACAGAGGAGCCTGGAGGGCTACAGTCCATAGAGTCGCAAAGAGTCGGACATGACTGAAGTGACTGAGCGTGCACACACACCCTCTTTAAATATCCTATGTGTATGCCAACTTTTCTAGTAGAATAAATTTAAATGCAGATGAATACGGTGCCTAAATACATTTCCTTTTGACTCTGTTCCCAGTGATGTGGTTAAGAGCCCACACTTTAGAATCACAGTAGACAATCATCACTCCATTACTTATTAGCTTTGTGAATGGGGACAAGTTGTTTAAACATTATAATTCTCCAATTATTATTCAAAATGTGGGTAAAAGTAATACTCACCCAGTGGTTAATGAGTTTATACTTGTAAAATTATTAGCACAGTGTCTGGCAACATATGCCATCCACTTTACCTTATATACAAGTTTCGTTTGTTTGTTCCTTAATCTTATAAAATCAGTTCCATCAGAGTTTTACTTCATGGCAAGCTGCTTTCACTTCTTGATTAAGAAAACATGCCCTAACCAATTATTATTCAAAATGTGGGTAAAAGTAATACTCACCCAGTGGTTAATGAGTTTATACTTGTAAAATTATTAGCACAGTGTCTGGCAACATATGCCATCCACTTTACCTTATATACAAGTTTCGTTTGTTTGTTCCTTAATCTTATAAAATCAGTTCCATCAGAGTTTTACTTCATGGCAAGCTGCTTTCACTTCTTGATTAAGAAAACATGCCCTACTTCTTAAATCAAAAAGATATTCCCTCTAGTATTTCTATAATATGTAACTCCTTTAGTGTTTATTTATAAGAATGATACATAAGTAAAACATAATTTTACTTTTTTTTCCCAACTGTATAATCGGTTCTTTCAATACTATTAAATAAAACATTCTTCCTCAGTTTTTAAACACCATATTATCATATACTAAACTCCATATATACTTAATCCATTTCTAGACCTCATTTTTCTCCACATACATGTTTATCTGTTTCTATGACAGAACCAGGTTGCTTTACTTACAGTCATTATATAGTATCTTTTAAGATCATGTTGGTAAACTACCCAAATTATCTTTCACACACACAAAAAACTAGATGTTTATGCTTGCATATTAACTTTTAGAATCAACTTATCAAGTCCACAATTCCTCTCCCAAAATTGAGGTTATGAGTTAAAATGCCCTAAATCTGTCATTTAATTTATACCTTGAATCATCCAATCTATGGACACACGGTTTGTTTTTCCACCTATTTGGGTCCTATTTTGTATTGTTCTTGAAAGATTTATTATCTTTTATGTAGATTTTACACAAAGCTAATATTTTGTAGTGTTTGGATAAGCTTTTAATATTCCTAAAATCTTAAAACGGGTAAAAATCCTAATGATTTAAATATCTAGATTAATTGATATACATGATGATTTGAGAGAAAATACAATTAACATTTTTGCCTTGCCTTTTTTAGTCTTCTATTCTAATTTTCTTAAGTAACTGAATTGTTAAGAAAAACATTTATTCTTTTTATTACTCTTTCAAATATAAAAACAGCATTTCTTTCACTAGATTTATATATGTATGTTTATAATTAGCAAGCTATAATATTTTAAAATTCTGTCTATGGAAAGGAGTAACTCCTACAAATTCCAGAGGAGACTATTAAAAAAATAACAACAAGGGCAACAAATAACAACAACTTAACTGGAAACAGACAACCGGCCCCTAGATGGCTAATCCTCGTGACCCTGCAGTCAGAAATTAAGGCCTAAACCATCCAGATGGATGGACATCAATTTTAGTCTCATAAACTTATGAGATGGAATAAAATTCTCTTATACTAACTCACTAGAGGACATTCCTTCCTCTAAGTTCAATCTCTTCATTAGTCCATCCTCCTGGTTGAGGGAAAATAATTCTTTAATATTTACCTGCCAATAATAACCCTAAGGGACATAAAATTACATTGCAAGTGCAAATGGCCACCTTCCTCTTGTAATTTCACTAACAAGGTAAGAGAATGAAAATGCTGCAATTTAAGCCAATTTGGATGCTGAAGAGCATCTACAGCTTTGTTAAATACATATTTTTTGATAATCACATACATTTCTTGATTTTGGTGTTGAAAAATCATGTCAAGTACAGGTATATTTCAAATGTGATCCCAAATAAACACTCAAACCCACATTCCAGAAAGCAGTGTTTTTCTATAAGCTATATAGAAAAGTGTCTCTAATTTTCATTTCTAAGAAAAAATAAATAATGCAAGAATTATTTCAAAAATAACAAGGCACTTCCTCCAGAATTAATAGCACTTGCATCTTTTTCTTTCACTGGGCTTTATTTTTCTTCTATAGAACATTTATCACTACTTAAGTGATGAATTTATTTATATATTAATATCCGCATGCCCTACTAAAGTGGGAGCTTAGTGAGTGCACGAGACTTTGGTTGTTGTTTTCTTGATGGATCTCAGGGCCTTGCACAGTGCCCAGAACCTTGGAGGCACTCAATAACCATGTGTTGACTGAATTATTTATAATGACTTAATTTGCCATTTGCACATGAGTACAAGAATGAACACTAACCAAATAAGCTATTTTAAAACGTAAATGACACGTTTCATGATTATCATCTACAACCCTTTTAATCTCTACTGTGCTTAAAATTTTAAAACTTTTTATTTTGTATTGGGGTTTACCTGATTACCAAAGTTGTGATAGTTTCAGATGAATAGCTAAGGGGTTCAGCTGTACTTATATACATGTGTCCATTCTCCCCCAAACTCCCCTCCCATCTGAGCTGCCACATAGCACTGAGCAGAGTTCCATGTGCTCTATAGTATGTCCTTGTTGGTTATACATTTTAAATACAGCAGTGTGTACATGTTCATCCCAAACTCCCTAACTATCCCTTCCTTGTTCTCTAAGTCTGTGAGTCTCTCTGTTTTGTAAGTTCATTTGTTTCATTTCTTTTTAGATTCTACACATAAGGGATGTCATACGCTATTTTTCCCTCTCTGACCTACTTCACTCTCTACTGTGCTTAAAATTAAAAATCAAATTTGATTACAGAGCTAAAGGAAAGCTACTCGTTGAATATGAGATCAGGAATGATTTTTATTTACATGTCTATCTAAGGGGGAAAAGCAGGTACTAATCACACATTAAACAAATTATTCAATTATATTTGTTCAAAGTGCCACCAAAGAAGGAAAATTGAAATGTTCCTTGAAGGCACATGCTTGACTGGCACTTACAAAGAGATTCCCTAAAAAGGAACACTCCAGTCACCAAGACCCAATGAAAGAGTAAGAATTAAGGCGGGTAGAAACAGCAAGGAACATTCTAGTTGTCTACAGAAATGTCTAGAAATTTCTGAAAAAGAAGATGTTGCTTGTCAAATTCTAGAAACTGTTGAGAGTGAAGATGTCTTAGGGAAGAATCAAGACAAAACAGGTGGGAGGCAGCTATTCTGATGACTGACTTTCTTCTCACACTGACATCAGCCACCTGGAGTCTTTGGAACATTCTTGAACTTTCCTGCAAACAGTAGCACTATGTCCCTGACAGATGCTGCATAAGTGACAAGTCAAAGCAGAGGATACTCTAAAATTGGCACATTTGTTTAGTCATGAGGGTGACTCCTGGCTGGTCAAAAGAGGCATTTTGTATTTAGAAAGTTTGAAATTCCTTAGATGGCTTTCCAATAAGCACACTGTGATATGAGAGATCAAACTGAGGAGAATCAGCTCTTTGGCTGCAGATCTGAGATCTTTCTGGGGAGGACAAAAGGGAGTCAAACCTCATCCATCTATTTTCACACTAGTGACACAAACTAGGTTCAGTTATTCAGCTATGAAAAATTCAGCTTCCTTATGATTCCTCAAACGTTGTATTTTTTTCTGACTCTATACTTCTGTTTTCTTTCTTTCTGTGACCTGTCCTGTTAGGCAAAGCACACTGACTGAAACCACACACCCTGGCCAGGCACTATAGTAACCATTTGCATGAGTTGTTTTACAACAGGTCCTGGTAAGGAACATGGAACTAATAAGCCACCACCAACCAGAAGAGTTCAGGAAAGGTCGAAAGGAGACACGCCATGTCCGACCACCTCCCAGAATCCTTCTCTCTGGCATCCGTCTTGGCTGAACAAGGCATGCACAACCAGGAAGGACTCTGTGTCAGAATGATTGGCTAAAGACAACCCAGAAATTAATCCCATCACCATAAAACTACATGGCAGAGCTGTTCTCCTGGGTTCCCTACCCTACTGCTCTCCATCCGGGTGCCCTTTCCCAATAAAATCTCTTGCTTTGTCAGCACATGTGTCTCCTCAGACAATTCATTTCTGAGTGTTAGACAAGAAGCCAGTTTCAGGCCCTGGAAGGGGTCCCCCTTCCTGCAACAGTTCCACTAGCCACATATTTCCAGAATCACCAAGAATCACAAGAATGCCTCATTTGAGCCATCTCTCCTTTAACCTCTTTCATATTTTATACCTTTGTCTAACAATTTTTCTTTCAGTTGCCTATGATTCCTGAGGAGAAGAGGAGGAAGACAGAAGGAGGGAGGTAGGAAGGTAGAAAGACTATAGACATGAATATAGAATATTTTTATCAAAAGAAAATTTTTAATGAGCATGTGAAAGACCAATTCAAGGTCAAGCATCACATTCTTTAAGAGAATAATATTAAATCTGGGAATCCTGTTTTAATATTACTCTACAGAGTATCTATGCAATAGGAAGTCTTCTTAGCAATAATTACTTGCTAATAAAAAAGTCATATGTACCAAGCACATATCAATTATAGACACATTTGCTTAGGCCATTATCTAGAGATTGACTTGAAAAAGAGTTGAAACTTGTAGATAGTAACCTAATTTTCTAAAAATAAAAATTATTTAATTCATTAGCCAGTTTTAAGAGCCTCATATGTCTTGTTCTAGGCATTCAGAATACACGTGTAAGGTATGATATTTTCAACACTGGTAAAACCAGTTCAGAAAAAATCCCTAGCTCTCCAACAGGAAAACAGGTGAAAAACATGTATAAACAATCCATGAAATTGAAAATTAATGATTAATAAATCTATGAAAAATTCTACAACTTTATAAACAGTGAAATACATGGAAAGACAAAATAGAAATGGCTTTGTGTTTAGCTTATGATAATGTAATACTCATCAGGGGCTTCCCTGGTGGCTCAGTGGTAAAGATTCCACCTGCCAATGCAGGAGACACAGGTTCAATCCCTGGTTTGGGAAGATCCCCAGGAGTAGGAAATGGCAACCCAATCCGGTATTCTTGCCTGGCTAATCCTGTGGACAGATGAGCCTGGCAGGCTACAGTCCATGGGGTCACAAAGAAGTGGATGCAACTGAACAACAAAAAAAATAAAATCCTAACCGTGGAAATGCAAAGTGGTATAAACTGCAGGGATTATAAATCGACAATTTAAAGACTCGAAGAAAAGTTCTGCCCATATCCTAATAATTGTGCTCACAGATAACACATCTAAGGAAAAAAAGTTTGTATACTAGATATCCATTACAGACCTGAAAATCAAGAAAATTATTCAATTATTGGAAACTGTTAAATAATGGAAAAACATTAGGATGGGATATTTTGCAACATTAAAAATCATGTTTTCATATTCTAATGATGGAGGAAGAGACTCTACATAAAACTAAACAAAATAAAGCTAAGACATACAAATTGCATTATAAATTGCATGATTATAATTATAATGTATATGAGTATGTATATAATGTACATATACATATAAATGCATTTTTGAAAGAAAATATACTAGAATGTTATCATTTCTGTGTTGTATAAAGATGTAAGTTTTTTTCTTTAAGTATATTTTGTCTTCCAAAATTTTTTGTGATGAGCATTTTTTTATAGCCAGGGAAAAGTTAATAATATTAAATGATTCATTTAGACTCATTTTCCCATGCCCATGAATTATTTTACATAAATAGCTCCTTTTTACAAGACAAGCCAAAGAGATCCCACACCATATTGGGTTCTGCGGAGACTCAGTGGCCAACGATGACATAATACACAATCTCCTACAGAGATCCTCTTCTTTTTCACACAACACTGCTTTTTTTTTTTTTTTTTAAACAATGTTTAACAGTTGAAAACGCTGAGAGGCTACAGATGAGATCATTATGAAAAGTATCTTCCGATGAGCTTTTGTCAGGGAAAATCCCATAGTAGGTATCTGTTTTGGAGTCAGGTTTTTACCTAGGCTGACAAAATTTGCTCACATTAAACATATGTTTGTGAGCATCCTCCTCTATCAAACGGAATTCACTTTGCCTATCACAGTGATCAAAATCATTTGTCCTGGACTTGTCCTCTGCGTGACCCTGATTTGGAGGGTAAGAGAGATGGCAAGATGGCAGATGCTCAGGGCCTTAAAGGATGGCACCTGAGCAACTACTTCTAAAATTCACCAGAAATACCAGAAAGATGACAATTATCAGAAGATAACTCTTTTTTAGAGCAAGGAATTTTTGTTGACGCCCTAGCGCTCTTCCTGGCACACAATATATTTTTCTCTGATTAGGGACTGATTTTACAGATGTGAATGAATTTTAGAGGTCATCACTGCCCTTGCTCTGTCCTTAAAATGTATAAAAATGAATTAGCTGTGGTCATCTACCTTCTCATTGTCTAATAGCCACATATGGTCTAAATCCAGTAAAACAAAGTAGACACTGGTAGCATTTATTTTCATTCTGCAGCTGTTTCTTCCTCCCAGTTTTCCCAGTTACAGTCAGAAATGCCCTTGTTCCTGAGGAATTTGAAGAACAGCCTCAATTGTGCACTGTACCCCGGGTATGTGTATGTGAAATACAGAATACACCATTGTCTCTAAAGGACTTGAGCATCTGCAGACTTTGGTATCCACAGGGGGTCCTGGAATCAATTCTGCATGGGTACCAAAGGACAGCTGTAAATATCTACTGTGATAACTAAGATTGCTGTTTTTATTCAAGCTATTTTGTAAGGTAGTTAGAGGGCTTCCCTGGTGACTCAGATGGTAAAGAATCTACTTGCTAATGCAGGAGACTCGGTTTCAATCCCTGGGTTGGGAAGATCCCCTGCAGAAGGACATGGCAACCCACTCCAGTGCACCTGCCTGGGAAATCTCATGGACAGAGGAGCCTGGTGGGGGTACAGTTCACAGGGTTGCAAAGAGTCAAACACAATTTAGCCACTAAATAACATGGTAGTTAGAAAAGTGGTTCTGATATAAGAAAAGATTCCAAATGTGAAGCCTCTGCTCTCGCCATTGCTTTATATGTATATAAAGCATATATATAATGATAAAATATGATTTCAGTAAGAGCAAGCAGTGTACAGCTCCTGACGTTGTGTGATAACACAGCACACCGTTTTTGTGCAGATGTCAACACAGTTTCCAAAGGATGATTCATTTTCCGGTTCTGTGCTCTCCTTCCCTGGATCCTCATAAGAACCTGCTCTGAAATTTAAGCATCAAATAAAAAGGCTTCCAAACAATTATGATGACAGCAAACATACCGATAAACCTTTAAGTGGCAGCCCAGTGTTTTACCCTGTCTTTAATGTCAGGTTGCTTTTTTATTCCAGAGGTCAGGAAAACAAACACTCTGAGCTCATTATGTGCATGCCCAAACCAGCAGAAAAACAGGTGCCTTTACAAATACCAGACAATGAAACCTAGGATTTTTCTTTGTGCCTCACTGTAATTTGGGTGATAAAACAGTTGCTAATACAAGCTATTAAAACAAACCAACAAATGGAAACCAGTCTCTCATAGTCTATTTTATTTTATTTTTTTTAATTTTTTTTTATAGTCTATTTTAAAAACCCCTCTCTGTGTTCTTAACTAACTGCTGACTTTTGAAACAAAAATGTCAGTCAAGAAGTACAAAGTTATCTTTGGCTCGACTTAAAAATTTTAAGATCCTAAATTATTGAAGATGAAATAAAGTATAAAAATAAGTACTGACGATTTATTCTAGCCAACATTTTGGAATTAATTTTAAGTGGTGGAAAAACCACAAAACAGGAACATGTTTTTCTATGGTTTCTGATAGTTAGTGAATTATATTTTAGTAAATTTTATTACCTGGCACTCAAAATACATCTTTTAACCACAGCTTCTTTCAATAACTGATAATAAAGCAATATCCATAATAATGATCCCTAACACTGTTATTTCTGGGAATTCGATCATTGAAAGAAAAAAGTAATTCTATTTTAAATTAAATAAGTAATTGTATAATTCATTTGAAATGAGTGATCTGTGTGTTGTGCATGTGCATAGTAATTTTTTCCTGTAGAGAATTCCTTTTGACCACATTGAAAAATTAAAGTTGATTCTTCATCCTGGTAGCTTTTTTAAAGTAAAACTATCTCTATGAAAGTAAGGAGTGTGAACCTGCTGGCAAACATATTCTCTTCCATTCCCCCTCCTTCCCTAATCTCACCCCTTCAGTTTTTCCATTGCTCACAATGATAGGATTAGTACAGCTTGTACTAGGGCTCTGGAACTTTACAAATAAGGGCACTTTTCTGATTCTAATTAACGCCTATTAAAATATAAACGCTGCATGACAGTCAACCCAAAGCTGCACTGAAACAGCAACAACAAACCCTAACGGTCTATGCACGACAAACCCTATTTAAATGAGCAGATTACTGCAGGATAATTATGAACTGCTGTGTGGCCACAGGACAGGCATTGCAGTCTGGAGTGATGGCAGGTTTTCCTGCAGACACCTGCAGAATAGGCTCTCAGCTGAGTGGGGCTTCCTTGGTGGCATCAACTGAATGTCTTCCCTGATAAAATCAGAAAGGCCATCAGGCCATCATGAATTTTCTATTTTTATTTTTCACGCATCTCGCCTAAAATTCATTCCCCCTCTACCTTAATATGTAGCTATCTTTGTCGTCCATATTTCTGGATTCATGGTCTTGTCTCATTATCTTTAAAAAATGTTTAATGGATATTTTGAGGTTTAATTTTTACATTATAAATATACTCATTTTAAATGCACAATTTGATGAGCTTTGGTAAACTTTCAATGTTGTGGCATCACCACAGTCGGATTTTACATTTCCATTGCACCAAAAAGAAACCCTGTGCCCATTTGCAGTCATTCTCTCTCCCTACCTCAGGTCAAGCCCAAGCAACCATTAATCTTTCCTTTGCCATGGATTTGCCTTTTCTGGACAGTAATAAGGAATCATACAATGTGTGGTCTTTATGTCTAACTGCCTTCACTTAGCATAATGTTTTTGAGATCCATCCATGTTGTAGCATACACCAAAGTTGAAGACAACAGTATTCCTCTGAATGGATCTATTACATTTTTGTTATCCATTTACCAGTCAACAGACATTTGAGTTTTTTTGTGTGGCCATTGATGCTTTTGAATTGTGGTGTTGGAGAAGACTCTTGAGAGTCCCTTGGACTGCAAGGAGATCCAACCAGTCCATTCTGAAGGAGATCAACCCTGGGATTTCTTTGGAAGGAATGATGCTAAAACTGAAACTCCAGTACTTTGGCCACCTCATGCGAAGAGCTGACTCATTGGAAAAGACTCTGATGCTGGGAGGGATTGGGGGCGGGAGGAGAAGGGGACGACCGAGGATGAGATGGCTGGATGGCATCA